>CM077152.1:87479228-87986037 GCA_039583875.1 Platanthera guangdongensis | reverse complement strand
TGGCTATAGACTCCAGAGCAGGCAGGACAGGGGATATTGACGCCTCATCTATACTCACCATCGAGTACCTGGGAACAGAGTATTCCAACGATACGCCACTTACTACCGGGTACTCTCTCTTGACGGTCACTGTATACTTGTCCCTACCTGACAGGCTCGGCACGACGAACCTCAGTTACTACTGCAACTGCCAACCGGATTGGGACGGCTTAGCACCGACTGCATGCTACCGGAGTCTTCCTTGAGAAGATGCTCTACTTCGCCAACTGAGCTCCACCGCTAACACATACTACCCAGCCGGACCGGTAGAGCCTGACAGATCAGTTAGATTGAAGCCGATCCGGATTGACGATACAGCCATCCGAGTGTTGCGGAAGAAGAAGGTCCCTCTTGTGAAGGTGCTGTGGTCCAACCATGGATGGGAGGAGCACACCTGGGAGCCTAGGGATCTGATGCTGGAGCAACACCCGGAACTATTTGCATCAGGTACTTTCAATTTATGTTTTAAAGTTTCTTAGAAATTCTTGCAAGTAGAACCCCGTAGACCCGAACTTAAATTTCGGGGACGAAATTATTTCTTGTTTATTGGAATTTGTAACATCCCATGTTACTTTTGGACCCCTCAACTTAGATTGGGTAGGCATGGGTGGGTTTTAGGGAAATTAGCTAGGTCTGACCCTAGGTAGTGGGTTGTAGCCATGTGGGGCCCACTATAGGACTAAGTCAAACTAGGTCAAACTAGCCTAAATAAGGACCCTAGTCACACCATGACCCCACCACATTGCCCTAACCCTAAAAACAATCTAAGTGGACCCTAGGGCATGTCACTAGGTCAACACTTTGACCTCAATTGACCAAAGTCAACCTTGGGCCTAATTTGGTCAAACCCACACTCATAAGCCCAAATTAGCCTAAGTAGGGCACCCCCTTGACCCAACCCAAGTTGGGTAGTGCCACTAAGCTCATGACCATCAAATGGGTCAGCCCACCCACCATTGGTTGACCAAGTCAACTCAAAGTCAACATAGTCAACTATTTGACCTAAAAGAGGGAAATGAAGACCAAGCCACCTGTCCTTGGAGCAAGCCCACCAAATTTGGCCCATGGCCAGCCCAAGTGAACAAGACCAGTCCTACCCCTCTAAATCAGGAGAGAGAATGCATGCAAAGGGGTAGAAATGGGATTTTAAGAGAAAGAGGAGAGAGAAATGGGGATGAAGGGAAGGGTGGCCACATGGCCACCCCTTCAGCTGTAATTCCATGTCCAACACATGCTGGCTGGCCCCCTCTGATATTCCAGAGAATTTTTGGTAGCATGCTGGCCACATGGCACCCATGGTGACACAACCAAAGCCCAAACCGAGCTCACATAGGTAGTATCTCCATATACAGCCATACTCAGCCCAAACAGACTTCACCATTAGCTTCAGGAGGTGGAAAGGAGTGGAATTTGAGTGCTGGAACATGGAAAATGATGGAGAATCCAGGAATCGGGTAGGAGCTCGCAGGCGCACCACCACCATGGCAAACCACCGCCTGAACCGCCACCAGCCCCAATCCAGGTTCGTTTCACCTCACCTCTACCCGTACTAGGATCCTAGATCGATTAGGTGAGATATCGGGCTCAACTGAGCCCGATGCCATGGGAGAAGAGTGTGATTTTTCCAAGCTTTAGAAACCGCTCGGGATCGCCGTCGCCGCTGTCTACCGCTGCCCCATCACCGGGAAACGATAGCCGCCACCACCGTGAAGGTGATGGCACCGTTGGCCGGGGGTGGCGCCGCCTCAGCTGGCCGAAATCGCCAGCAAAGATGCCCAGGTCGGCTCGATCTCAGCCGTCGGACGAGTGGAGAAGATGACCGATCCCGTTCAAATATACTTTAGGATTCGTGCAGATATTTAAATATAATTTAAATTTAATCATTATGAATAGTAAAATTATGTCACACTTATTCAGTGGCCTTGCATGCCATGTTTAGGCCTCTTAGAGGCATTACCAGAAATGGATCCCTGAATGAAAAATGTAGTCTTACCTGTTAACTTTAATTTGAAATCTTAATAATTAACTTTGGTCCAGTATTCTGGCCTGTAGGACATTTCCCCTAGGACTGGTCCTAGACAAGGGCAGAAATTCATTTGGATGCCCAAGTCAAACCAGCAATCACCATGCCCCATATTTTGGGTACATGCATGATTAGGTCATACTTAGCCCCTGCCAAAAATGGGGAATTTTTGAAATAACTTTTTCTATAGTTTTGGTCATAATTACAAAAACTAAATAAATAAAATATTTGGGGTTATATGACTCCTCATGACCCCAACTTTTGGTGGTAGGTCCTTGGGGACATCATTGGTGCATGATACAAATTTCAGCATATGTGGACCACTGCATGTTGGAAAATCCACTTGCATGTGTTGGTTTATATATTGCCTTGGTGTGCTAATAACAATAATTTAAATATTATGCATTCAGCCTAATGGAGGCATTCAAAAATCATGGATTTGATTCCAGTGGTTCATTAGGGTAAAGTTCACCCCTCAGATTAATTATGGGATTTTTGGAATCAAAAATCCCATTAATTGGAATTTTTAAAAATATAGTTCCTTTTTGAAAATAAATTTGAAAAATAGGTTTTCCTCAAGTAAAAATCCTCAAAGTTTGCCAAGTTGAAAATTAGGTTATATTTGACTTAGGAAAATTTGATCTTTCTGTTTAAAGAACCTTTGGAGTAAAATATCTTGAAATGCCCATTTTACCCTTATTTCATTTATTCTTGAATTGATGGATATACACCTCAGAAAAATTTGGAAATATTTTTAGTGTTGTAAAATTGTATTATTAGTCTTGCAAAATTATTTCAGAATTTATCGGTGTGCTGATTGTTTTAAAATTAATATAATGGCATTTTGGTAAATATGTAAGAATGGGAATTGTTAGGCCATTACACTATAAACATTGATGCAACTCTTCCAATAGTCATAAATTAATATTTTATATGTTCTGTAATTTTTCTGGAATTTTGGATTACATATTCCTTGTACTTCATTTGGAAAAATGGAAATTATGTAGGTTTGATATTAAATAAAGAATTTGTACAAATATTCAAAGGAAAATTGTGAAACCCTGAAGACAGAAATATTTTATCATTATACATCTCAGGAAAATTACCTAGGTCAATGGATTTTAAATCATACTACTTCATGTGTAAAGTGACCTAGGAATTAATTTAAAAGATTTAATTAAGGGATTAATTGGCCAAGGAAAATGATGAGAACCCATGATAGTTCCATTAGCCCATACTACCCTAGGATAAATATTTAAGGGCAAGAGGTCCTAAGGATTGGAAGATTCCATTTTTGGGGTAATAATAGGACACGGTCTGCATATAACATAAATAGGGTATACATTAGGGGATTACCAGAGGATTGATTATCGGAAGAAATAAAGGGTGCAATATGAATAATCCCTGGTGAGTAGTATTGTCTTAGTGACGGGAGTAAAAGTGCAAGTCTTTAGGTAACAATTGGAGTGGAGGTCGACGGAAGACCGTCGGTTTCCCGGTAATATCTTAAGTCACTAGGATTGTTCCAGAGCAACAATGAGAGCTGGGGTGAAACATTGGTAGTAATCAACCAAAGTAAATATCCTTGCGAAAGGGAACTTTGGGCGTAATCCCATCATAGTTCCTAGTGCCCCCGAGAGCCCTTCGACGCGTATACCCTGGGCAGTCCTGGGATTAACCTTAAATCACTAAGTATAATAACCCGTAGATAAGAGTAGTCTAATAGGTTAAGACATTTGTGGTACCTTCTCACCCGTGTAGGGTTGGAGAGATTCATGATATATGTTCACCCGTATAGGGTTTGAGGGAATTGGTATAAAGGCACTAATGTGCTGTAACGCCCCCTATCCGTCACATAGCATATAGTAGTAGGTCCGGCCGGGCCCGACGCCGTATGCCACAGACAGACCGGGTGGTTACTTATGGAAACCATCCAACCAATCTCAACGTCCTACACAGAGCATTCTAGCGGAAGCAGTTTATAAAAGTTGTAACAAAGAACCCAGCATTAAAGCATGAATGTCCACTAATTACCAAAATAGGAATGTTACACAATACACCAGTACAAGCCTTAAGGCCTTACAAATATGGTTCACTTGATATTACATGTTTTACAAACCACGGCACGCAGGCCGGTCATACATGAATAAAATAGTAAAACTTCCACTGGGCCTTCGAGGGCCGGCTTCGCAAAAGGGCTTTAGCCCGCTATTGACTGCTTGGTCCCGCAGCACCTGCAAGCAACAAACCACCGCACTGTGGCAAAACAAGGCAACAGTCAGCAATGATGACCAAATTATAACGATCCCGCCCCCAACTCGGGGCGGCGATGCTCATTCCCTGCATTTCATTAGCATAAGCGAGCAATATATATATAGCCATTTCATCACAGACGTTGGCTCGCACGACCACATGCCCCGTGCTCTCAGGGCACATTCTCGGTGAACCGATCGATGTCACGTCAATTAAAGCCATAGACATTCTGGACTCACCACCGCCACTTTGACGGCCAAACCTATGAGCAATTTGTCTTCTTGGCCCGGGTCACGACAATTTAAGCCATCGACTGCCAAAGACCCTAATCTATGCCAACGGCAAGTGCCACGTGCCTTTAGGTCTCTTTAACCGAACGACATAGAGCGGGTACGGTTCCATCTAACCCGTGCTCACATCGCAACGACAATTTAAGCCATTTGCGCGGGTCAAACTTCCACCGAGTCCCGTTTCCATCATAATTCACATAACCCGGTTATGTTCAAGTTGGCTCTCAGGCGACCAAGTTGGCAAGATCTCGTATCCGCCCAGTTTTCCGGGTGCACCTTTGGGTTAGTCCCAAAGGCTCCCTGTTGCAATCTACCGTGTAGAAAACCCGAAAAACAAACAATAGCACGGAGTCATCTCCGACATTTATGCAATGCAACATCACCGATCCAGATCAACATGTCCGGGTAGGATTCACACATCATGCCTATGTCCGTTCTCGCTTACGGACTCTAAACAGCAGGGACTTCACATATCTACCCGAAGGAATGCCTCCAACTCTCCGCAAACTCGCGAGAGCGGGCTTCCTATGCAAAGAAGGAGAGCTACTCATGCTCAAGAAGAGAATCGTTACCCTAGCATTCCTCTTTGGCACCATTGAAAAGTAAGCGGATGAAAAGCACCGCACTAGCTTGCCTCCGTCGATCCGGAGTCGGCTCGCGATTCGGAGCTTCGAAGCCCCTCCAATGGTCGGATCTAGCTCCTTCCTTCCTTGTCTCTCCTCTCTCTCTAAGGTTTTAGAAAGATGATAACTTATGAAAAGTGAGGGTTTCAAAGTCCAATCCCGGGTATATCCCTTCAGGAACAACCCCCAGCCGTTGGATCCCAATTAAGAAACGAACGGCTTTGATTCGGGACTGAAATTCCCAATCTGGACCGAACACAGCCTGGCACACGCCCGTGTCCAGGGCCGTGTGCCTCATTCGCCGTCAAAATCGGCTCGCCTGGAACCTCACACGGGTATTGAACACGCCCATGTTCGAGCTGACACGCCCGTGTTCCACCTGACACGGCCGTGTGGCCGGCCGTGTACCCGCATCATTTTCCCCCGAAAACAACCCGGCACTGCACGGGTTCTTGGTCACGCCCGTGTCCTTGCCCGTGTCACCTTGACATGCCTGGGCCCCAAGCCGTGTACACGGTCTCGACACTCGACACTTCATCGAGCGAAGATCGTCGACCTGATGACACGGCCTTTGACACGCCCGTGTCCCAGGCCGAGTGTCGACACGGGTCGACACGCCCTGCGACACGCCCGTGTCGCAGGTCGTGTACCATGTCTCGACACTTCGTCGAATGCAGAGTGTCGACTTCGCGGCTAAGTGTCGACACGGGTCGACACGGGTCGACACGCCCTGCGACACGCCCGTGTCGCAGGCCGTGTGCCCAGTCTCGACACAATGTCGACACCAAAGTGTCGACTTCCCGGCTGAGTGTTGACACAAGCTTGACACGCCCGTGTCCCAGGCCGTGTGCCTGCAGCCAGAACCCAAACTGGCCTAAAACGTCACCCGTCGCTCCTTTGAGTTTCGAGGCGTTACAACTCTCCCCCTCTTAAAAGAATTTCGTCCTCGAAATTATATAAAGGAAAGACATGTACAAAACCAAAATTTGTACCTGAGCGGAACAACTCCGGATAATCGTCAAGCATAGTCTGCTCTCGCTCCCAAGAGAGCTCCTCACGACCGCAATTGTCCCACCGGACCTTGACCATCCTGATCTCTTTATTGCGTAGCCGCTTGACCTCCGAGTCCTCAATCCGCACGGGCTTGACCTTTGTCGTCAGCCCACTATCCACCGGCACTTGATCAACCGCGATCACATGCGTAGGCTCTTGCACCGCCTTTCGAAGCACTGAAATATGGAATACATCATGTAATCCACTAAGCTCCACTGAAAGCTTCAACCGATAGGCCACTTCACCAACTCGCTCCAGAACCTCAAACGGTCCAAGGTACCTCGGGCTTAGCTTTTTCAATGACCGCACCCGCGAGACACCCTTGAACAGCTTGATCTTTAAGTATACATAATCGCCCACAGCGAACTCCACGTTCCTGTGCTTGGCATTATAGAACTTTGCTTGCCGGTCCTGAGCGATAAGTAACCTCTCCCGAATGGTTCTCACCAAAGAAGTAGCATCCTCCACTTCCGATCGCTTATACAACTTTGACTCGCCCGTTTCTAACCAAGACAACGGCGTGCGACATTTTCTACCATATAGGGCCTCGAAGGGCACCATTTGAATACTCGCTTGGTAGCTGTTGTTGTATGCGAACTCCACCAAATAAAGGTGGTCTTCCCGTTACTTTCCAAAATCCAAGACACACATGTGAAGCATGTCTTCCATGGTTCTATTGACCCTCTCGGTCTGCCCATCCGTTTGCGGATGGAAGCTGTGCTGAATTTCAACTTTGTTCCAAACATTTGTTGCACTAGCCTCCAATCATTGGACGTGAACCGCCCATCTCGGTCACTCAAGATGCTGTGGGGCACACCATGAAGCCGTACTATGTTATCCACATAAAGCTTTGCCAACTTCTCCACCGGATCATCCTTCCTATGCGGAATAAAATGCGACACCTTCGTTAATCGATCAACAACCACCCAAATGGCGTCGTTCCTTTTGCGACCTTGGCAAACCATGCACAAAGTCCATAGAGATGTCGTCAAATTTCCACTCCGGAATAGGCAAGGACTTAAGAAATCCTCCCGGCGTTTGGCACTCCGCCTTCACCAAGGCGCAAGTTTGGCTCTTTGCTACGTATAGGGCCACATCCTTCTTCAAACCCGGCAACCAAAATAGTTTCTTCACATCACGGTACATCTTCGTGCTCCTCGGGTGAATCGAGTACTTGGTATGGTGTGCCTCGTACAACAACCCCACCCATAAATTGCCCACACTTGGGACGCACAGACGATCGTCTTTCCAAAGTAATCCGTCCTCCACGACGAATTGGGAATTTGACCCACCCAGAGCCTCTACCATGAACTGCTTCATATGAGCATCCATATCCAAAGCCTGCCGAATACGATCAGCCAGGTCATATTGGACTTCAGTCCAATTCAGAACTGCTTCAGTTCTTGATTGTCTATCCACACAAACAATCTTCAACGCCTCCAACTCCCACACCAACCGCTCATCATGCACCATAGCCAATTGGCTTGAGCTGGGGCTCGGCGACTCAACGCGTCCGCAACCGCATTCCCTTTGCCAGGCACGTAGTGGATCTTGAATGTATAGTCCCACAGGAACTCCATCCATCTACGCTGCCACATATTCAGATCCCTCTGATCAATAAGATACTTCAGGCTCTTGTGATCAGTGTAGATATCAATCTCCACACCGTACAAATAGTGTCTCCACAGCTTCAAGGCAAAAATCACGGCCGCTAACTCCAAGTCATGGACCGGATAATTCCTCTCATGCACTTTTAGCTGTCTCGAGACATAAGCTATTACACTTCCGTATTGTAGTAGCACGCAACCCAAACCGCTGCCCGAAGCATCGCTATAAATCTCATAGCCTTCGGTCCCACATGGCGAACTCAGCACAGGCGCCATGGTCAACCGACACTTCAACTCCTCAAAAGCTCACGCGCACTCCGGCGTCCAAACGAACTTATGCTCCTTCCTCGTCAAAGTAGTGAGAGGTAACGCTATCCGCGAGAATTCTCTACGAAGCGCCTATAATAGCCGGCAAGCCCAGAAAAATCCGGACTTCCGCTACTGTAACTAGCTCAGGCCACTCCCGTATCGCAATGATCTTCGACGGATCCACAGCAATACCCTCTCCACTCACTATATGCCCGAGGAACGCCACTGAGGATAGCCAAAACTCGCACTTCGAGAACTTGGCATACAACTGATTTCTCCTTAGCATTTCCAACACCAAATGAAGATGCTTGAAGTGATCTTCCTCACTTTGCGAGTACACCAAAATATCGTCGATGAAGACGATCACGAAATGGTCCAAGTACTCCCTGAAAGTCCTGTTCATCAAATCCATGAATACTGACGGCGCATTAGTCAGCCCAAACGGCATGACCGTAAACTCATAATGCCCGTATCTTGTACTAAATGCTGTCTCTTCGAGATATCACTCTCCCTTATTCGCAGCTGATAGTACCCAGCCTTGAGATCCAACTTCGAGTACACCGTCGACCCGACTAACTGATCAAAAAGATCATCAATCCGAGGGATCGGGTACTTGTTCTTCTCCGTCAGATTGTTGAGCTCCCGATAATCAATACATAGCCTCAAGCTTCCGTCCTTCTTCTTAACAAAGAGGACCGGTGCGCTACAAGGCAAGAACTCGGGCGCACATACCCTTGCTCCAACAACTCTTGCAGTTGAACTTTCAGCTCCGTCATTTCCTTAGGCGCTAGCCGATAAGGAGATCGTGACACAGGCTTTGCACCTGGCACTAGCTCAATCGTAAAATCTATCTCCCGCTGAGGCGGGGCTCCAGGAAGATCTGCGGAGAACACATCAGGGTATTCCGATACCACTGAAATACAATCCAATGCGGGCTTCGACTTTGTAACCTCCACTAGTGTAAAGAACAGTTCTGCACCGGCACGAACCGCCTTCACCACCTGAAGAGCAGACATCAACGTCTTGCTCGACCCCTTTAAGCCCGTAAAAGTCGTTTCATGACTTGCTCCCAGCTTGACTTCTCTGCTACCGCAATCTATATGGGCCTGCTGCTCCGAGAGCCAGTCCATGCCAAATATGACGTCGAACTCCACCAACGGAAGTGAAGACGCCTGCAGATCGAACTCCTGATTCCAATACGAATCTTAACATCGCAAATCCTATCCGCTCGCATCGAACACCCATTGGGAACAACACATCCAACTTATCCTTCGCCATCGAAGAAGGGACTCCGATGCGTGATATAAATCCTTCGGACAAGAAGGAGTGTGAAGCTCCCGTATCGAAGAGTGCTCGTGCCGGATTTTCACAAATCAATACAAATCCAAACAAGCAGTGGTAAGGTAACATGTGCATAACAAGTATTTAAAAAATTGATTTGCTATAAATTAAACCGTACCTGTCACCACATCAGCCTGTTTGATGGCCTCCTGTTGGCCAAGATTGTAGACCCTTGGTTGGGCCGGAGCATAATGGGATGCAGTCGACTCCACCGCCTTTCCCTTCTCTTCATAAGAAGCTCCCTGCCTTCTCTCGGACTTAGGACGTCCGCTCCAACAGTCACGGGCAAAATGCCCCGTCTTTCCACAAGTAAAACACGCGCCCGGGGTCCGACCCGTAGTCGCCCAGA
Organism: Platanthera guangdongensis; assembly: GCA_039583875.1. Classification (NCBI taxonomy): domain Eukaryota; kingdom Viridiplantae; phylum Streptophyta; class Magnoliopsida; order Asparagales; family Orchidaceae; genus Platanthera; species Platanthera guangdongensis. The sequence goes on along the minus strand of CM077152.1, from coordinate 87,976,150 downwards.
AGCACCAGAAGGAGCTGGACCCGAAGTCCTATGCTTCTTGAAAGACCTCCGATAGCCGGTCTTTGAAGTAGTCGGCACTTTAAATTCAGATTTCCTATCACCCAAGCCTTTCTTTGCTTGCACATTCTTCATGTCCTTCTCCAAGGACCGGGCAGTATTGACCAAGGTTAAGAAACCCTGCGTCATCGGCCCAAAAGTAGTAATCTCAACTCATCTCTCAAGCCTTCATAGAAGCGATTAGTCTTGCGCTCCTCATCCACGATGGTGGAGCTAGCATAATGACTCAGACGAGTAAACTCATGGAGATATTCATCCATGCTCCTCTCACCCTGAACCAACTTCAGAAACTCATTCTCCAACGCTATCTTCTGCGTCGAAGGGAGGTATCTGGCCAAGAATAATCTCGAGAACTCTTCCATCGAGACATCACCAAGTTGCCTACCTCTCAATAAGTGCAGCTCCAATCCTTCCCACCACATTCTTGCTTCACCGTCCAGAAGGAACGTAGCGATGGTGGTCATTTGCCACTCCTCTGTCTCCATCGCTGTAATGACTCTCTTCACCCTGGAGAGCCAGTCTTCAGCCTGAGATGGGGTTCCCAACCCCGAGAATAACGGAGGGTTAAAGCTCATTACATGTAAGCTGCCTCTCAGTTGCCCTCCTTGGCACCACTGGTTCACAACCACTTGCTCCACTCTCCTCGGCTCAGCCTCTTGAAGAGGTTCCTGCTACATCGCAGGAGCGGGCTACTGCGTTTGCCTTGCAGGCTGCGCATTTATCACGGCCAACACCGCTTCAGCCACCAATCGTATGTTTCTCAGCTGATAGAGATGTTGCAGGAGCAACATCCGGTGCACTACTAGCCTCAGAAACTCGGCATTCTGACGGCCCAACACCACTTCGGGTCACCTATAGTGCTACAAAACACCGTTAAGCGACCAAATAAAATTGCAAACAGCAATTATAGGAACACGCAGGTTCCTCAAACATGAGTATTTTCATTCCTAAGTGGACATTCATGGGTTCTTTTACTGTTATAACGATGACGCACACAATGTGCTCACCACCCTGTAAAAAGAATTCGACCCCGAATTCATTTTAAGCCCGACCAAAACCAGTAGTCTGATACCAAATTGTAACACCCCCTATCCGTCACATAGCAAATAGCAGTAGGTCCGGCCGGGGACCGACGTCGTATGCCACAGACAGACCAGGTGGTTACTTATAGAAACCATCAACCAATCTCAACGTCCTACACAGAACATTCTAGCGGAAGCAGTTTATAAAAGTTGTAACAAAGAACCCAGCATTAAAGCATGAATGTCCACTAATTACCAAAATAGGAATGTTACACAATACACCAGTACAAGCCTTAAGGCCTTAAAAATATGGTTCACTTGATATTACATGTTTTACAAACCACGGAACGCAGGCCGGTCATACATGAATAAAATAGTAAACACTTCCATTTGGGCCTTCGAGGGCCGGCTTCGCAAAAAGGGCTTTAGCCCGCTATTGACCGCTTGTTCCCGCAGCACCTGCAAGCAACAAACCACCACATGGTGGCAAAACAAGGCAACGGTCAGCAATGCTGACCAAATTATAACGATCTCGCCCCCAACTCGGGGCGGCGATGCTCCTTCCCTGCATTTCATTAGCATAAGCGAGCAATATATATATATAGCCATTTCATCACAGACATTGGCTCGCACGGCCACACGCCCCGTGCTCTCAGGGCACATTCTCGGTGAACGGTCGATGTCATGTCAATTAAAGCCATAGACATTCCGGACTCACCACCGCCACTTTGACGGCCAAACCTATGAGCAATTTGTCTTCTTGGCCTGGGTCACGACAATTTAAGCCATCGACCGCAAAGACCCTAATCTATGCCAACGGCAAGTGCCACGTGCCTTTAGGTCCTTTAACCGAACGACATAGAGCGGGTACGGTTCCATCTAACCCGTGCTAACATCGCAACGACAATTTAAGCCATTTGCGCGGGTCAAACTTCCACCGAGTCCCGTTTCCATCACAATTCACTTAACCCGGTTATGTTCAAGTTGGCTCTCAGGCCACCAAGTTGGCAAGATCTCGTATCTGCCCAGTTTTCCGGGTGCACCTTTGGGTTAGTCCCAAAGGCTCCCTGTTGTAATCTACCGTGTAGAAAACCGAAAAACAAACAATAGCACGGAGTCTTCTCCGGCATTTATGCAATGAAACATCACCGATCCAGACCAACATGTCCGGGTAGGCTTCACACATCATGCCTATGTCCGTTCTCGCTTACGGACTCTAAACAACGGGGACTTCACATATCTACCTGAAGGAACGCCTCCGACTCTCCGCAAACCCGCGAGAGCGGGCTTCCTATGCAAAGAAGGAGAGCTACTCATGCTCAAGAAGAGAATCGTTACCCTAGCATTCCTCTTTGGCTCCATTGAAAAGTAAGCAGATGAAAAAGCACCGCACTAGCTTTGCCTCCGTGGATCCGTAGTCGGCTCGGGATTCGGAGCTTCGAAGCTCCTCCAATGGCCGGCTCTAGCTCCTTCTTCGTTCCTTGGCTCTCCTCTCTCTCTAAGGTTTTAGAAAGATGACAACTTATGAAAAGTGAGGGTTTCTAAGTCCAATCCTGGGTATATCCCTTCAGGAACAACCCCCAGCCATTGGATCCCAAAATAAAGAAATGAACGGCTTTGATTCGGGACTGAAATGCTCAATCTGGACCGAACACGGCCTGGCACACGCCCGTGTCCAGGGCCGTGTGCCTCATTCGCCATCAAAATCGGCTCGCATGGAACCTCACACGGGTATTGAACACGCCCGTGTTCGAGCTTACACGCCCGTGTTCCACCTGACACGGCCGTGTGGCCGGCCGTGTACCCCCATCATTTTTCCCCGAAAATAACCCGAGCACTGCACGGGTTCTAGGACACGCCCGTGTCCTTGCCCGTGTCACCTTGACACGCCTGGGCCCCAAGCCGTGTACACGGTCTCGACACTCGACACTTCATCGAGCGAAGATCGTCGACCTGATGACACGGCCTTGGACACGCCCGTGTCCTAGGCCGTGTGCCTTGTCTCGACACCATGTCGAGACCAAAGTGTCGACTTCCCGGGACGAGTGTCGACACGGGTCGACACGCCCTGTGACACGCCCGTGTCGCAGGCCGTGTGACATATCTCGACACTTCGTCGAATGCAGAGTGTCGACTTCGCGGCTAAGTGTCGACACGGGTCGACACGCACTGCGACACGCCCGTGTCGCAGGCCGTGTGCCCAGTCTCGACACAATGTCGACACCAAAGTGTCGACTTCCCGGCTGAGTGTTGACACAAGCTTGACACGCCCTGGGACACGACCGTGTCCCAGGCCGTGTGCCTGCAGCCAGAACCCAAAACTGGCCCAAAACATCCCCCGTCGCTCCTTTGAGTTTCGGGGCGTTACATGTGCGTTCTCACCCGGGTTGGGTTTGAGGGTTTCAGGACGGGTTTGGTCCTGCGAGTGGAAGGCTCGGAATGAAATACTTGCATGTGCATAAATATAGTGGCGGGGCATGCGGTACTGGCCGTTCGTCACACCAATGGCAGTACGGTGCACCAGGCGGTTGTGAGGGTTAGAGGGGCCAGTGGGTTGTTTTACACTGCGGTCTGGAGGACGACCCCGATAACGCTCATCCGACCCAACAAGACTGACGGGTTGTCAGCAAAGTACGTACGGGAGACTCTAGAGTGCACCTTGGATGTGTACAGAGGCGTATGAGAGTGGTCTAAGGCTTGGTAGTGTGCATACCGGCCTAGAAGCGGAGACACCCGCTCCGCTGCTGCCGTAGCCACAGCGGTGGTACCCGAGAGTGATGCTAGCTCTCAAAAAGTGGGAACTAAAGATCTGTGATCACAGAGTCATTGTGTGTGAGTTGCACTTGCCTGTGCATAAAATTGCATCATAACATTCATTCATATTAGGTCATACGCTTCATAGATCCTTATCATATAAACTAGTATGGGCTCTTTTATATGATAAGTTAAATTTCCTGGAAATCCTAACTTATATATTTGTATGTGCATTTATATAAGTTAGGGTACTTTGTGATGATAGTATAGTGGTAGAATAGTTTATTTACTTGCTCTTACTGTTGTTCTTTACTTCCTTTATTGTACTACTCTTACTTACTTGTACCATATTTAGAACTAACAGAGTAGAACAATAAAACTTATTACAACTGCTAGTTAGTTTCTGTCACCTGCTTCCACTTTTGCTACCCCTTGTTGTCCTCCGCTTCGTCCTCCCGCTCGGTGCCTAGGAGCTGTAGGGAGAGGTGCGGAGGAAACGACTTAGTCTTTTTGACTAATGGTCGGTGACCATACTATTTTTAGGAGCCCGTGGAGATGGAGCAACAGCACGACGAGGAGACAGGATGTGAGGAGCAGATACCGCTACAGCAGGCTACTACCAATACTGTGTGTCCTCAGGTGGGATGAATTCTGATGTACTAGTATAGCTTTCGCTTTTATTTGTGAGAGAGAAAGTTGATTTTGATGTACCGGGCATAAGCCCTTATTACTCTTTCTTTTTGTACTCTTCTGTGGACTATATTGATGTACTTTTCATTTCATATATATGATTGTACTACATGACTTGTGGACTAGTGGATTTATATACTGCTTTACTTCTTCTTCTCATATTGTCCTATAGGTTAAATGATCGTACTAGTCGGCAGGATCAGCGTGTTGCGGTGTCGACTAACCCGTGCGTTAGTGCCACCGTAAGACTGCGGTTCTGGGCATAAGACCCGGTAGCCATTCTTGGTAAGGGGGAGCGAGCGGTCTTACATTCGAGCACCTGATCAAAAAATTCATTGGTGTCAGGCACTGATCAAAAACCTGAGTGGATTCCTACCAGGGTGGTAGAAGATTGGATGTACCCTGGTTGGGGAACCACTATAAAATTTCTTGTGTCGTCTGGTTGCCCCTTTTCATTTTGCTCTTGTTGTGCTTGTGTTTTTAGGACTACTGTGTGATTATTTGCTTTAGTTTAATTCTGCACATTTTAATTACAGCAGAAGCTGTAACAGTTTTATAAGGACCTACAAATACTCTATTCACTCCCCCTCTAGAGTATATTAGATTTAACACATCACATTCAATTGGTATCAGAGGAGGTTCCTTTGGTTGTACAAGCTAAACCTTGAACCTAAGATCCTTTGTTAGATCTAAACATTAGTTCATTTTCATTTAGATTATAAACACAGCCATGGCACAAAACTAGGATTATGCAAGCACCAGACCTCCAGTTTGCAACCTTAATAGGTTTGCCATCTGGAAGGCAAGAATCAAGAACTCTATTGATGAAGACATCTACAACTCTATTTTGACAGGTCCCCCACAGACATCTACATCTACAACATCTTCCAGCAACAATGCAGTCCCACCACCTTAGTGGACTGAAGCCCAGAAGAAAGCCAAGATTGCTGATGCCAAAGCCATAAACATATTGGCTCAGACTATGTCAGATGACGTCTTTCAGAAGGTGGCTGAGTGCACCTCTGCAAAAACAATATGGGATTCACTCAATAAATGGTTGTTGGCTTAGTAGATGAGGGGAAAGATAGAAGATCAAACCTCATCACACAATATGAAAACTTCAAGAAGGATGAGGCAGAAACAGTTGAAGTGATGTACAACAGGCTTAGCTCCATCATCAGTGATCTAAGGACATTAGACAAAGAAATCACCTTGACTGAAGTGAATGACAAGATCCTAATGTGCTTCCCAAGCTCATGGGACACCAGGATCTGGCCAATCAAAGAGGCCAGATGCTTGAATGAGATTTCAATTAAATCTCTCCTGGGAAAGCTCAAATCTTATGAGCAGCTAATCAAGTCCAGAGAGGCAGTGGAACACATGACTCCTCCTCTAGCAAGGAAAGAACAATCCATTGCATTCAAGGCTGCTGAAGAAACTGAAGCCCCAATAGTCAATGAAGAGGTAATGAGTCTCTTTGCCAAGAGATTCTTCAAAATGGCAAGGAAAGACTTCACAAGAAAGTCATCCATAAATGACAGCCACCCAAGGTATGACAAAACCCCCACCAAAGAGATATTGTTTTTAGGTGCAGGAAACCAGGACATTTCATGTCTGAATGTCCTGAAAATCAAAAGAAGGAAAGAAGAAGAGAGAAGGAATGAAGAAGCAAGCATTACAGCAAGCCCTCTACTAGCAAGCACAAAAAGAAGGACAAAGGATTTGTGGCTGAAACATGGAGTGACACAGAAGATGAATCCACATCTTCCAGCTCCAGTGAAGATGAAGAGGAGGCCAAGGCAAAGGAGGTTTGCCTCATGGCAATTGATGCAAGCAGTAGCAGATCAGATACAGATGATTCTGATAATAAAGAAAACCTATCAGTTGAAGATCAGGTAATAGCATCTTATGATTTTGAATCTGATGCATTTAAATTTGAATTTAAAAACCTATGCTTACATTTGATAAACTCTGAGAGGAAATCAAACTTCTCAGAGATAAATTGAATGATCTAGATAAAATCACTTCTGAAATTGCAAATCTATCAAGTGAACTAAAATCTGCAAATGAACAAATTACTTTTCTAAAATCAGAACTTAGCAAAGCTAAAACATTAGAAGAATCATTAAATGGCAGAAGTATGAAATTGTTAGATATAACCAGCACAGTAAATGCTAGAACAAATAACTGCAGATTAGGATTAGGAGCCACATCCAGTGAACCAACCCTAATCCAAAGGAGTCATCTTTCAAAAGCTTTACCATTGAGCACATCCCCAGAATAGAAAATGAGGAGGCAGATGTTCTTGCCAAGTATGGACTGCCATCAGGAGGAACAACTTCCAAACTCTTCCGCCCGACAGTGGTGAAAGGAGAGTTGATGTAGGTTGATCAGCGTCCCTCCTGGATGGACTCATTCATTCTTTATCTATCAACAGGAAACTTTCATCATTCAATCACAGATCAGAAAAGGTTCAGAATAAAAGCAACTCACTATTACTTAGTGGCAGGAATCCTCTACAGAAAAACATTCCTCTCTGCCACGGCCAGATGTGTTTCAGAAGAAGAAGCTCCAGTTGTTTTGCGAGAAGTTCATTCAGGTTAGTGTGGAAGTCACTCAGGAGCAAAAACTTTAGAAAGACGGATCCTGCGGCAAGGATATTTCTGGCCCACCATGAAGAGAGACTCTGAGGCTTATGCCAGAAAGTGTGTTAAGTGTCAGAAGTTTGCTCCACTTCAACATCAGGCTGCTCAATCACTCAGATCAATTGCAACTCCTTAGCCCTTTGCAGTTTGGGGGATGGATCTCATTGCTCTTTTTCCCATGGCAAGCGGACAATGGCGTTTCATCATAGTGATGATTGACTACTTCAGCAAGTGGATTGAAGCAAAGGCATTGGCAAAGACAACAACCCAGGTCATCAGGAATTTCATTTGGGAGAGATTGTTTGCCGACATGGAATACCAATGGCTATAATCACCGACAACGGGCCACAGTTCAACAACGCAGAGATGATTGATTTTTGCAAGCAGATCGGAACAGAACTACGATTTGCAACATTCCATCATCCCAGGAGCAATGGCCAAGTTGAAGCAGCCAACGAGTAAGTCCTCAATTTACTTAAGAAGAAAGTGCAGAATCTCAAAGGTAGCTGGGCTGATCAACTTCCATCGGTCCTCTGGTCCTTAAGAACAACACCTTCATCCGCAACTGGCAAAACTCCGTTCTAACTTTCTCATGGCTCAGAAGCCCTCATTCATGTTGAGTTTGAAGTTCCATCACACAGAGTTCTGCTTGCAAGGCAAGGTTTTCAGGACTGGCTTGAGCTGAACAATAAAGAGATGAAATTCAGCCTGGAACACATTGAAGAAATTAGAGGCAAAGCAACAATAAGGCAGGAAGAAGTCAAGAGAAGGATGGCCCGATACTTTGATCAGAACGTAAGGATCAAACAATTTGAAGTGGGAGATCTGGTTCTTAAAAAAGTTGACGCTGCTGCAAGATCTAGCTCAGTTGGAAAACTTAATCCGAATTAGGTCGGCCCCTTCATTGTCAAAGAATCATTAAAGAGCGGCGCTTACCACTTGCAAACATACGAGGGAGAGGATATGCCACATACATGGAGCGGAGATGATCTCAAACGGTTCTATTCCTAAACCTTCTCTTTTTCATTCTATGTAGTCTCTTCAAGAATCATTATGAATAAAAGCGGCTTGCTAACGCTTCTTCAAGTGTTTTATCTATTCAAACATAACAGTTAGCACGCTGAGCAAGGAAGATTCCAAAACGGTTACATCTTTGAACTCTCTTTTCTCTCTTATCCTAACTTTGCAAAAGCCTTTCATTAATCAAAGGATTAGTACTAACACCTTTTCCTAATGTTTTCTCTTTCTCTCCCGAACATCAATAACGGTTGCCTGATACCAGGAGACATCGTCGAGTTCAACAAACCTCCCATAGAGCCGTTGTCATTAGCGTAACACCACAAAGACCACGTGTTACAAGGAGATTTCGCACCGTGTAGTGCGATCTTGCAGGCTCTAGTGCGGTAGGATACTGAACTTTGGATCCCGGCTAGTACCTGACCCCGCCTCTGCATTATGGAGGGATAGGGTGGGAGTTAAGCTCTACCATGCCATTTTAGGGATATCGTTACAACTTCAATGATCGCGTGAGAAAAGCTATGCCACTCTGGCCGCACCTGCCCACGGATCATCTTAGTTTGTAACCCTCGAACACTCCGTGGTACCCTCAAGCAGTGTCTGCAGGAGACCCACAACCTGGTTGAACTTGGAGGAAAGATATGCCGCTCCGGCCGCAACTGCCAAAAAGATCAACTTAGACTGAACTCCAGGCAAGAGGGTAGAGGACCGTTTCGTCAAGTCTACAGCTTACACTTCACAGGGAATCTATTTAGTACGGACTGTATTTTTGCTATCCGCTCAGTCCGCCTGTTTTCCTTGGTCGATCATATAGCTTGTAGCTCGGTGAGAAAAGCTATGCCGCTCCAGCCACACCTGCTCGCTTGGTCGCAAGCTATAGATCATTTCTATTTAGTGCGGACTGAATTTTTGCTATCCGCTCAGTCCGCCAGCTTTCCTTGGGTTGATCGTATAGCTTGTGGCCCGGTGAGAAAAGCTATGCCGCTCCGGCCGCACCTGCCCGCCTGGCCGCAAGCTATAGATCATTTCCATTAGAATATGTGCGAACTGTGAAATCATAGCCGCCCAGTCCGCAGGGTTGGTTCCCGGTTGGTCTTTTTAGCTCACAGTTTGGCAATAAATTTAAGGCCGCCATGATTATATTATCATTAAACTTAAAAGATTGACAAAGAGAATCGCGCACTGTTATTGGAACTCGTCAGATTCCGCCTGATATTTTCGACAACCAATTAAACTTCTCATTCTTTTTACGGCGGACAGTGGTCGAATTATTAAATGAAATTTCCTAATTAGCAAGTCAGAAGCTTATACAGTACATATGATATTTACATCACGCAGACTTAACTACGTCAGTACATAAATAGAGAACATTGCAGGAGAGACACTGATACCGAAATATCCTTTTCTATTTGATCAAAAATCAAGTTACATCTTTCATGTATTCGGCGGACTACAAACTTGAGTCCGCTCTATTTACAAAGGTAAAAACAAAAATACATTAGTCAGCCTCGGCGATCTTCTGTCTCTTCTCTGCAGGGAGTGAGGGCTTAGGCTTTCGACATCAATCTCCGGAGAATAGCCCCCCGAGCAGCTTCCACTGCTGCCATCTGGACCAGTGCTTGTCGCAGACTCGCTATGAGAGCTCTTGCCAATAGAGGAAGATGCAGATGTGTCGGACTCGGCGGACTATTCTCCGCCTTGTTGCTTGAGCCAGTGTTGTTAGCTATTGTCTTGGCTTCCCCACCTTCTTCTTCACCTTCTCCTTCTTCTTTGCCTTCTCCTTCTTCTTCTGCTTCTTCTTCTCCTTCTTCTTCTTCCTCTTCCTCCTCAACCATGACGTATTTCCCCTTGGCAGCCCGCTCCATCGCCGCAACCTGCTCTTTTAACTCAGTGAAGAGCTGCAGGAAAGGCACACCGTACACCCCTTCTTTTGCGAGGCCGGCGCGGACAAATAGCTTGATAGCGATCTCAACGATTTCCTTCACAAAGGGGAGCATAGCGGCCTGGAAGTTGTTATTGAAAGTGCAAGCTAGATCTGATATACTCTAGAGGAGGGTGAATAGAGTATGGTGCTTAAAGACTTTTTACAACATTTGTTGTAATCTGAGTGAACAGGGAAGCAAATATTAAATCTAAACACAGCAGCTATCTAATCACAATCTACAAAAGAAACTAATCACAGATCACAAACCAATCACAGCCAGAAACAAAAATAAAGATAAGCAAGCCAGAAGACACAAGGAGCTATAGTGGTTCCCCTAAACTGGGGTACATCCACTCTTCTACCACCCTAGGTAGGAATCCACTGCAGGATGAGTTGATCAGGTGTCCTGGGCACCAATGAGCTTTTGATAAGGTGCTCAAAAACCAAATCAGATTATTTGATCAGGTGTCTTGCCACCAATGAGCTTTTGATAAGGTGCTCAAAAACCAAGCACAAACTTTTGAAGGGAGTTTGAAAAACCCTTTACAGAGATGGGGATGAGAGAGTTATGGAAGTCTTCTCTTTCTCAAATCAGCTGAGAAGACTATGTGGATATGATGTTGTCAAAGCTCCCCCTGAGTTCTTGAGATGTTCAGGAAATGAAGCTTTGTTGTAGGGTGATAGGCCTTCAGAAATTTGATCTCCAGTAATTGATGATTTCAGCAACATCTGAAATGTTAGGTGTCTGGAGTCTTGAATGATGTTGGCCTTGAACACTTGATCAAAAGAGATCTGAAGATTTCAGTTGGTTGATCTCCTTGGTTGTGTGTTCTTGTATGAATTCTTTTAGACAGTGAATGTCTACAACTCTTTTTATTTCTCTTGTGAACAGTTGGTGTTGAGAAAGATGTTGTTCCAGAGAAAGGTTGTAGCAGAGAATGTTTTTTTGTTCTTCTTCTTGTTCACTCTCTGTAGATCCTATCAGAATTCAAAAATCTTATCTTTTATTCCCTTTGTTCTGAATAGAAAATGATCCTCTGTCAAGAATAGTCATTAGCCTGTCATTAATTGACTCCCTTAATTGCAATTGTCTTCTGGGGGAAAGTCCAAAGAAACATTCCTTGATAATCCCTTGAAACTTGGTCAAGAATAAATGAAAACGGCTACAAGATCTTCTGAATTAATTGCTGACAATAACTCCTTAACTGTTCTGAATTTGAATCTTGAAAATCATTGAACTCTTCAGAAAAACGTCGAACTGAGCTCCACTATCGTCGAACTGAGCTCAGCGATTTGGACTTAGACAACAACAGAGATCGTCGATCTGAGCTCAACTATCGTCGAACTGAGCTCAGAGATAGAGAATCAATACTGGAGTCAAGATCGTCGAAGTGAGCTCGAAGATCGTCGAATGGAGTTCGACGATTTGTTGAAGTTGAGCTCAGCGATCATCGAATGGAGTTCGACGATCCGTCGAAGTGAGCTCAACGATCGTCGATTGGAGTTCGACGATTCGTCGTACTGAGCTCGACGAAATGACTTAGTCTCCAAATAGAAAAACCTTGGTCTTGAGGGAAGCTTCCAAACCTAACTACTAACCCTTAGACTCAATTCTAATTGACCTTTAGATCTATACAATGAGGTCAAAAACAGGTTTCCTAGAGACATAGTGATCCTGACCCAAATTAGTAATAGGGTGTTCCAACAATCTCCCCCTATTTGGGTTAGGATTACTATTTACAGAATTTGGAGAAATTAAAAACAACATACACAGCAACAATATAACAAGCAACAACAAGTAGAATCACAGATATAATATCTCAAACAGAAATCAGAAATCAGAATAATTGTCACCTTACAGAATTATTCTTCCTCCTTGCTCTTTATAAGCTTAATTTCTCTATTGGGGTTAAGAGCTTCCTTTTTGGATCTTCTGTCATCAGCTGCACCTAAAGAAGTTTGTTGTTTAGGCCTTGGTACCACAACTTCAGGATGCAGCTCCATATATCTTTTAGAATCAAAGAATTTGCTGGAGACATATCTTTCAAGTTCCTTCTTTCTTTGTTCAGATAGGGTAGTAATGCTGGAGGTGTCTCTACCTTGCTCTCTAGCTTTCTTGATTTGATCCAGGGCAGCTAATTCTTTCATTCTGGCAGTCCATGCAGTAGGATTATTTTCTGGATCCTCAAAGGGCACTGGAGGCTCATATCTGTTAGAAGGATTATCTTGAGGAGCTCTGCATGAGACTAACTCTTTTAACTTATAGGGAAAAGGACCTGAGGTTGTATCTGATGAAGCTTGTCTTTCCCTAGAGTAAGGGTTTTGCCTTGAATAGCCTTTCGAGTAGACTTGGAATTCCCTTTGGCTTCCTCTATAATTTCCTCTCCTTGATTGATACCCTCTGGACTGGCTTCCCCTATATTGAGATCTTGCAAGAGGCTGATAGGGGGTTTGGCTTTTAGCAGAAGGATGAGTAGCTGAGCTTCCATCTGCACCTGCATCAGGAGGAGGTGGTGGAGGAGGATGATGAAACTGAGAAGATCCTTTTTCATATTTCCTCTTCTTCTTCATGTCTTTAAGTTGATTCTTGGAGTATTGCATCCAATGTTCAGTAATGGGGCAGTCATGAAGAATGTAATAAGGTATGTCATTTGTATCTTTGACTTTGGCTGGGGGAACTCTTTTCATAGCCTTGCTCCTTGATTTTCTTTTCCTGGCTATAGTGGCAGAGGAATCATCAGAATCAGTCCTGAATTCATCACTTTAAGAGCTTTGCTCATCATATAAAGCATCAATCTTTTTCAGATACTCTTTCTGAAGTTGGGTTGGAGCAGATGAGACAGCAATTGTAGTAGTAGCAGTAACAGCAGAAACAAAAGTTTCAGGAGCAATACTTTCAGAAGATATAGCAGCAGTAATAACAGTAGCAGCTGGGATAACAACAGATTCAGAGAAAACTGTTTCAGAAACACTACTTTCAGAGATAATAGTTTCAGCATCAGCAATAGTAGCAGTAATAACATCAGCAATAACAGAAGGCTCAAAATCATATGCCTCTGTCTGCATATCCTCAGAAACTGGAACATCAGTAGCATCAGAACAAACAGAAATAACAATATTTTCAGCAGCATAAATTGAATTTACAAATGAATTTATAACACTGGTGTCACAACTTGAGAAGGGCACAATGGCCTTGGAGAGATCCTCTGAGGGCTGGACTGCATTACTCACTGGAAGACAACTGAAATAAGCGGAATCAAAAACTGATAATAAGGACCTGAGGTCCACTGAGAAGACAACAACTTGAGGTGGTGTTGAAACTGGAGCTTTAGTAACAACAGCAACAGCATAAGAAATGGCAGCAGCAGCAGCAGGCAATCTCACATCTTCATGAAGCATCTCCCCCTGCCTAGATTCAGAGAGAGCTGGATCAAGGCACCCAAATGAAGGGATTGCCTGAGGAGGAAAGAGGGAGGAGAGCCTGGCAGATAAGTCTGCAACTGAATTTAGCAGTGGAGCCAAGGAGGTCTCCAACAGGAGTGAGAGCCTGGGGGCTATCAGCTCATATATTTTGTCAGCTAAGGCAGGAATATCTACTTGCTCAGCAGGGGCTTGAGCAGAGGTAGAGAAGGATGGAGGAGCAACTGGTGATGGTGGTGGAGAGCTGGTGTATGGGGGAAGTGAAGGTTGAGGTTTGGGGATGGTGGAAATGGAAGAAAGTGGTATGAAGATAGAAGGTGTGAAAGAGGGTTGATCAATAATGTCTTGTAGAAGCTGTTGATATGAAGTTGATGAGGAGGGTAGCTCAGGAGGGGATGAAGGTGAATCATCCATGAAGGAATCATCTAGAAGATTGAATGATGGAATGTTGGATGATGTGTCAATGTCTGGTGGAGGGTAGTGGTGTAATGGATGGAAGATTTCTTATATTATTGGAAGAGTTGGAATTGGAGATGAATTGATGTTGGAGATGGGCTAGAAATAATGATTGCGGATGAAATTTGAGTGGTGGATGTGACTGGTGGAGATGGAATAGGAGGAGGAGGAGGAGGAGAAGCAGCAGCAGGCAAGTCATCTGCAGGGGCAGAGACTTGAGGGGAAGAGACTACAAGAGTCCTCGTGCCTGAAGTTGTGCTTGCAGAGGGCCTACTGGGCTTCACTATCTGCCTGTCCCATTTGCCAAAGAGGGCACATGACAGCCTCTTGGAGGCATTGATATGCATCCCAGAAGATACAAGCAGGGCAGGGCATCTGTTGTGAAGAAAGATCCCCAAAATCCTTCCATAATTAACAAAATTCTTGTTTATTTTCTTCTTGATCAGATCAAAGAAGACTTCTCCCCAGTTTAATTGTTTCTTATCCACTAACGCACCCATCAAGCACAGCTGATACCTGGAGATAGTATCATTTACTGAATGCTTGGCCAACAGAACCTTTCCCACTACATCAGCTAAAAATCTATATTCCACAGCTAAGTTATTTTTCTGCAGCTTGCTAGGGTTAGCATAAGAATGACCCATTATTGCAAGTAAGTCAGAAAATTCTTCTCCAGATAACTCAGCAGAATGTCTTCCAGAACTTAATTCAAAAACCTCTGTCAGAATAGCAGGATTCAAAGGTACCTGGGTTCCAGAAATTGAACCAACCACTGTGTTTTGGTCCTGGTTGTGGGTAGTATACACCCACACCTTAATCTCATCAGCAGCTAATTTGATTCTTGTGGACATGATGGTAACAAGCTTCTGCTCCTTGAACAATTCTAGAATGTCTTGAAAAACCTGATCAGTGGTGCTGAAAGACTCCATGTCTATATCGAATCCGGCATCAAACTTCATTGCGGCTAGAACGGCAATAGAGAAGGACATGGTTACCTGCAAAAATCAACAAACAAGACGACCAAGTGTAGAGATGTTTGGAGGGAAAGAGAATTTTTGCAGAGAGATTGAAAGCGCAAAAGGAGAATGACGACCGAAAAATGAATTTTATATTAGGGTTCGATGCAGAAAAGGAAAGATCGTTGAACTCAGTTCGACGATCGGGGCTTCTAAAGGAATCTGAAAGGTCTTCAATATCGTCGATCTACGTTCGACGATATTGGAGAGCGTCGATCTCCGTTCGACGATAGTTCAGCGAACAAAATCGTCAAGCGCCGTTCGACGATCGTTGACCTAGAGAGATAGTTGAACACTATCTGAGAAGCGCTGAACTTAGGTCGACGATTTCGGAAAGCGTCAATCTCCATTCGACGATCTGGGGGAAAATCGTCGAGCGCAGTTCAGAGACCAGAAATACATTCTAGATACTAGAAAAATCAAGATGTTTGCCTAGTCTTGGTCAATTTTTAAAGTTTTAAAATCTTGGAACTTATTATAGACCTCCTCCATCTAACATTCCTAACTGATTTAGGAAGAAGGTGTGTTTCTTTTCATCCAAGGGTTTGGTGAAAATATCTCCCCTTTGCAAGTCAGTTGGGATATATTGAAGTTCAATTTTATTCTTCTCAACATTATACCTTAAGAAGTGATGCCTAATTTCTATGTGTTTTGTCATACTATGGAGGACTGGATTTTGAGCTATAGAAATAGCACTGGTGTTATCACAAAATATTTTAGACTTCTCTAAGTTGTAGCCATAGTCTAGGAGTTGGTTTTGAATCCACAATATTTGTGAACAACAACTGCCTGCAGCCATATATTCAGCTTCAGCAGTTGAAGTTGACACAGATGTTTGTTTCTTGCAAAACCAAGAGATAAGTCTGTCACCAAGAAACTGACAAGTTCCACTGGTGCTTTTCCTGTCAATTCTGCATCCAGCATAATCAGCATCAGAAAATCCAGTTAAGTCAAATGCTGAATATTTTGGATACCAGAGACCTACATTTGGACAACTTTTAACATACCTGAGAATCCTTTTTATTAATGTTAGGTGTGACTCTCTAGGGCTCACTTGGAATCTAGCACATATGCATGTAGCAAACATTATATCAGGTCTACTAGCTGTAAGGTACAGTAAAGAGCCAATCATTGCTCTATATGTTGTCTGATCAACAGGTTTCCCATGTTCATCAGCAACCAGTACAACATTAGTAGGCATAGGTCTTTTCATACAAGATGCTTCATACATACCAAATTTCTTAATCAATTCATTTGCATACTTGGTTTGAGAAATAAAGATGCCTTCAGCATGTTGTTTGACTTGTAGTCCTAGAAATAAGGATAACTCACCCATGCTACTCATTTCAAATTTAGAATGCATCAGGTTGGAGAACCTTCTGCACAAATTTGAATCAGTAGAGCCAAAAATAATATCATCTACATAGATCTGTACTAGTAGGGTATGGGACTTATGGGTTCTAATGAAAAGAGTTTGGTTTATTCTACCCCTTATAAATTCATTTTCTAGAAGGAAGCATGCTAGGGTCTCATACCATGCTCTAGGAGCTTGCTTGAGACCATATAATGCTTTGTTCAGCTTAAAAACATAATCAGGATAAGTTGGAGAGATAAAACCTGGAGTTTGTCTGACATAGACTTTTTCTTTGATGTCTCCATTTAGAAATGCACTCTTTACATCCATCTGGTATACCTTGAAACCTTTATATGCTGCATAAGCTAAGAAGATTCTGATGGCTTCCAATCTTGCAACTGGTGCAAAAGTCTGGTCATAGTATATGCCTTCTTCTTGAGAGTATCCTTGAGCAACTAGCCTTGCCTTGTTCCTTACAATTACTCCTTGATCATCAAATTTGTTTCTGAACACCCATTTTGTTCCAACAATGGAGTGATCCTTAGGCTTTGGCACTAGTTCACAAACTTTGTTCCTTTCAAATTGATGCAACTCTTCTTGCATTGCAATGATCCAGTTTGGATCTTGCTCTGCATCTTGAATGGATTGAGGTTCAATTTGAGATAGGAAGCAAGTGTGCAACAGGTTTTGGTTGACCTGATTTCTGGTTTGCACACCAGCTAAGATGTCACCAATTACTTGGGAAATTGGATGGTCTCTTGATGTTAATAAATTAACATGGGGTGTTGATTGTTCACCAACCTGTGTTGTTGTTTCCTCTTGTGGTACAACAACTGGCTCTTCAAGTTGTTTCTCTTCATTATGTTGAATGCTTTCTTCATCTTCACTGCTTTCCTCTTTATGAGTAATCTGTAACCTGTTCAAATCTTCAGCAAGAGAATGTACCTGCAAAGGTTATATGGTAGAAGTGTTCTTCTCCTTGAAAGACATGTTAGATTCATCAAATGATATGTGAACAGATTCCTCAATTTTAAGAGATGATTTATTATAAACCCTATAAGCCTTACTGATCATGGAGTATCCCAGAAACACTCCTTCATCAGCTTTAGCTTGAAATTTTGCTAAATATCTCTTGTTATTATTATGAATATAACAAATACAGCCAAAAATTCTAAAATAATCAACTTTAGGTTTCTTCCCTTTGAGTAATTCATAGGGAGTCTTGCCCTTTAGTTTATGTATTAAACTTCTATTCATCACATAGTTGGAGGTGTTCACTGCCTCTGCCCAAAAAGATAGAGGAAGGTGAGCATCTGACAACAATGTAGTGGCAGATTCAATAAGGGTTCTATTTTTCCTTTCAGCTACCCCATTTTGTTGAGGAGTTCTAGGAGCTGAGAAAGTATGCCTGATCCCTTCACTCTAACAAAACTCTTGCATAAGAAGAGAATCAAACTCTATCCCATGATCACTTCTGATCATGGCAATGTGAGTATTGAACTCAATCTGTATGCATTTGAGAAACTCTGTCAAACACTTAAAGTTATCAGACTTCTTCCTCAGAAAGAACACGCATGTGAATCTAGAGAAGTCATCTACAACTACTAAGGTGTAAGATTTCCCTCCTAAGCTTTGTACTGTAATGGGTCCAAAAAGATTCATGTGTAACAGATACAAAATACTAGGTGAATCACTCTTATTAAGTGACTTGAAACTATTTTTAGTTGCTTGCCTAATTGACAAGCCCTGCAGAGTCCTTCCTTCTTGTAGGGGCCAGAAGGTAGTCCTCTAACAAGGTTGTCCTTGGATAGCCTAGCAATGGTTCTAAGGTTTAAATGCCCTAGTCTCTTATGCCATAAAACATTTGGTCTACAAACAGAATTAAACAGGCAAATGTCTGCATCTGTTGAAAGAAAATCTACTAAGTAGATGTTACCTTTCCTTTTACCTGTCAACACAGTTGTGTTGTCCTCTGACTTGATCTTGCATAAAGCTTTGCTGAAAGTCACCTGGTAGCCTTCATCACATAGCTGACTGATGCTGATCAAATTGTGCTTCAGTCCTTCTACATAGGCTACCTTCTTCAATGTCACTGTCTCAATCTGGACTGCACCATATCCTTTAGTTTGTCCAAAGTTTGAATCACCAAATATGACTTTGGGTCCAAGCTTGGCTTTAAATGATGTGAGGTTGTCCTTGTTTTCTGTCATGTGCTTTGAGCATCCACTATCCAAGTACCATTGTTGGTTTGATGTTGGATAGGTCTTCACCTGCACATAAAATAATTCACTTGTTTTAGACCCAGTTTACCTTGGGCCTAGGTTGATAACCTTTAAACTCAGAAATAAAAGATATCCCAAGTTGACTCTTATAACCTTCAGGATGATATCTCCTTGGAGGTATTATCCATTCAGTATAAGGGTTAAAGATTTGGGATGAAGGACCCCTAGGATTGGATTTTGATTTGCCCTTGAAAGAATTTCCAGAGCTCTGATCTCTGTTCGACGATCGTGGAGCTGCGTTCGATGATCTTGGGTCAGATCGTCGAGCTCCGTTCAATGGTCGACTGTGGCAGAGTTCAGGAATTAGAGATCGTCGACCTGAGTTCGATGATTTTGCCTGAGATAGTCGATCTGCGTTCGGCGATCGTTGAGCTCCGTTCGACGATATCTGCTGGAACTTGGTTTTCTTGGGCAGATCAGAATTTTTCCTAGCTACCTCTACAACTCCCTTCCCTTTATCAGAAATAAACTTGATTGGGGTTGTTAGAACTATAGGTTGGCTGGATGAAGCACCCAAGCTTAGTGTACTATTGAATCTGGAGTTCAATGTGCTTGTGATGTCCATCAGCTTGATACTTCTCCCATTAAGGGATTCTTCAAGCTTCTTGGCCTCTGATAGCTCACCTTTCAAGTGAAGCTATCTGCTCCCTACAACACTCCAACTCCTTAGAGAGTTTGAGGTTTTCTGATTTTAAGGAACTGTGTTCAGACAATTGATTTCTGAGAGAAATAATTTCCTTCTCAGATTTTAGTAGGTCTAAACATAATGCTTTAAACTCAGACTTAAAGTCCTCTGAATTGAAATCAAAAGAACTAATTACCTGGTCCTCTTCAAGTTGAGTCTCTGAGTCTGACTCTGACTCTTCTGCATCTGAATTATGTTGAGAGGCATTGATTGCCATCATGCAGAACTCCTTCTCTTCAGCATCATCTTCATCATCACTTGAGATGGATGAAGCTTCTGATTCTTCTTCAGTTTCTGATGGCGTGCCCCCTCCTCCACCATTTGAAGACGATGCTGACGATGCTGCTGATGATCCGGTTGATAAGGACATACGACTCAAGGACGTGAGGCGGCACGATGACGCTAACCGACGGCTACGCTACAACCTCCGCCCGCGCCGTGCTACCGCCACGGCAACGCCTTAGTTTTATTTATTTCCTTTTCGTGCACTCTATTTTATAATTGGAATATAAAATTATCCTATGCTTATGTGATAATTTTATATTCATTGCATGTGTTGTTATATTTTCAATTTGAACTATTTTAGTTTTGGTGTGCAATTAGCCATTCGGATGGATGAGATTAAATCTCCATCATGAAGGGCTAAGGCTTATTTGTAACTCCTATTTAAAGGAGGCTTTCATGAAGAGTTAAGGCAATTGGAAAAAGAAACCTAACCCCCCCCCCCCCCCCCTTGTGGAAATTTCGGCCACCATGGAGAAGTCCATAGCCGCCCCTCCCCTTTGGTGTGAAGCCAAGCCTTGCCTCCTCCATCCCCGTTCGGTGCGACTCCGGCGTGGCTTCCTTAGGTGCGACTCCTTGGAAGAAGGTTGCAAACCATTCGGTGTGACGCCGGTGGATCCGTGGAGAGAGTGATTCTCCCACAATTATCTCGTGTGAAAGCTTTCCGGTTGGGTAATCCCTTTCCTCTTCCTTGTTTGATTCTTCTCCTTAGTTGTGGTGGATTTTCGCAAATCGTTTTCTCCGGATCTTTAATCTAATCGCTGCAAGTTTTGAATCGAAATCGCCGTTGCAAGGCTTTTTAATTCCGGATCGGGTGGATCCTATTTGCCTGAGCGGATCTTGGCCTATAGTCTTCGTCTTGCTCTCAAAAAGGAGTGGCAACCTTTGTGTTTTCTTGGGGAATATTCCGACTCAAATTTCCGATCGTCGTTTTCGAGTCGACCATTCCTCCCTCGTTGTTTGTGCTGCGTTTTGTGACGAGAACTATTGTGGGCGATAGGTGCTGTGTAGGTGCGGTAGATCTACGACGTGTTGTGCGTAGGGAGAGCGTTAGCTTCGCGGAGATCTCCGATCCGACATCCCTACATCAATTTGGTATCAGAGACGGTCGTTTCAACTTTCACGTTGCAAACATCCTCTCTGCGTTCCTTGTTGGAGATCGGATCGTTAGAAAATCAAAAAAATTATTTTCTGTGGTCTGCCAATAGCGGGCTGAAATCTTTATTTTTCAGCAAACTTTCAAAAACAAAATTTTAAAACGATCTACGTGTTATTCACATTGGGAATATATAAAAATATCTTATTTTCAATATATCTACAGCCCTAGGAAAATTCATCTTGCCCGGGGCCTCCCAAACCTGAATGCGCACTAGGCTAGGAACGGAGTACGCAACCCCGTCTACGTCTAGTATGGCTGCGAACGAGCATGGTGATCCCAACACCGCGGCTATAGCGGGTCTTCGTGCCGAAATGGCTGAGCTTAGGAACGTCTTAGCCCAGATCCTACAAAACCAAGCTAGGCCACCCCCGCCACCCGTTAATGTTGACCGGCCCAACCGGCACCAACATAACTCTGATTCGGATTCTGATGGGGACTCTCCGCGGGTGCCCCTAGAGGACACCGCCCCGAGCGAGACTTTGACATTACTAGGGCCATTAAGATAAATGCCCCCACGTATGATGGCATGGGAGACCCCCAAATCTTCCTTAACTGGACTGTGGATATGGAGTGTTACTTCGAGTGGCACAACCTGACGGATCCCCAAAAGGTCCAAGTTGCCCGGATGAAGTTAACAGGTCGTGCAAAGACGTTCTGGCTGAATGAGGAGCGAAGATTAGGAACCGGACACGGAGCCCCCCTTATAGGTTGGCCAGTAATGAAGAACCTGTTGACCGATCAGTACGTTCCTGCGTACCATCGGACACAGATGTTCGATGAGCTTGCCACTCTGCGGCAGGGCTCAAGCTCGGTAGCTGAATATATGGGTGAACTTAAGGACCGAATGGTGCGATGTGATCTTAGGGAGATCCCCGAAGTCACTTTATCTAGATTTCGAAAGGTCCTTAACCCCGATATCCAAAGGAAGCTCTTGCGATATGGGTATACGGACTTGAACATGACTTTCAATGCCGCCTTGGACATTGAAAAACACCTAGCCTCTAAGGCTCACTCCCGTTACGCTCATGCGAAGAACAAGTCCACCACTGGGGCATCTTCTTCCACATATCCTGATAAGGGAAAGTTTAAATCTACCGAGTCGAAGTCAATCGTGATCACCGCTAGGAACTCCAAGAACCCTGCGAGTGAGCGTGTCCCTATCGGGAAGGTTAGCAAGGCTAACACCACTTGTTACTCTTGCGGCATTCAAGGCCACTATGCCTACGAATGCCCAACAAAGACAAAAACACCAGCCTTATTAGAGCCAACTACCGACCCTAACGATTACGTATACGAGGCCGCAGAGGAGAGTGACCCCGAAGGAGTCCCTAGTGACTTAGAAGACGATCACCCCCTTATGGTGATGCGTTGTATTTTGACCACTCCTCGTCCATTAGATGATTGGAAGAGGACGAGCATATTTTCTCTGATTTTTAAGAGTGGCGAGAAGCTTTGCAAGCTGATTATTGATAGTGGTAGCTGCGTGAATGTCATATCTGAGAACGCCGTAGCACGTATGTCCTTGGTCACGGAACCACACCCGACCCCATATCAGGTCGCTTGGATCAACAAGCTCTCTGTACCCGTTACCAAGCGATGCCTGGTCCCACTCTCATTTAAATCCTACATTGATGAGGTGTGGTGTGATGTCCTTCCGATGGACGCTTGTCATGTGTTATTAGGTCGCCCTTGGCTATACGACCGTGATGTTACACATTTTGGTAGAGCCAACACTTATGAATTCAAATTCAATGGCAAAACCATCACTTTGAGGCCGACCATCCCAAAGGAGCCTCGTAGTCTTGGCTAAGGACACCACTATTCCAGTAGAACGGAAAACGTTGAATCTAGTTGGTAGGAAAGAGTTTGAGAGGGATCCGTTCTTTGATGGGGTCATGTATGCGCTAGTCCTCTTAAGTGCGAAGCCCAATTCTAGCATTTTGGATGAGTTAACTAGTGAGTTACGGGTACTGTTGGAGGAGTATAGGGACGTGTACCCGGATGAGTTGCCGTCCACGTTACCCCCGCTTAGGAATATCCAGCATGCGATAGATCTCATCCCGGAATCTTCCTTGCCAAATCAGCCCCATTACCGACTCCACCCCGCAGCTCACCTGGAGTTGCAGTCTCAGATAGAGGGCTTGCTAGCGAAGGGTTTTATTAGGACTAGTATGAGTCCATGTGCTGTACCAGCCCTACTTGCCCCCAAGAAGGATGGTACATGGAGGATGTGCGTTGATAGCCGGGCTATCAACAAAATCACCGTCAAGTATAGGTTCCCCATTCCCCGCCTAGATGATTTGTTGGATGTCTTGTCTGGAGCCACCGTATTCTCCAAATTAGATCTTCGGAGTGGCTATCACCAGATTAGGATACGAGAGGGCGATGAGTGGAAGACGGCGTTTAAGTCGAAGGATGGTCTGTACGAATGGCTTGTGATGCCCTTTGGGTTGTCCAATGCCCCTAGTACCTTCTCCCGGATGATGACCCATGTCTTTCAGCCATTCATGGGAAAGTTCGTTGTCGTCTACTTTGACGATATTCTGATTTATAGCACCTCTACTAACGAGCACATCTCCCACATGAGAGTGATCCTTTCCACCCTGCGGAAGGAGACGTTATTTCTCAACCTTAAGAAATGCACTTTCTATGTCTCGGAGGTAGAGTTCTTAGGCTATATAGTCGGCTCCGAGGGTATCCGAGTCGATCCGGGCAAGGTTCAGGTCATTAAGGACTGGCCCGTGCCAACCACCCTACGTGAGGTGCGTAGTTTTCATGGGTTAGCCACGTTTTATCGTCGTTTCATACGAGACTTCAGTAGTATTATGGCGCCTATCACGGACTGTATGAAGAAGGGAGAGTTTACATGGACGAAGTCTGCCACCCAGCTTTTGAGCGAATCAAGGATCTTATGACTGAGGCACCTGTCTTACGTCTACCTGACTTTACTAAAGTCTTTGAGCTCACATGCGATGCGTCTGGGGTGGGGATTGTGGGTGTCTTGAGCCAGGAGGGCCACCCCGTTAGTTATTTTAGCGAGAAGTTGTCCGGCCCTAAGCTGAACTACTCAAATTACGATAGGGAGTTTTATGTTGTAGTCTGATGTCTACACCATTGGAGGCACTATCTCCTCTCCAAGGAGTTTGTTATCCTCTCCGATCATGAGGCTTTACGTTTCATCAACGGCCAGCATAAGATCAGCCCACGTCATGCTAAGTGGGTCGCTTTCCTACAAGGTTACACGTTTAATCTCAAGCACCTTAAGGGAGCTGATAACCGAGTCGCGGACGCCCTTAGTCGTCTTACCCTTTTACTCACCTCTATGGAAGTACATGTTGTAGGATTTGATCGGATTAAGGATGAGTACGCCACGTGTCCTGACTTCCAGGACTTCTATCTTTCTGCCCAGGATAGCTCCCCCACGACGATATCTGCCTACGTCATCAAGGACGGTTACCTGTTTAGGAACGGGAAACTATGTATTCCACAGTCATCGTTACGACTACATATCATATGGGAGTTGCATAGCGGAGGGTTGAGTGGCCACTTCGGTAGAGATAAGACCATTACGTTAGTCGAAGACAAATTCTATTGGCCAAAACTTAAGGTTATGGTGGGACAGGTTGTGAGTAGCTGCCGTACGTGCCAGGTGTCTAAGGGTAGTAAAACCAACGTAGGATTATATACACCCTTGCCTATTCCCTCAATGCCTTGGGTAGACGTTAGTATGGATTTTGTATTAGGCCTTCCCGTTACCCTACGCCGTCACGACTCAATTTTTGTAGTTGTGGATAGGTTTTCAAAGATGGCTTATTTCATCCCGTGCAGTAAGACGAATGATGCGTCTCACGTCGCTAAACTTTATTTTAAAGAAGTCGTTAGTCACCGTGGAGTGCCAAAGACCATAGTATCGGATAGGGACGTAAAATTCACTAGTTATTTTTGGAAGACTCTTTGGATATTAATGGGAACGAGATTATTGTTTTCCTCTGCCTATCATCCCCAAACTGAT
Source organism: Platanthera guangdongensis (assembly GCA_039583875.1). NCBI lineage: Eukaryota > Viridiplantae > Streptophyta > Magnoliopsida > Asparagales > Orchidaceae > Platanthera > Platanthera guangdongensis. The sequence continues at coordinate 87,951,375 of CM077152.1, read as the reverse complement.
GGGCAGACGGAAGTGGTTAATCGGAGCTTAGGAAATTTGTTACGATGCCTTGTGAGTGATCACAAGAGCACGTGGGACCTTCTCCTTCCCCATGCCCAGTTAGCCTACAATAATTCCAAGAATAGGTCTACAGGTCTGTCTCCAAATGAGATTGTCCACGGGTATAAGGGTCATGTGCCGCTTGACTTGGTGTCGTTGCCCCCAACGTACAAGGCAAGTCAGTTTGCACAATCCTTCGCCCAGCACATCCATGATTTACATGCACGTATACGGGCCACCTTGACTACGCAATACGAATCTTATCAAGCGCACGCTAATTTACATAGGAGAGTATCAGACTTCAAAATTGGCGATCTAGTTTTAGTCCGTTTGGTTCCCGAACGCTTGCCAACTGACACCGTTAAAAAGTTAGCACCAAAGCGCGCCGGCCCTTTTCGGATTATTAAGAAGTTAGGTGACAACGCTTTCGTTTTGGACTTGCCTGCTGATTGGGGTATCTCCCCCATTTTTAATGTTTCGGATTTAACGACGTTTGTGTCACCACCACAAGAGTTGATTTCTTTGTCGTCTTCTTCTCCCACTGAAAATTCTCATGGGTTGGGGAGTGGTAGTACGAATGATCTCTCTCTTTCGGTCCCCACAGGTATATCATCGGATGGTAAGTTGCCTTCTTTCCTGCCTACTGCTAATATGTTCCCCAGGTTCCCACGGACGTTTTCCACTCTAGAGATGATACTTGATGCTGAGCCCGTTACCACTGCTGATGGCGACACCCACCGCTTTCTCATCCGTTGGCATGATCGGCCCCCTTCGGATGACTCTTGGGTACTCGAGACGGAGCTGCAGAGTTTGGATGCCGCTCTCCTTCACCGCTATCGCTTGGACCACGCAACAGAGATGCGTACATTTGAGCGGGGGAGGATTGATGGCGTGCCCCCTCCTCCACCATTTGTAGACGATGCTGACGATGCTGCTGATGATCCGGTTGATAAGGCCATACGACTCAAGGACGTGAGGCGGCACGATGACGCTAAGGGACGGCTACGCTACAACCTCCGCCCGCGCCGTGCAACCGCCACGGCAACGCCTTAGTTTTATTTATTTCCTTTTCGTGCACTCTATTTTATAATTGGAATATAAAATTATCCTATGCTTATGTGATAATTTTATATTCATTGCATGTGTTGTTATATTTTCAATTTGAACTATTTTAGTTTTGGTGTGGAATTAGCCATTCGGATGGATGAGATTAAATCTCCATCATGAAGGGCTAAGGCTTATTTGTAACTCCTATTTAAAGGAGGCTTTCATGAAGAGTTAAGGCAATTAGAAAAAGAAACCTAAAAACCCCCCCTTGTGGAAATTTCGGCCACCATGGAGAAGTCCATGGCCGCCCCCTCCTCTTTGGTGTGAAGCCAAGCCTTGCCTCCTCCATCCCCGTTCGGTGCGACTCCGGCGTGGCTTCCTTCGGTGCGACTCCTTGGAAGAAGGTTGCAAACCATTCGGTGTGACGCCGGTGGATCCGTGGAGAGAGTGATTATCCCACAGTTATCTCGTGTGAAAGCTTTCCGGTTGGGTAATCCCTTTCCTCTTCCTTGTGTGATTCTTCTCCTTAGTTGTGGTGGATTTTCGCAAATCGTTTTCTCCGGATCTTTAATCTAATCGCTGCAAGTTTTGAATCGAAATCGCTGTTGCAATGCTTTTTAATTCCGGATCGGGTGGATCCTATTTGCCTGAGCGGATCTTAGCCTATAGCCTTGGTCTTGCTCTCAAAAAGGAGTGGCAACCTTTGTGTTTTCTTGGCGAATATTCCGACTCAAATTTCCGATCGTCGTTTTCGAGTCGACCATTCCTCCCTCGTTGTTTGTGCTGCGTTTTGTGACGAGGACTATTGTGGGCGATAGGTGCTGTGTAGGTGCGGTAGATCTACGACATGTTGTGTGTAGGGAGAGCGTTAGCTTCGCGGAGATCTACGATCCGACATCCCTACATCAGTTTCACTCCAGGATTCAGCAACAAACCCCTTCCTTGTGTGTTTGTTCTTGCTTGAGGAGGGTTTGCCATTGTCATTTTTCTTGAAGTCTTTGTCCTTTCTTCTTTCTTTCTTGTCCCTTCTGTCCTTATTTTTGTTCTCTGGACAGTCAGGCACAATATGGCCTGGTTTCCTGCAACCAAAGCAAACAATTTCTTTATTATTTGACTTATCATAACTCGGCTTATCATGCTCTCTGTATGATCTCCTTCTGAAGTCCTTTCTGGCCATCTTGTAAAATCTTTTGGCCAATAGACTAAGCAGCTCATCATTGCCTGTGACTTTGTCTTCAGGCTGATCTTCAGTTGCTTTGAAAGCTATTGTCTTTTCTTCCCTTGTGGCTGGTGAGATAGCCTTCTGCTCTTCTTCTCTATTCTTAATAAGCAGCTCATAAGATTTGAGCTTGCCCAAAAGAGCTTCTGTTGTAATCTCATTCAGACTTGTGGCATCCTTGATTGGTCAGATTCTTGAATCCCAAGTGCTTGGGAAGCACATTAGGATTTTGTCATTAAGTTCAGTCAGTGAGATCTCCTTATCCGGAGTCTTCAGTTCATTGACTATCAAACTGAGTCTGTTGTACATTTCAGGTACTGACTCAGCTTCTCCTTTCTTGAAATTCTCATATTGGGAAATGAGGTGGGATCTCCTGTCCTTTCTTTCATCAGCTGATCCTGAGACTATTTCAGTGAGCTTATCCCAGATTTTCTTTGCTGAATTACATTCAGCCACCTTTTGAAAAATATCATCAGACATAGTCTGGGCTAAGATGTCCATAGCCCTTGCATCTGCTACCTTCCACCTCTTGATATCAGCATCTGTTCCTGATGGAGGTGGAACAGCATTTGTACTTATGTTCTCTGGAGGTCTTGGACAAACTGTCAGAACAGAATTAAAAATGTCCTCGTCAATAGAATTCATGTATAATCTAATCCTTGCTTTCCAAAGTGCAAACTTAGATAGATTGCACACTGGAGGTCTGGTGCTAACATAATCTTTGTTTTGGGTCATGATTGGTGAAGAAATAATCTAATAACAAATCAAAACAAGCGGATCTAACTAGGGATCTTTGTGTTCAGGTGTTAGCCTGTGCAACCACCAAGATGTGATATATTTAACCAACCTCGCTCTGATACCAATTGAAAGTGCAAGCTAGATCTGATATACTCTAGAGGGGGGGGGGAGGGGGCGGTGAATAGAGTATGGTGCTTAAAGACCTTTTACAACAGTTATTGTAATCTGAGTGAACAGGGAAGCAAATATTAAATCTAAACACAGCAGCTATCTAATCACAATCTACAAAAGAACTAATCACAGATCACAAACCAATCACAGCCAGAAATAAAAATAAAGATAAGCAAGCCAGAAGACACAATGAGCTATAGTGGTTCCCCTAAACTTGGGTACATCCACTCTTCTACCACCCTAGGTAGGAATCCACTGCAGGATGAGTTGATCAGATGTCCTGCGCACCAATGAGCTTTTGATAAGGTGCTCAAAAACAAAATCAGATTTTTTGATCAGGTGTCTTGCCACCAATGAGCTTTTGATAAGGTGCTCAAAAACCAAGCACAAACTTTTGAAGGGAGTTTGAAAAACCCTTTACAGAGATGGGGATGAGAGAGTTATGGAAGTCTTCTCTTTCTCAAATCAGCTGAGAAGACTATGTGGATATGATGTTGTCAAAGCTCCCCCTGAGTTCTTGAGACGTTCAGGAAATGAAGCTTTGATGTAGGGTGATAGGCGTTCAGAAATTTGATCTCCAGCAATTGATGATTTCAGCAGCAACAGCTGAAATGTTAGGTGTCTGGAGTCTTGAATGATGTTGGCCTTGAACACTTGAATCAAAAGAGATCTGAAGATTTCAGTTGGTTGATCTCCTTGGTTGTGTGTTCTTGTATGAATTCTTTTAGACAGAGAATGTCTACAACTCTTTTTCTTTCTCTTGTGAACAGTTGGTGTTGAGAAAGATGTTGTTCCAGAGAAAGGTTGTAGCAGAGAATGTTTTTTTGTTCTTCTTCTTGTTCACTCTCTGCAGATCCTATCAGAATTCAAAAATGTTATCTTTTATTCCCTTTGTTCTGAATAGAAAATGATCCTCTGTCAATAATAGCCGTTAGCCTGTCATTAATTGACTCCCTTAATTGCAATTGTCTTCTAGGGGAAAGTTCATATAAACATTCCTTGATAATCCCTTGAAACTTGGTCCAGAATAAATGAAAACGGCTACAAGATCTTCTGAATTAATTGCTGACAATAACTCCTTAACTGTTCTGAATTTGAATCTTGAAAATCATTGAACTCTTCAGAAAAACGTCGAACTGAGCTCCACTATCGTCGAACTGAGCTCAGCGATTTGGACTTAGACAGCAACAGAGATCGTCGATCTGAGCTCAACTATCGTCGAACTTAGCTCAGAGATAGAGAATCAATACTGGAGTCAAGATCGTCGAACTGAGCTCGAAGATCGTCGAATGGAGTTCGACGATTTGTTGAAGTTGAGCTCAGCGATCGTCGAATGGAGTTCGACGATCCGTCGAAGTGAGCTCAACGATCGTCGATTGGAGTTCGACGATTCGTCGTACTGAGCTCGACGAAATGACTTAGTATCCAAATAGAAAAACCCTGGTCTTGAGGGCAGCTTCCAAACCTAACTACTAACCCTTACACTCAATTCTAATTGACCTTTAGATCTATACAATGAGGTCAAAAACAGGTTTCCTAGAGACATAGTGATCTTGACCCAAATTAGTAATAGGGTGTTCCAACAGTTATTTTCCAAGTCATAGGCGACCTACGAGAAACAAACATTAGTTCGCGGTGGACTTCAGACTGAGACCGCTGCAAATATAGCTTACCCCCAGCTCTTCCTGCTGTTGAGCGACCTTTTTTCCTAACCGTGCGTTTCTTTCCTTGAGCACCCTTTTTTCTTCTTGAAGTTGCTCATTTTGTCTGAGCAGGTCTCTGGCCAGAGAACAGACAAAATGGTTCGTCACCACACTGTTCGCACTTGCCTCGGAGGTCAGGAGAGGGAGATCAGCAGCAGCAACCTTCTTCAAGTCGCTCAAGTTGCGCTTCCCATAGAGCGCGGAGATCGCAACATCAGCATGGCGAGTTATCTTCTAACTTTTCCACGATGGAAGCGCCGTCGACAAGCGGACATGCTTGTTCTTATCTTGCCAGTGGATCATCGGGTTCCCCGTCAGATCCTTCTGACGGTTACCAAAGCCCTGTATTGTAAAGCTTTTAGAAGAGGAGTAGTCCGCTGCGGGATCCCCCTCTTCTTTCCTCTTTCTTGTGATCTCTTGTTTCCTTTCCCTTTGAGTAGGCGTGAATCTCTTGTTCTTGCAGCCAAGGTAGCTGCAAGAACAGAACAAGGGTTAACATAAAGGTCGCTACGGATACAAACCATAAGTCCGCAAAAGCTAACTTTCTTCGCGCAAAACGCCCGCCAGGCTCGCCAACAGCGGGATGTAATTCTCGATGTCAAGCCTGACATCAGCTAGAAATTTGACAATGGCAGACTCCATCTCATCCAGCTGGACACTCTTGAAAGCGGAGTCCGCGCGCTCTTGCGGATAAGTATGCGTGAACCCAAGGTCGCCTTCGAAGATCAAAAACCTTGAGGTCCAGTTGTGAATCTTGTTAGGAAGACCCACAACCTTCATTCCCCTGTAGTAGAAGTAGATCACTCCCTTATAAGGGCGGCCTCCGGACAATGTTATGGAGCGGACTGAGAACATTTTGCGGAATATATTCATTAAGAAGGCAATCTTCTCAGACCGCAGGTAAGAAATAAAGCTGTAAATGGCGGCAAGGGTGTTGGGCGCGAGCTGGCCCGGCACTATCCCATAGTGTTCGAATATTTCAGCATTCTCCCATAATAATGGGAATTTTAATCCGCTGTTGAAGTGGTCGATGGGTATGGCGATCTGAGTCGCTGTTGAAAAATTTAATATTTCCTCATGGGCGGGATGACGGACAAGCAAGTTAGAGTCCACCATTTTGCTTTCAACAAAGGCCTCAAGGTCGGCCTACGTTAGAGTGCATTTTCTGTGATCGGCAGCATGGAAAGCAACCACAGCATCAGTCCTGGCGGATACCATCTTGGCAGGCCACAAGGTCTTCAGCTACACTTGTTTCCCTACATAGAAGAAGCAACGGGGCTATATTTATAGTAGTGGGGCCTGACAGCGTTTTTGGCCAGGCCGCACAGCTCTCGTATATTCAGTCCGCATAATCCGCCATAATCCAACTGTTCATAGAGCAAAAATTTAAAACAAAGCGGACACAAACTTAAATTCTCACTACTACTTCCAGTCAAGTACCTGCCAAGAAAAGTTCAAACACAAAATAAGGCGGACACAGTTTTCAGTCCGCTAACTCGTATCCCTCCTACAGGATTAGTTGAAATGCGGACGCAGCATTAGTCCGCCCAGTTCGTCACAAATCACAAAATCAGTTAACAATAGAATGAGCGGATATCTAATTTAGTCCGCATAAAACACTACAGTTCATCACAAGCCACAGTATAGAGCATTGTTTAGAGCACAAATAATTATACATCAACAAATTGAATAGTTTGCAGTTTTGCGGACTCAGCGGTCCTTATTTTCAGTTCGCATTGCTCTCTCCATCCTGTCCCTACACAAGTGTGCCGACTGGTCGCTTATTTGAAGAACTTCGCTATATAAGAAACAAATGTGATGATGAATGGAGTTAATTGTCCGGTGCATGTGAGCAGCCTCCCGGTCTACCCGACTCAGGGGAATCATCGGCTCCATTGCCGGCCTCGGCTCCTCGTCCGCGGCATGTTGGCCACCACCTACTGGTGCTGCCGCCTCCGGAGCAACGCGATCTGGCAATACCGATCTCTGTTTAGCAACCTCGGCAGCCCGCTTCCCTTTCTCTTCCCTTGCCATCGCCAAGTGCTTTCCTTTGTAGAAGCGGACATCATCAGCAAGCCTTTTCTTCTCCCTATCAGACCTCTCCAGCGCCCTTAAGATGCTGGCGATCTGAACCTTTAAGGCTTTCTCACGCTCTACCGATGCCTTCTCGCGCTCTTCCGCATTCTTTAACTCCGCTCTAATTTCTTGAATTTCAAGTTGAAACCTCTTTTCTAACTCTCTGATGTTATTCAGGCTGGGCTGCTCACCTCTTGCGGACTCGTCATGCGAGCCAGCGTCAACACCGGTATTCTGTGTAACCACGATCTCGCCACTCTCAATAGAGCCCGATGGAGACTTTCTACCTGCAACAAAGAAGGTCAATTTCACATTCAAATACAGTCTGCAGCGGACTCAAAGTATCAGGATAAAAGATCACTTTTGGAAAAAGCAGCAGCGAGTTGCCGGCTATCGAAAATATGCCGCCTTGCCCGCTCCGGGTCAAAGGCGCTTAACCATTTCTTCCACTCGCGATGGACTTTGATTCTTTTTTCAGCAGCAGAGCTTGTTGAAACAACAATATCATCAGTCTCGGTGATGATCTTGATCGGTCTCGACTTCCGCTGTGGCGACCTGTAAAGCCACTGACGCTTAAAATATTTAGGCGCCAGTTGAAGGTTACCTGTCTACAACAGTTCTGCGGCAGTCCGCAGATCCTCTGTATTTTTGTCCACCGCGGCGTGCTTCGAGGCCGCCTCGACCATAGCTACATGGGCGGCGATTTGTTTCTTCTCCTCAGCTATCTTCTCTTTCAGTCTTTCCCTCTCTTTTCCCTCAGTAGCGGATAAAGAGGGGAGCTCGCCACTCTTAACCCCAAGGATTTCCACCTCAGGTTGCAGTACACCCATCAAGTATTAGTTGATGAGATCAAGTTGTTCGACGTCAATGGAATCTAGTATCTCGTCCATGGACAAACTGACCGTGGAGAGGGAATTGTCTCTCTGGACTTGGGCCTCCGGTGTAACTAAGTCGCTTTCAGGAACCTCTTTTTCACGCGGCCTGTGCTGCAAGTCCGCATCTCCAGTCCGCACGGAGATATTTTTCTCTTTCATCGCTCGCAGCTTCTTTTCAACCCGCTCTGCCACAGTCGACCTGTCCCTCTTCCTCTTCTTTCAAGAAGGGCCCCTTTTTCCAACTTAGTCCGCGACAGCCTTCCCTAAATCTGGCTGGCTCTCGCGGACCATCTCAAGGTTTGCAGCGACTAATGCCTTTGAAGACACGTCTTTCCCAACTTCTTCTCCCACAGACCGCCTATCTTCATTAAGGTTAACGATGGGCTCCTGGGCGTTGGGGGATGACACTTCAGTCTCATTATTTTCGCAAACCGTATCCGTTGAGTTCGCAGTTTTTTGAGAAGGGGCGGTGTTAGACAGATTTAATGACTTCTCACTTCTCAACGACTGTTCAGTGTAAGAGATGACAAAATCCTCCTTCTTGCGCACAGATATATTAGCATGGTGGACTGCTTTCTCAGCAGGCTTCTGGCTATGGGAACTCTCTCCAGTAGAGCGGAGTTTTCATTGGCGTTATTGTCTTCTCACTTTTTGTAGTAAGACTAGTGAAGAAAGCACCAAGCCTCTCCATGACGGACTGCAAAGTGGAGACCGCAAGCGGTCAATAGCGCCCTGTGTCGATCGGAATTTTTAACAGTTCCAGGCCCTCCATCAATATTTATAGCGCTAACAGCATTAATGAGGCTTGCGGACTCGGCGGTTAAGAAAACATTTTCGAAGTTTTCTGGAAACTTAAAAATGTGCGGGGATTATGTTAACCCCTCAGTCTGCAACACCTACAAGATGCCACGGTCCTATTTTATTATCCGCGGGCTTAGTTTGGCAATCCACATGGCCCGGTGACTCGGCATTGTTCTAAGGTCCCTGGCCTATCACAGGAGGATACGGTTCGGCAGTCCGCCCAGCAAGGCGGAGCAGCAACAATCAGCCACCCCAAGACTAATCACAAAACGGTGGACTCAATGCTCCGTTCACCCGGTTCGCCATGCCTTTGGATCTCTAGATTGATCCCCCTTTGGTGGACGCAGTTCCCAGTCCTCCTAGCCTGCCATCCTCTGGCAGGATCACGCCCTGCAACAGATGGAAGCTCTATCCCGCGAGCACAGTCCGCCCATTTTGCGCGGACTGGCGTGTTCTTTCTTTTTTGCTTCCCGTCACCTCTGCCCGGTTCTCTATACCCCGGGCAGTCGGTTATTTTAGCCCTGCCCGTTTGGGCAGGCCCCCATCCTATAAATAGGGGGGAGGTGGTGCACCCAAGGCACGCTGACTCGTGCCCAGGAGCCTACTTGTTAAAGGCTGCGGACTCTAATTTTGTGCTTTGCGGACTCCAGCTTGCTCAGCTCTTGCCTCTTCCTCTTTTCCTTCACTTATAATCAAACCCTTCTTCAGTCAAAGAAAAGCCTATCGTTAGAGAGGCATTCAGGCCGCGACGGGCGAAGTCTGTTGTTGCCGTGGCTCACGGCCCTGCTGTTCTTCTTGCTCTCGTCTGCTTAGTAGATTACTACTCGCAGTCTCTCTTTCCCCTTCTATTCCCCTGTGCTCGAACTGTTAGCTCGTGGTGCTTGACCCCCTTTGCATTTTCGTACATCAACACCTGCCAACAAGGTGAGAGCTTGGTCAGCGGGTCTGCTAGGGGTTTGCTCTCAAAATAACCTCAAACCATAGAGTGAGCCTGAAGCCCTGCCAGCTAGGTGAGATCCTGGTGAGCGGGGTCTGCTCGGGGTCTCCTCTCCAAACAATCTCCAACCACTGAGTGAGGCTACAGCCCTACCAGCTAGGTGAGAGCCTGGTCAACAGGTCTACTCGGGCTCTTCTCTCCAAACATCCTCGAACCACTGAGTGAGCCTACAGTCCTGCCAGCTAGGTGAGAGCTTGGTCAGTGGGTCTGCTTGGGGTCTCCTCTCCAAACAACCTCCAACCATCGAGTGAGCATACAGCCCTGCCAGCTAGGTAAGAGCCTGGTCAGCGGGTCTGCTCGGGGTCTCCTCTCCAAACAACCTCCAACCACCGAGTGAGCCTACATCCCTGCCAACTAGGTGAGAGCCTGGTCAGCGGGTCTACTTGGTGTCTCCTCTCCAAACAACCTCCAACCATCGAGTGAGCCTACAGCCCTGATAGCTAGGTGAGAGCCTCGTCAGCAGGTCTGCTCGGGGTCTCCTCTCCAAAAAACCTCCAACCACCGAGTGAGCCTACAACCCTGCCAGCTAGGTGAGAGCCTGGTCAACGGGTCTGCTCGGGGTCTTTCCATCCATCCTTTTCACTCACATGCTATGAAAGATGTTGCGGTTTCATCATATCAGAAGGTCACAACAAATTTACACGTATTGAATGATGAAAAAAGGTTATGGATATAATCTTTTTAAGTCATCGCCGCTTCGGGCATGATCGAGGGATACCTCGTCCACATTCTGGAGGTGGTACCCTCCTGACTTCAGGACCTCCTTCACTACAAAGGTGCCTTCCCAGTTGGGATTAAGTTTTCCTATTGAGGCTTCTCTGCCTACTGCGTCTACGTTTTTGAGGACCAAGTCCCCATTCTGGAACTGCTTGACCCTTATATGTTTTTCGAAGTATCTCGCCATCCAGTGCTTGACTTCTTCATTCCGGATTGATGCTAAATCCCTGAGCTCTTCCACTATATCAAGAGAGAGCTTCTGCTCCTCATTCTCTACCCTCCATCTTTCGCCTCCTTTCTTTGTTACGACTACTCTTGGAGATACGACCTCGAACTCTATAGGTATAATGGCAGACGAGCCATGGGAGAGTTTAAATGGAGTTTCTCCCGTGGCGGTGTTCGGTGTGGTCTTAAAGGCTCAAAGAACTGAAGGGAGCTATTCCACCCAACTTCCTCTCAAGTTCTCCACTTTATTCTTCAGAAGATTCACGATAATCTTGTTTGCCGCTTCCACCTATCCATTGCTCCGAGGATGATGAACCGAGGAGAAACGGAAGTCTATGCCCGGCAGGATACAGATATCCATGAATTCTCTGCTAGCAAATTGTGGTCCATTATCAGTGACGATGGCCAGCGGAAGCCCATGTCTGCATATGATCTCTCACCATAAGCAATTTTTGATGACTTGTGACGTTACCTTGGCCAACGCCTTCTCTTCCAGCCACCTTGAAAAATAATCCAACATGACAAGCAAAAATATCCTTTGGCCACTAGCTTGAGGAAAATTGTAACACCCCCATCCGTTGTATGGAATATAACAGAAGGTCCAGCTGGAACCCGACGTCATATACCACAGACAGTCGGAATGGTTATGTATGAATAACCAAACTATCCAATTAAGACTACACGTCCTAACACAGAGCATTCTAACAGAAGTTTTTAAATAGTTGAAAGAACCCATAACTGTAATCCAATAATCATGAATGTCCACAACCACTACAACTTGAATAAGATACAAATACACTGAAATATACTTGGCCTTATGGCTTTACAGGAGTTCACTTAATAATATAATGTTTTCCATACATCTGCTCGCAGGCCGGCGACACATGACAAAATAAAGAACAACTATTCTACAAGGCCTTCGAGTGCCAGCTCAACAACATGGGCTCCAGCCCGCTATTTTGCACTCGGCTCCGCAGCAGCTGCAAGCAGCATTCCACCGCACGGTGGCAAACAAAGCAACGGTCAGCCAAAATCGACCAAATTATAACGACGGCGGTGCTCCTTCCCTGCATTTCATTAGCCTAGCTAAACAATTAAGTATAAATATATTTCGCCACAGGTGTAGGCTCGCACGGCCAAACACCTCGTGCACTCAAGGCACATTAACGGTGAATCCGGCCAATTCCGTGGCTTCACCACCATCCTCGGGATGGCAATAACATGAGCATTTTAGCCTTTCTGACCACTGTCTAAGGCTCCCGACTATGCCAACAGCCAGTCCCCTTTTCGGGTCTCTCACACCGAACCACATAGCCCATGTCCGATTCCACTTGCCCGTTGCTCACACCGCCTAGTCACATTAAGACCTACGTGCGGGCCAATCTTCTCTCGGATCCTAACATTTCCAAACAATCACATAACCCAGTTATGTTCAAGGTCGGTGCCCTGACCGCCAAGATAGCAGAACAACTATTCCGCTCAGTTTTCCGGGTGCGCTTTGGAGTTAATCCCCAAGGATCCCTGCAGCAATCTACCGCGTAGAAACCCGAAAACCCAAAACACAGAGTCTTCTCTGGTAAACCATAACAAATGCAACTTCATCGATCCAGAACCAATATGTCCAGGTAGGCTTCACACACTATGCCTTTGTCCGTAACTTCGATTCCGGACTCTACATATTAACCCCTCAGTCCGCGATACCCACAAGATGCCAAGGCCCTGCTTAATGATCCGCAGAGACGGTTCAGCAGTCCGCCCAGCTCGGCAAAGTAGTAGTGATCGGCTACCAAGGATGATCCCCCAGCAGCAGACTTAATGCTCCGTTCGCCTGGTTCGCCATGCCTTTGGATCTCTGGTTTCTCTACGTCGGCGAACGCAGTGTCTCATCCGCCCAGGCCGCCGTCCTCTAGCGGGATCACACCTAGTAGCAGTAGATGGAAGCGCCAGCCCGCAAGCCCAGTCCGCCCCTTGTGCGTAGACTGGCGTGTTCTTTCCTTTTGCTTCACGTCACCGCCACCCGGTTCTCCTGTACCCCGGGCAGTCGGTTATTTTAGCCCTGCCCGTTTGGGTAGGCCCCCATCCTATAAATAGGGGGGAGGTGGTGCACCCAAGGCACGCTGACTCGTGCCCAGGAGCCTACTTGTTAAAGGCTGCGGACTCGAATTTCGTGCTTTGCGGACTCCAGCTTGCTCAGCTCTTGCCTCTTCTTCTTATCCTTGTAATCAAACCCTTCTTTAGTAAAAGGAAAGATCATCGCAAAAGAGGCATTCAGGCTGCGACGAGCGAAGTTTGTTGTTGTCGTGGCTCACGGCCCTGCTATTCTTCTTGCTCTTGTCTGCTTGGTAGATTACTAATCGCAGTCTCTCTTTTCCCTTCTATTCCCCTGTGCTCGAACCGTTAGCTGGTTGTGCTCGACCCCCCTTTGCATTTTCGTGCATCAACAGTTAACACGCAACCTTCAGATTCGAGTAGTATTTTGAATAAAGCGAACAGACATGTCAGACCGCCGAGCTCGCTACACAGACCGCTCCAGTTATACAGAGGATTCTCTCTGGGATGCAATCGAGCAAGCTCGCTTTGAGGCCGAGCAAGCTCGCTTTGAGGCCGAGCAATCTCGCAGGCAGACTGACCAGCGTCTTGACGCGATCAGCCAAGCTCTGCTTGCATTAACCCAGCGGCTTGCTCCTCAGGCCGCATTAGAACCTGCGGACTCGCCAGTCCGCCAGACTCCAGCACGCCGAACTCCGCTTCGGCAATCGCCAGTCACTCCTCGAGATCCTATCCAGTCCGCCGCCCCTCTGCGCCCTCAGGAGGAGCAGTTTGCCTCATTCATGAATTTCTTCAGAGAAGCGGCAAGGGGCACTCCTTCCCGTAAGCTTCATTTTACTGATCGCCAGTCCGTCGAGCCCCCGGACTCCCCAGCTTCAGTGCTCCCTTTTCACCCTGCTGAATTCGAGACCCCGTCTCCCTTCGTTGATCGAATCCGATGGGATTCGGCTCCAAGCAACTTCAGAGAACCTCGCCTTCCATTCTACTCAGGGGAGACTGATCCAGTCGCCCACCTCCAAGCGTTTGAAGGGATAGTTGCATTGAGATGCCTCTCCGACGCCATCAAGTGAAAACTCCTAGTTACCACTCTCGAAGGACATGTGAGAGAGTGGTTCTATGAGCTGCCTTCGGGCACAATCTCTTCCTTCGCTGAGCTTCACAGTGAATTGTTGCTGAGGTTTGCTACCTCAAGGAAGAGAAAAGATGGACCAGCCGCTCTCTTTGAAATCAAGCAAAGGGACAACGAATCAGTTGCACGATTCGTTGATCGCTTCCAAAAGGAGATTCAAGGGGTAAGGAATGTGAACCCCGACTATTACAAGGTTGCCTTGATTCATGGCCTCTGGGAAGGCCCCTTGAAATTTAAAGCAACAACAAAGGCACCAGAAATATATCAGGAGTTAATCACCATGGCCAACCGCTTCATTGAAGGTGAAAACGCCAACCCCACATATGTTTCATCCCTGACAGCTAAGGCTGAAGGAAGCGATGTGTCCGGTTCTTCTTCTCACAGCAAGCCCCCTCGCCCAGATTTCCAACCTCCTTCTCAAAGAGGCCGGAATTTCCGCCATAAGAAACATTTTCTTGGCCATCAACAGTTTCAAGAGCAGAGACTGCCGTTGGCCGCCACTCCCGCCATTCCGCTCCAAGCGCTTCCCATCCTCCAGCAAGCAGCCCTGCATGCTCCGAGCCAATGTGATACTAGCTCCAAGGAGGAAATTGCAGGTCTGGATCTTGACGAAGTCATCCATATTTTGCAAAATAAATCAGAAGAGAAGAAGCAAGGGCCTCAGATAGAGTGGAGGCCAAGAAACAATGCGCATTTTTACCAGTTCCACAAGGAAAAGGGCCACTTGACCGAAGATTGCAAAGCCCTTCGTATGCTAATAGAGAAACTACTTGCCGAGGGTAAGATTGACTTGAGCAAGAAAGATTCTTCTTCAAAGTCGTCCACCTCCAAAGACAAGGAAGTAGCTGAAGCTTATCAAAAATTTGTGGGGGTAGAGGACGAAGGTCGTCAGGGGCCAATCAACGTTCCGGTTGAATGCTTTGACGTAGATGATGAAGGAGTCCTGAGACGACTCTTCTTTATCCACGGTGGGACAGGGACCGAGTCTACTCGGAAGTCCTCAATCTCAAGGGTCACTCGAGCAGAGGTGGTCTCTTCCTCTTCCATTGCTCCACCGAGTGAGGTCATCACCTTTGGCCCAGCTGATCTGCCCCAAACAACAAATCCATTCGATGGTGCGGTAGTGATTAAGGCTGTTATTGGAGATTTCACAATTGACAGGATTCTCGTTGACACTGGAAGTTCAGTCAACCTGCTGTTTAAATCAACCTTTGAGGCCCTGAAGACTGGAAAGCATTTTCTTTCCACCGAAGGGCCACTCTACGGCTTCTATGGGGAGAGAAAAGAAGTTGAAGGAAGTGTCATCCTGCCAGTAAAGCTTGGAGGGGCAACCAAGCAAGTTCAGTTCATAGTGGTGGATTCTCCCAGTAGCTATCATGCCATCTTCGACAGGCCTTTGTTGAATAAGTATCAAGCGGTGGTCTCAACTTACCACCACGCAATCAAGTTCTTCGCTGATGGACGGATGTGACGGGTCAGGAGTGACCCAAGGAGAGCAAGGGAGTGCTATGTCCGCACTGTTAACATGGTTGGTGTCAGTCCTTCCATTGCTCCAGCAGCAGCTGCAGAAGCCTCTCCAAGTTCAGAAACTACTGCTGAAGGAGGAGCTCACCTAGAACCTGCCCAGGTGATGCAAGGAATCCCCATTGCTGAGGAGGAGGAGAGAAAGCTCTCCATCAACTTAGAGCTGCCTGAAGATCAAAAGGCCGAGCTGATCTCCTGCTTGTTGAAGAACCTGGATGTCTTCGCCTGGTCAGCAGAAGACATGCCGGGTGTGGATCCGGATGTTGCTTGCCACCACCTTAATGTTGATCCCAACTACAAGCCTGTGCAGCAGAAGAAAAGAGATGTAGCAATGAAGCTTGCTGAGCCAATAAGAGAGGAGGTCGCGAAGCTCCTCAAGGCTAATTTCATTAGTGAAATTCAATACCCAACCTGGATATCCAATGTTGTAATGGTTAAAAACATGGAGGGAAGTGGCGCATGTGTGTAGACTTTACAAAACTTAATAAAGCATGCCCCAAATATTGTTACCCCTTGCCTCAGATAGATTCTTTAGTTGATTCTACGGTAGGGTACTCCTTTATGAGTTTTTTAGATGCATTTTCTGGTTATCACCAAATAAGAATTCATAAACCCGACGTTCCTCATACGTCATTCATTACCAATGACGGTTGCTACTGCTACCTTGTGATGCCCTTTGGGCTTAAAAATGCTGGTGTAACCTACCAACGCATGATGGACTGTGTATTTAAGCAACTGAAAGGAAGGAACCTAGAAGTGTATGTAGACGACCTCTTGATTAAGACTAAGTCTTTTTCGCTACACTTGCAAGATCTAGCAGATATGTTCGCTACTCTACGTAGATATAAAATGAAGCTCAACCCGTTGAATTGCACCTTTGGGGCGAGTAAGGGGAAGTTCCTTGGTCATCTCCTTACTCCAGAGTGACTTGCCCCCAATCCAGACAATGTAAAAGCTATTCTTGATATGCCTACCCCCCGTTCGCCTAAGGAAGTTCAACAATTAGGGGGGAGGTTAGCAGGTCTTGCAAGGTTCCTCTCTCGGGTTGGAGACAGGAGTGCTCCTTTCTTTAAAACTCTTCGAGGAGCGTCCAAGTTTGAATGGACAGAAGAGTGTTCTCAGGCCTTTGAGCAGTTGAAGAAGCAGCTGACTTCAACACCTCTACTCCAGAGTCCCCGGCCAGGGGAGATGCTTTTCTTGTACTTAGAAGTTGGCCCCGAGGCAGTCAGCTCTGTTCTTCTTCGAGAGGAAAACAGGAAACAGTTCCCGATTTATTATGTCAGCCATACTTTCAAAAGTGTCGAGACACGGTATCAGATTCTGGAGAAGTTAGCCTTGGCACTAGTCATGTCAGCTCGCAGACTCCGTCCGTATTTCCAAGCGCACTCAATTCAAGTTATTACTGATCAACCTTTGAAAGGTGTGATGGAGAAACCGAAGCATTCTGGCAGACTAGCCAAATTGGCAATAGAATTGAGTGAATTTGAAATCTCTTATGTGCCCAAGACAGCCATCAAAGCTCAAGTTCTAGCAGACTTCCTGATTGACACAGCAGAGTCCAGTTCTGATCAAGCAGAAAGATCTCCTTTGGCTTGGACCATCTATGTTGATGGTGCCTCAGGCAGAAATTCTTCTGGAGTAGGAGTGGTTCTGATTAACCCGAACGGCATCAAACTGGAGCAGGCCATCAAGTTCTATTTTCCAGTAACGAACAACCAAGCCGAGTATGAAGCCTTGCTCTCAAGCTTGAGACTTGCAAGAGAACTCGGAATTGATCATGTTCATATCAATACTGATTCTCTGGTGATGGCGTCACAAGTCCTTAGTAACTTTGAGACAAGAGAGCCGATCTTGAATAAATATCTTGCTCTTGTGAAAATTGAAGTCGGCAAATTCAAGATCTTTACCATTGAGCACATCTCTAGAATAGAAAATGTGGAGGCAGATGTTCTTGCCAAGAATGGACTGCCATCAGGAGGAACAACTTCCGAAATCTTCCGCCCGGCAGTAGAGGAAGGAGAGTTGATGCAGGTTGATCAACGTCCCTCCTGGATGGACCCGTTCATTCTTTATCTGTCAACCGGGGATTTTCACCATTCAATCAAAGATCAGAAAAGGTTCAGAGTAAAAGCAGCTCACTATTACTTAGTGGCAGGAATCCTCTATAAAAACATTCCTCTCTACCACAGTCAGGTGTGTTTCAGAAGAAGAATCTCCCATTGTTTTGCAAGAGGTTCATACAGGTGAGTGTGGAAGTCACTAAGGAGCAAGAACTTTAGAAAGATGGATCCTGCGGTAGGGATATTTTTGGACCACCATGAAGAGAGACTCTAAGGCTTATGCTAGAAAGTGTGTTCAATGCCAGAAGTTTGCTACACTTCAACACCAGGATGCTCAGTCACTCAGATCGATTGCAACTCCTTGTCCCTTCACAGTTTGGGGGATGGATCTCATTGGTCCTTTTCCCATGGCAAGGGGACAACGACGTTTCATCATAGTGATTATTGACTACTTCAGTAAGTGGATTGAAGCAAAGGCATTGGTAAAGACAACAACTCAGGTCATCAGGAATTTCACTTGGGGAGAGATTGTCTGCCAACATGGAGTACCATGGCTATAATCACTGACAACAGACCACAGTTCAACAACACAGAGATGATTGATTTTTGCAAGCAGATCGGAACAGAACTGCGGTTTGCATCAGTCCATCATCCCAGGAGTAATGGCCAAGTTGAAGCAGCCAACAAGCAGATCCTTAATTTACTTAAGAAGAAAGTGCAGAATCTAAAAGGCAGCTGGGCTGATCAACTTCCATCGGTCCTCTGGTCCCTAAGAATGACACCTTCATCCGCAACTGGCAAAACTCTGTTTAAACTTTATCATGGATCAGAAGCCCTCATTCCAGTTGAGATTGAAGTACCATCACTCAGAGTTCTGCTTGCAAGGCAAGGTTTTGAGGACTGGCTTGAGCTGAACAATGAAGAGATGAAATTCAGCATGGAACACATTGAGGAAATTAGAGACAAAGCAGCAATAAGGCAGGAAGAGGTCAAAAGAAGGATGGCCCGGTATTTTGATCAGAATGTAAGGATCAAACACTTTCAAGTGGGAGATCTAGTTCTTAAGAAAGTTGACGCTGCTGCAAGAGCTGGCTCAGTTGGAGAACTTAATCCGAACTGGGCCAGCCCCTTCATTGTCAAAGAAGCGTTAAAGAACGACTCTTACCGCTTGCAAACATATGAGGGAGAGGATATGCCACATACATGGAGCGGGGATGATCTCAAACAGTTCTATTCCTGAACCTTCTCTTTTCTATTCTATGTATAATCTTCAAGAATCATTATGAGTAAAAACTGCTTGCTAACACTTCTTCAAGTGTTTTATCTATTCAAGCATAACAGTTGACATGCTAAGCGAGAAAGATTCCAAAAACAGTTCCGTTCTTGAACACTCTTTTCTTTCTTATGCTAGCTATGCAAAAAGCCTCTCATTAATCAAAGGATTCGTACTGACACTTTTCCTAATGTTTTCTCTCTCTCCCAAACATCTATAATGGTTACCTGATAACAGGACACATCGCCGAGTTCAGCAAACCTCCCCTAGAGCCGTTGTCATTAGCGTAACACCACGAAGATCACGTGTTGCGGTGAGATTTCGCACCGTGTAGTGGGAGCTTGCAGGCTCTAGTGCGGTAGGATTCTGAACTTCGGATCTCGGCGAGTACCTGACCCCACCTCTGTATTATGGAGGGACAGGGTGGGAGTTAAGCTCTACCATGCCACATTAGGGATATCGTTACAACTTCTATGATCGTGTGAGGAAAGTTATGCCGCTCCGGCTCACTTGCCCATGGGTCATCTTAGTTTGTAAAACTCGAACACTCCATGGTACCCTCAAGCAGTACCTGCAGGAGACCCACAGTTTGGTTGATCTTGAGGAAAGTTATACCGCTCCGGCTGCAACTACCAAAAAGATCAACTTAGACTGTACTCCAAGCGAGAGGGCAGAGGACCGTTCCATCAAGTCTGCATCTTGCTCTTCACAGGGGATCTTTTTAGTGCAGACTGATTTTCTATATCCGCTCAGTCCGCCGGTTTTCCTGGGTTGATCGTATAGCTTGTGGCCTGGTGAGAAAAGCAATGCCGACCACACCTGCCCGCTTGGTCGCAAGCTATAGATCATTCCTTCTATTTAGTGTGGACTGATTTTCTATATCCGCTCAGTCCGCTGGTTTTCCTGGGTTGATCGTATAGCTTGTGGCCTGGTGAGAAAAGCAATGCCGACCGCACCTGCCCGCTTGGTCGCAAGCTACAGATCATTTATTCTATTTAGTGCGGACTGATTTTCTATATTCGCTCAGTCCGCCGGTTTTCCTGGGTTTATCGTATAGCTTGTGGCCCGGTGAGAAAAGCAATGCCGACCGCACCTGCCCGCTTGGTCTCAAGCTATAGATCATTTCTTCTATTTTAGTGCGGATTGATTTTCTATATCCGCTCAGTCCGCCGGTTTTCCTGGGTTGATCGTATAGCTTGTGGCCTGGTGAGAAAAGCAATGCCTACTGCACCTGCCCGCTTGGTCGCAAGCTATAGATCATTTCTTCTATTTTAGTGCGGACTGATTTTCTATATCCGCTCAGTCCGCCGGTTTTCCTGGGTTGATCGTATAGCTTGTGGCCCGGTGAGAAAAGCAATGCCGACCGCACCTGCCCGTTTGGTCACAAGCTATAGATCATTTCTATTAAAATATGCGCGAACTGTGCAATTATATCCGCCCAGTCCGCCGAATTGTTTCCCAGTTGGCCTTTTCAGCTCACAGTTTGACAATAAACATAAGGCCGCCATGCTTATATCATCAAGCTTAAAATATTTGACAGAGTATCGCGGACTGCTTTTGGAACTCGTCAGAGTCCGCCTGGACTTTTCGTCAACCAATTATTCTTATTCATGTGGCGGACAGTGGTCGGATTACTAAATCAAATTTTCTAGTTAGCAAGTCAAAAACTCATACAGTATGGATGATATTTGCATTACGTGGACTGCTACATGTAGAGATTGAACTTAGTCACGTCAATACAAAAGATAAAGAACATTGCAGGAGACACATGATACCAGAATATTCTTTTCTATTTAATCAAAAAATTTACATCTTTCATGTTTTCGGCGGACTACAAACTTGAGTCCGCTCTATTTACAAAAAAAAGCAAAAATACATTAGTTAGCTTCAACGGTCTTCTGTTTCTTCTCGGCAGGGGGTGCAGGGCATAGGCCTTCGACGTCAATCTCCGTAGAATAGCCCTCTGAGCCGCTTCCACTGCTGCCATCTAATCCAGTGCTTGTCGCGGACTCGCTATGCGAGCTCTTGCCAGCAGAGGAAGATGCAGAGGTGCCGGACTCGGCGGACTGTTCTCTGCCTTGCTGGCTTGAGCCAGTGTCGTCAGCTATCGCCTTGACGCCTTCTTCTTCGCCTTCTTCTTCTTCTTCTTCTTCTTCGGCTTATTCTTCGTCTTTTTCTTCCTCGACGATGACGTCTTTTCCCTTTGCAGCCCGCTCCATTGTCGTGACCTGCTCTTTCAACTCTGGGAAGAGCTCCAAGAAGGGAACACCGTCCACTCCTTCCTTTGCGAAGCCGCCACGGACAAACCGCTCGATGGCGATTTCAACGGTCTCCTTCACAAAGGGGAGCATAGCGGCCTGGAAGTTGTTGTTTTCCAAGTCATAGGCGACCTGCGCGAAACAAAGGATCAAACATCAGATCGCGGCGGACTTCAAATAGAGGCCGCTGCAAATACAACTGACCCCAAGCTCTTCCTTCTGCTGAGCGACCTTCTTTCCTAACCGCACATTTCTTTCTTTAAGCACTCTTTTTTCTTCTTGAAGCTGATCATTTTGCCTGAGCAGGTCTCTGGCCAGGGAACAGACAAAGTGGTTCGTCACCACGCTATTTGCACTTGCCTGGGAGGCCAGCAGAGGGAGATCGGCAGCGGCAACCTTCTTCAAATCGCTCAAGTTGCGCTTCCCATAAAGAGCGGAGATCGCAACATGAGCATGGGAGTTATTCTTGAACACTTCCACGAAGGAAGCACTGTTGACAAGCGGACATGCTTGTTCTTATTATGCCGGTGGATCATCGGGTTCCCCCTCAGATCCTTTTGGCGGTTGCCGAAGCGTTGCATTGTAAAACTTTCAGAAGAAGAGTAGTCTACCGCGGGATCCCCCTCTTCTTTCTTCTTCCTTGCAATCTCTTGTTTCTTTTCTCTTTGAGTAGGAGTGAATCTGCTGGGCGTCTGTGGCAGGTTGGCGGGCACAGCCAAGGTCGGTGCAAAAGCAGAAGGGTTAACACAGAGGTCGCGGCGGATACAAACATTAAGTCCGCAAAAAGCTTACTTTCTTCACGCGAAACGTCCGCCAAGCTCGCCAACAGCGGGATATAGTACTCAATATCGAGCCTGGCATCGGCTAGGAATTTGACGATGGCGGACTCCATCGCATCCAGCTGGACACTCTCGAAAGCGGAGTCCGCGCGCTCTTGCGGATACGTATGCGCGAACCCTAGGTCGCCTTCGAAGATTAAAAACCTGGAGGTCCAGTTGTGGATCTTTTTAGGAAGACCCACAACCTTCATTCCTCTGCATTAGAAGTATATCACTCCCTTGTAAGGGCGGTCTCCGGATGACGTTATTGAGCGGACTGAAAACATTTTGCAGAAAATGTTCATGGAGAAGGCGATCTTCTCAGACCGCAGGTAAGAGACAAAGCTGCAGATGGCCGCAAGAGTGTTGGGCGCGAGCTAGCCCGGCACCATCCCATAATGTTCAAAAATTTCGGCGATCTCCCATAATAATGGAAATTTGAAGCCGCTGTCAAATTGGTCAATGGGTATGGTGATCTGAGTCGCCGTTGAAAAATTTAGTCTCTCCTCATGAGCGGGAAGGCGGACAAGCAAGTTAGAGTCCGCCATTTTATTCTCAACAAAAGCTTCAAGGTCGCCCTCTGTTAGAGTGCATTTTCGGTGGTCGGCGGCATGGAAAGCAACTGCAGCATCAGTCCTGGCGGACACCATCTTGGCAGGCCGCAGGGTCCTCAGCTACACCAGTTTCCCTGCATAGAAGAAGCAACAGGGCTATATTTATAGTCGTGGGGCCTGACAGTTTTTTTGGCCAGGCCGCGCAGCTCGCTTTTTTCAGTCTGCATAGTCCGCCATAATCCAATTCACGCAGCAAAAAATTCGAAACAACGCGGACACAAACTTAAATTTGCACTGCTGCTTCCAGTCGGATACCTGCCAAGCAAAGTTCAAAGCACAAAATAAGGCGGACAAAGACTCAGTCCGCCCAGTTCTTCACACTTCCCACCTGCAGACAAGTTAAAATTCTGAGAAGCGGACACAACATTAGTCCGTATAGTTCGTCATAGATCACAGCACAAATTAGCAACATAATGTGCCGATATATTATTTAATCCGCATAAAGCGCTGCATAGTTCATCACAAGCCACGACGTAGAGCATTGTTTAAAATACACACAATTATACATCAAACAAATCAAGTTCGTGGTGTTGCGGACTCAGCGATCTTTGGTTTCAGTCCGCGTGGGTCTCTCCATCCTATCTCTACATAAATGCGCCGCCTAGTCGCTTATTTGTAGAACCTCGCTGTACAAGCGACAGATGTGGTGGTGGATGGAGTTAATAGTCCGGTGCATGTGAGCGGCCTCCCGGTCTACCCGACTCAGGGGAACCATCGCCTCCATTGCCGGCCTCAGCTCCACATCTGCGACCTGTTGGCCACCACCTGCCGGTACTGCGGCCTCCGGAGCAATGCGATCTGGCAATCGCGATCTCTATTTAGCAACCTCGGTAGCCCGCTTCCCTTTTTCTTCCCTTGCTGTCGCCAAGTGCTTTCCCTTGTAGAAGCGAACATCATCTGCCAGCCTTTTCTTCTCCCTGTCAGATCTATCCAGCGCCCTTGAGATGCTGGCGATCTGATCCTTTAGGGCTTTCTCGCGCTCCGTGGATGCCTTCTCGCGCTCTTTCGCCTTCTTTAACTCCGCTTTAATGTTCTGAATTTTAGCTTGAAATTTCCTTTCTAACTCTCTGATGTCGCTCAGGTTGGGCTGCTCATCTCTTGCGGATTCCTCATGCAAGACCACGTCCACACTGGTACTCGGCGTAACCACAATCTCCCCACTCTCGATGGAGCCCGGTGGAGACTTTCTACCTGCAATAAGGAAGGTCAATTTTATCATTCAAATTTAGTCCACAGCGGACTCAAAGAATCAGGATAAAGGATCACTTTTAGAAAAAGCAACAGCGAGTTGCCTGCTATCAAAGATAGGCCGCCATTGCCCGCCGGGTCAAAGGCGCTTAACTGCTTCTTCCATTCACGATGGACTTTAACTCTTTTTTCAGCAGCAGAACTTTTTGAGACAATAATATCATCGGTCTCAGTGATGATCTTAATCGGCCTCGACTTCCGCTGCGGCGACCTGTAAAGCCACTGATGCTTAAAATATTTAGGCGACGGTTGAAGGTTACATGACTGCAACAGCTCTGCAGCAGTCCGCAGATCTTCAGCATTCTTGTCCGCCGCGGCCTGCTTCGAGGCTGCCTCGACCGTAGCTGCGTGAGCAGCGATTTGTTTCTTCTGCTCCACTATCTTCTCTTTCAGTCTTTCCCTCTCTTTTTCCTCAGCAGCGGATAAAGAGGGGAGTTCGTCGCCCTTGACCCCAAGGATTTCCACCTCTGGTTGCTGCAGTGCACCCAGCAGGGATTCGTAGATCAGATCAAATTGATCGACATCAATGGAATCTAGTATCTCATCCGTAGATAAACTGACCGTGGAGAGGGAACTATCTCCCTGGATTTGAGCCTCCTGAGTAACTAACTCTCTCAGGAACTTCTTTCTCGCGCGGCCTGTGCTGCAAGTCCGCTCTCCATCCGCACGGGATATTCTTCTCCTTCGTCGCTCGCAACTTCTTTTCAACCCGCTCAGCCACAGTTGACCAGTCCCTCTTCCTCTTCTTTCTAGATGGACCTCTTTTCTCGGCAGAGTCCGTGGCATCCTTTCCTAAATCGGGCTGGCTCTCCCGGACCGTCTCAAGGTTCGCAGCGACCAACGCCTTTGAAGGCGAATCTTTCCCAGCCTCTTCTCCCGCAGTCCGCCTATCTTCGTCAAGGTTAATGATGGGCTCCTGGGCGTTGGGGGATGATATTTCAGCCTCATTGTGTTCGCCAACTGTGTCCGTCGAGTTCGCTGTTTTTTGAGTAGGGGCGGTGTCCGAAAAGTTTAGTGACCTCTCACTTCTCAATGGATGTTCAGCATGGGGGACCGCGGCATCCTCCTTCTTGCGCACAGAAATATCAGCGCGGCGGATTGCTTTCTCAGCAGGCTTCTAGCTGTGGGAGCTCTCTCCAGTAGAGCGGACAAGCTCCCCTCTCGTCGTTCTCTTTATTATTTTCTTAGTCTTCATTGGTGTTATTGGCTTCTCGCTTTTTGCAGTAAGACTAGTGAAGAAAGCACCAAGCCTTGTCACGCCGGACTGCAAAGTGGAGACCGCAAGTGGTGAATAGTGCCCCGTGTCGATCGGAATTCTTAACAGTTCCAGGCCCTCCGACAATATTTATAGCGCTGACGATATTAATGAGGCTTGCGGACTCGGCGGTTAAGAAAACATTTTCAAAGTTTTCTGGAAACTTAAAAATGTGTGGGGATTATGTTAACCCCTCAGTCTGCGACACCCACAAGAAGCCAAGGCCCTGCTTCATTATCCGCGGACACGGTTCGACAGTTCGTCCAGCTCGGCAAAGCAGCAGTGATCGGCTACCAAGGATGATCCCCCAGCAGCGAACTCAACGCTCTGTTCGCCTGGTTGAAAGAAATTGTACCTAATCACCTAGAGGGGGGGGGGGTGAATAGGTGACCTTAATCTTTTTAAACTTTTAGGCAGATTTAATCACAGAATTCACAGAACTATAAACAACATACACAGAATCAGATACACACAGAGTACACACAGTTTTATAGTGGTTCCCCAAGGTCTGGGTACATCCACTTTCCCCCTTCGCCTATCTAGTAGTGTACTAGATTCGGCCAAACTCCTCCACTATTCCTCAGATCCTTAGATCTTACACTCAGAACCCAAACAAGGTTCCTACAACTCAGGCTCAAGGCCCTACCACTCAGTCTTCACCAAGACCTACACTCAGCCTTCAACAAGGCCTACACTCAGCCCTCAACTAGGCCTACACTCAGAGAAATGGATCTCCTACACTCAGGCACACAGGCCATACCACTCAGCCTTTATAATTTCAGGCTTACAACTCAGATCCCTAAGGATCCTACAAGAAATTAAAATTACAAAGTGTAAACCTACAACTCAGAATGAGAGAGAAGAGTTGTCTGGTTTCTTGAAGAGTTCTTGGAAGAACTTTGCTGAGATCAACCTTCCTTGGCTTCCTTCAAAGCTTCTTGAATTTAGAACACAATAGGGTTGAGTATCTATGCAGCTGATCTTCAATCACTGCTAACTTAAGAATCAGAACTCAGTCTGAAACTTTCTTCACATCCTGGTTCCACAGCTGTCTTCTTGGAAGGAGCTCTCTCTCTCCAACTTCTTAGAACTTCACTTGAAGGTCTTCTTCTAGTTGTATTCTTCAATGAATTGCTTTCCAACTCTTTTCAATCATCTCTTTCTGTTGAAGTAATAGGCCTTTATATAGGCCTTCTTCATGGTGACCGGCTGATCCGGTTTCTAACAACTTTCTGACATCTCTGACAGTTGCAGTAGACCGGCTGGAATGGCAGCTGTCAAGTCATCCAGTCACTTCTTGAATTTTCTGTAACTGTCTGAAAGTGTCGAGACAGTCAGTCTTTAAGTGTCGACACTTATAGAGTAAGTGTCGACACAAGTTGACTAAGTGTCGACACTAGCCTTCATGGTGTCGACACAACTCTTTGTGTTGTAGAATCTGCTTCTCGATACTGCTTCTTCAACATGTGTCGACACTGATATTGTGTGTCGACACAACTTCTTGTTCTTTAGTACTTAGTTGAATTCTTGTAAGTGTCGACACAACTCCTTTGTGTCGACACATCTTCTTGTGTTGATACTCGCTGAGTGTCGACACATTTTCTTAGTGTCGACACTTGTACTTAGACTTCATTGAAATTTGCTGAGTGTCGACACAGCCTCCTAGTGTCGACACTTTCTTCATGTGTTGAGACTTTTGCTGTGTGTCGACACTGATCCTTTGTGTCGACACATTCTTCATGTGTTGAGACTTTGGCTGAGTGTCGACACATCTCCTTTGTGTCGACACTTGTACTCAGAATTTGTTGAACTTTTGCTGAGTGTCGACACAGCCTCCAAGTGTCGACACTTGTACTTGAACTTTGTTGAAGTTTTGCTGAGTGTCGACACATTCTCCAAGTGTCGACACTTTCTGATGTCGACAAAGTTCCTCTGGGTGTCGACACTGCTTCTAAGTGTCGACACTACTTCTCTGGACATTTCTTCATTGAGTGTCGACACAGCCTGTATGTGTCGACACTTTCCTTCTGGTGTCGACTCTGCATCCCTGGTGTCGACACAATTACTCCAAGTGTCGACACTGCTTCTATGGGTGTCGACACAAGTCTTCTTAAGTGTCGACACTTCTCTTCTGGGTGTCGACACATGGACTTAGAAACTTTTCAGCTTTCCCTGCAAATACTTAACCTGCACAACTAAACTCAAAACACATCAAATACATTTTGATGTATATCATTGAGTAAGGTGAGGCTTCTTCAAATCAGGTACATTTATTCCAATGTACCCAACACTGGTTCCCATGCCTTTGGATCTCTGGTTTCTCTACGTCGGCGGACGCAGTGTCTCGTCCTCCCAGGCGGCCGTCCTCCAGCGGGATCACGCCTAGTAGCAGCAGATGGAAGCTCCAGCCCGCGAGCCCAGTCCGCCCCTTGTGTGCGGACTGGCGTGTTCTTTCCTTTTGCTTCCCGTCACCACCGCTCGGTTCTCCTGTACCCTGGGCAGTCGGTTATTTTAGCACTGCCCGTTTGGGCAGGCCCCCATCCTATAAATAGGGGGGAGGTGGTGCACCCAAGCCACGCTGACTCGTGCCCAGGAGCCTACTTGTTAAAGGCTGCAGACTCGAATTTCGTGCTTTGCGGATTACAGCTTGCTCAGCTCTTGCCCCTTCTTCTTATCCTTGTAATCAAACCCTTCTTCAGTAAAAGGAAAGCTCGTCGCAAGAGGGGCATTCAGGCCGCGATGGGCGAAGTTTGTTGTTGTTGTGGCTCACGGCCCTGCTGTTCTTCTTGCTCTCGTCTGCTTAGTAGAATACTACTCGCAGTCTCTCTTTTCCCTTCTATTCCCCTGTGCTCGAACCGTTAGCTGGTGGTGCTCGACCCCCCTTTGCATTTTCGTGCATCAACACTAAATGCAACACAAGGGGGACTATTGACGTCAACCCAAGGAAGACAGCACACTCGCTGCACACTCACGGGAGCGGGTTTCCCTATGCAAAAGGAAGAGAGCTTCACATGATCATGTAGAGAATCATTACCCTTGTAGTATGCTTTTGCGCCATGGAAAACTATCCGGATAGAAGTCTTTGCAATGGGATTTCCTCCACGGATCCGCTCTGGGTTCTCTAAATGGTGCCCCGATGCTCCGCCAGCAGCCAGAATCCTCCTCCTTCTTCCTCCTCTCTTTAACTCCTTGAAAGAGAGTGCTTAAGAGAGAAATGAGGAATTGATCCGCTATTTCCAACCTTAACAGAGCAGGGACTCATCTGGGCCGTCGGATCTTAATTAAAGAAATCGAACGGCTCAGATCCGCTCAAAAATCCTCAAACCTGGGCCGAACACGGCCTTGCACACGGCCGTGTCCCAGGCCGTGTGCCTCGATCCAGGCATGATCGTCGAACGCAGAAAAACCACACGGGCTAAGACATGCCCGTGTATCAACCTGACACACCCGTGTCGGGTCCTCGACACGCCCGTGACCGGAGGCATATCACGTATAACCGTCACGCCAACTGTCGCTTCTCTTTGGAACACAGGTAGTGACACGGGTAGGCACACGCCCGTGTCATGTGACACGCCCATGTCACGCTGCCGTGTTTCCTGCCGTGTCCTTCTCTGGACATAGCCGGCCAAAATACCAAGCAAGACACGGCCTTGGACACGCCCGTGTCCTAGGCCGTGTACCCCTATACAGGCACCAAAATTTCTTTTGGACGCGATCAGCTCAAATATGATTTTCGGGGCGTTACAAATCTCCCTCACTTAAGGAATTTTGTCTCGAAATTAAGTAAAAGTACACAAAATTATATGTTACCTGAGTGAAATAACTCTGGATATTCCTCCAACATAGTTTGCTCTCGCTCCCATGAAAGCTCCTCACGTCCGCAGTTATCCCAACGAACCTTAACCATTCGGATTTCCTTGCTGCGGAGTCATTTGACTTCAACATCTTCTATACGTATAGGCTTGACCTTTGTCGTCAACTCGTAATCAACCGGCACTTGATCGACCGCAACTATCTGCGAAGGCTCTTGCACTGCCTTACGCAACACCGATACGTGGAACACATCGTGCAGCCCACTCAACTCCACCAACAGCTTCAATCTATACGCTGCTTTGCCAATACACTCCAGGATTTCAAATGGTCCAAGGTATCTCGGACTCAGCTTCTTCAAGCGTCGAACCCGCGAAACACCCTTGAACGGCTTGATTTTTAAATACACCCAGTCGCCAACACCGAACTCCACGTTCCTATACTTGGCGTTATAGTACTTTGCTTGCTTGTCCTGAGCGATCTTCAACCTTTCCTGAATTGTATGTACCATTGAAG
Organism: Platanthera guangdongensis; assembly: GCA_039583875.1. NCBI lineage: Eukaryota > Viridiplantae > Streptophyta > Magnoliopsida > Asparagales > Orchidaceae > Platanthera > Platanthera guangdongensis. The sequence goes on along the minus strand of CM077152.1, from coordinate 87,922,213 downwards.
TGGCGTCTTCCACCACTTGATGTTTATACAACTTCGACTCTCCTGTCTCCAACCAAGACAATGGCGTACGACATTTTCTCCCATACAAGGCCTCGAAAGGTGCCATTCCAATACTTGCTTGAAAGCTGTTATTATACGCAAACTCCATCTTGTTCAGGTGATCTTCCTAATGTTTTCCAAAATCTAGGACGCACATGCGAAGCATGTCCTCCATCGTCATGTTGACCCTCTCGGCCTGACCGTCCGTCTGTGGATGGAAGGCTGTGCTGAAACTCAGCTTAGTTCCCAATAAACTATGCACCAGCCTCCAGTCCTTCGACGTGAAGCGTCCATATCGGTCACTAACAATACTACGGGGCACACCAAGCAACCGTACGATATTATCCACATAGCGTTTGGTTAACTTTTCCACCGGATCTTCCTTCCTATTCGGGATTAAATGCGACACTTTTGTCAACCTATCTACGACCACCCAGATGGCGTCATTTCCCCTCTGCAACTTTGGCTAACCATGCACAAAATCCATAGAAATGTCGTCGAATTTCCATTCCGGGATAGGCAAGGACTTTAGGAAATCTCCGGGCTTCTGGCACTCTGCCTTCACCAAGGCACAAGTTTGGCACTTGGCCACATAAAGTGCTACATCCTTCTTTAATCTTGGCCACCAGAATAATTTCTTCATGTATCTATACATCTTCATGCTTCCCGGGTGGATTGAGTACTTGGTATGATGGGCCTCGTACATCAACTCCTCCCGAAGATTATCAGCACTAAGGACGCATAGATGACCATCCTTCCTTAGCAGTCCATCCTCAACAGCAAACTGGGAATTTGACCCATCCAAAGATTCATCTAAGATCCGCTTCATGCTGCTATCCTGAACCAATGCCCGCCAAACTCTATCAGCTATGTCATACTGCACCTCTGTCCAAAACAATTTCGCCTCGACACTAGACCTCTTGTCGACGCAAGTTATCTCCAATGCCTCCAATTCATGGACCAATCTCTCATCGTGTACCGACAACCAGTTGGCTCACACAGGAACCTGACAACTCAACGCATCCGCCACTGCATTTCCTTTCCCAGGTACATAATGTATCTAGAATTTGTAGTCCCCCAAGAACTCCATCCACCTCCGCTGCTTCATGTTCAGATCCTTCTAATCTAACAAGTCCTTCAGACTCTTATGATCGGTGTAGATGTCAACTTTCACACCGTACATGTAGTGCCTCCATAGTTTCAGAGCGAATATCACGGCCGCTAAGTCGTGAACCGGATAATTCCTCTCATGAACCTTCAATTGTCGTGAACCATAGGCTATCACTCTCCAATGCTGTAGCAGAACACAGCCCAAACCATTGCCCGAAGCATCACTATAAATTTCAAATCCATCAGTTCCACTCGGCGAACATAAAATAGGCGTCGTGGTCAACTTCCTCTTCAACTCTTCAAAAGCTCGCTCACACTCCAGCGACCACACAAACTTTTAATCTTCCCTTGTCAACGTCGTGAGTGGTAATGCTATCCACGAGAAGTTCTCTACGAGTCGCCTGTAGTAGCTGGCTAGCCACAGAAAGCTCCGGACTTCCGCCACTGTAGTCAAAATAGGCCACTCCCGTATTGCCACTATCTTCGCTGGATCCACCGCTATCCCTTCTCCACTAACAACATGACCAAGGAACACTACTGAGGATAACCAGAACTCACACTTGTAGAACTTAGTATACAACTGATTTCTCCTCCACGTCTCCAACACCATGTGTAGATGCTTGTAATGGTCCTCCTCACACTGCGAATATACCAAGATATCATTGATAAATACTATCATGAAACGATCCAGGTATTCTCTGAACGTCCTTTTCATCGATCAATAAACACGAATTGCGCATTGGTCAGCCCAAACGGCATGACCGTGAACTTGCGATGCCCAAACGGCGTGCTGAATGCTGTCTTTCGGATGTCGCTTTCCATTATCCTCAATTGGTAGTAGCCGGACTTCAGATCTAACTTCGAATATATTGTAGACCCAAACAACTGATCAAATAGATCGTCTATCCTGGGGTTCGAATATTTATTCTTCTCCGTAAGCTTGTTCAATTCCCGATAGTCAATACAGAGTCGCAAACTCCCATCCTTCTTCTTAATGAAAAGAACCGGTGCGCTCCAAGGCGACGAACTTGGACGCACATACTCTTACTCCAACAACTCCTGCAGTTGCACCTTCAACTCTGCCATCTCTCGCGGCGCTATTCGATACGGAGAGCATGACACCGGTTTGGCACCCGGTACCAGCTCAATTGTTAAATCAATCTCCCGCTGAGGAGGGGATCCTGGGAGATCATCTGGGAACACATCAGGATACTCGGACACAACTGGGATACTGTCCAGACTTGGCCTAGGCGTTGAAGCCTGCATTAAGGTGACAAACAGCTCTACACCCGACCGAACTGCTTTAATCACTTGTCGGGCCGACATCAAAACTTTACCCGACCCATTCATGCCCGCAAACGTAGTCTCCCATTCGGTATGCAGTCCAAACTTAACCTCCTTTCGGTTGCAATCGATGTAGGCTTGCTGCTCCGAGAGCCAGTCCATACCAAAGATTACGTCGAACTCCACTAACGGTAGTAACAACGCCTGCAAACCAAACTCCTGGTCCCCAATCCGTATCTTTACAACACAGAACTTATCCACGCACATTGAGCACCCATTGGGCAACAACACATCGAACTTGTCTTTTGTCATCGAGGAAGGAACCCCGATGCGTGATATGAACTTTTTGGACATGAAGGAGTTTGAAGCCCCCGTATCAAACAGGGCTCTCGCCGGACAATCAAAATCAACACGAAGCCTAGCACCAACAAATATAAGCTAACAAATAAAAAGGTAACAACTATATAAAGTTAAACTGCCATAATTTAACTCATACATGTCACCACGTCAGCTTGTTTTATGACCTCTTGCAGACCAAGATTATAAACTCTAGGCTGGGCTGGAGCATGATGGGGCGTGGTTGACTCCACCGCCTTCCCTTTCTCTTCATAGGTCGCTCTAGGCTTCCTCTCGGACTTTGCATGTCTGATCCAACACTCACGAGCAAAGTGCCCCGTCTTCCCATAGTTGTAACAAGCTCCTAGAACTCGACTTGTAGTTGCCCCCGACGTAACAGATGAAGGGGCTGAGTTCGAAGTCCTCTGCTTCTTGTTCCATCTGCGGAATTATGACTTTGTATTTGGCACTTTGAACTCTGCCATCTTTTCCCCTGGGTCCTTCTTCTCTTGCACTTTCTTCACAACCTTTTCCAATGACCTGGCCGAATTGACCAAGCCTAGGAAGCCCTGCGCCTTAGGACCAGCAAGGAGTAACTGTAGGTTGCCGTGTAGACCTTCATAAAATCGGTTGGTCTTCCTCTCTTCTTCCTTAAACATGGCACCAACATATCGACCCAACCGTGTAAACTCGTGGAGATACTCGTCCATGCTTCTGGCTCCCTGAGTCAACCCAAGATACTGATTCTCCATCTCAAGCTTCTAAGCAGAGGGTAAATATCTGGCCAAGAACAATCTTGAGAATTCCTCCATAGGCACATCAGCAAGCTGCCCTCCCACTAAGAGATGAAATTCCAACTTATCCCACCACAGCGTCGCCTCACCAGCCAAAAGGAAGGTCGCTATGGTGGTCTTCTGCCACTCTTCAATTAACGTGGCCGTCAAGATCCTCTTTATCATAAAAAGCTAATCCTCATCTTGAGCTAGCGTTCCAATCCCATCAAACACCGGAGGATTAAAGCCCATTACCCGCTTGAGCTGTCTCTCTGTAGCTCTCCTCGGCTATGCCTGATCCACTGTCGCGCGCTCCACCACTCTCGGATCTGCCGCCCTAACCAGTTCTTGCTCATCAATAGGTGGTGCGTGGTGCATTTGCCCTGCAGGTTGGGCATTAATCATGGAAAAAACTGCTTTAGCCACTAGTCTGATGGTTTCTGCTGAAGGTGTTGTAGGCACATCCCTTGGTGCACTACTTTTCGTCGATTGCGGACGCTCCGACTGACCAGCACCACTCCTAGCCGCCTATCATAGCAAATAACCTAGATTAGACGACACACAAATTGCTAAAAGCAATCATTGGAATACTCAGGTTCCACAAAACAAGTATATATTTCATTCCTAAGTGGACATTCATGAGTTCTTTTGATGTTATAACGATGACGCACACATGTGCTCACCACCCCTTAAAAGTATTCACCCACGAATTCATTTAAGCTTGACCATAACCAGAAGTCTGATACCAAATTATAACACACGCATCCATCGTATGGCATATAACAGAAGGTCCAGCTGGAACCCGATGGCATATACCATGGACAGTCGGAAAGGTTACGTATGAATAACCAAACTATCCAATTAAGACTACACGTCCTAACACAGAGTATTTTAGCGGAAGCTTTTAAATAGTTGAAAGAACCCATAATTGTAATCCAATAATCATGAATGTCCACAACCACTACAACTGGAATGAGATACAAATATACTGAAAGATACTTGGCCTTATGGCCTTACAGGAGCTCACTTAATAATATAATGTTTTCCATGCATCAGCTCGCAGGCCGGCCGCACATGACTAAATAAAGAACAACTATTTGCCTAGGCCTTCGAGGGCCAGCTCAGCAACATGGGCTCCAGCCCGCTATTTTGCACTCGGCACCGCAGCACCTGCAAACAAGATTCCACTGCACGGTGGCAAACAAAGCAACGGTCAGCCAAAGCCGACCAAATTATAACGACCCCGCCCCTTTCTCGGGACGGCGGTGCTCCTTGCCTGCATTTCATTAGCCCAGCTAAACAATTAAGTATAAATATATTTTGCCACAGGTGTAGTCTCGCACGGCCAACCACCCCGTGCACTCAGGTCACATTAACGGTGAAACCGGTCAATTCCGTGGCTTCACCACCATCCCCGGGATGGCAATAACATGAGCATTTTATCCTTTCTGACCACTGTCTAAGGCTCCCGACTATGCCAATGGCCATTCCCCTTTTCGGGTCTCTGGCACCGAACCACATAGCCCGGATCTGATTCCACTTGCCCATTGCTCACACCGCCTAGTCACCTTAAGACCTACATGCGGGCCAAGCTTCTCTCGGATCCTAACATTTTCAAACAATCACATAACCCAGTTATGTTCAAGGCCGGTTCCCTGGCCGCCAAGATAGAAGAACAACGATTCCGCTCAGTTTTTCGGGTGCGCCTTGGAGTTAATCCCCAAGGATCCCTGCTGCAATCTACCGCGTAGAAACCCAAAAAAGCAAAGCACGAAGTCTTCTCCGGCAAACCATAATAAATGCAACATCACCGATCCAGACCAACATGTCCGGGTAGGCTTTACACACAATGCCTATGTCCGTACTTCGATTCCGGACTCTAAATGCAACACAAGGGGGACTATTAATGTCAACCCCAAGGAACACTGCACACTGGCTGCACACTCGTGGGAGCGGGTTTCCCTATGCAAAAGGAAATGAGCTTCACATGCTCAAGTAGAAAATCGTTACCCTTGTAGTACGCTTTTGCGTCATGGAAAACTATCCGGATAGAAGTCTTCGCAACGGGATTTCCTCCACGGATATGCTCTCGGTTCTCTAAACGGTGCTCCGATGCTCCGCCGGTGGCCAGAATCATCATCCTTCTTCCTCCTCTCTCTAACTCCCTAAAAGAGAGTGCTTAAGAGAGAAATGAGGAATTGATCCTCTATTTCCGACCTTAACAGTGCAGGGACTCATCTGGGCCGTCGGATATTAATTAAAGAAATCGAACGGCTCAGATCCAATGAAAAATCCTCAAACCTGGGCCGAACAAGGCCTTGCACACGACTGTGTCCCAGGCCATGTGCCTCGATCCAGGCACGATTGTCGAACGCAGAAAAACCACACGGGCTAAGACATGCCCGTATCTCAACCTAACACGCCCGTGTCGGGTCCTCGACACGCCCGTGACGGAGGCGTGTCGCGTATAACTGTCACACCAACCGTCACGTCTCTTGGGAACACGGGTAGTGACACGGGTAGGTACACACCCGTGTCATGTGACACGCCCGTGTCACGCGGCCATGTTTCCTGCCGTGTCCTTCTCTGGACACAGCCGGCCAAAACACCAAGCAATACACGGCCTTGGACACGCCCGTGTCCTAGGCCTTGTACCCCTATACAGGCACCAAAATTTCTTTTGGACGATATCAGCTCAAATACGATTTTCGGGGCATTACAAAAAGGACCCACCAAATCTAACCCCCATATTGCGAAGGGCCAGGGAGCTGTGATTGTATGTAATCTTTGGGCAGGAAGGAGTTGGAGATGGGAGAACTCCTGGCACTTTTGGCATTTCTTCGCGAATTCCTCTGCATCCTTCCTGAGTGTAGGTAATGAGTAGCCTTGCCTCAACACTCTCCCCTGCAAGGTCCGACTTCCCGAGTGGCTCCCACACTCCCCCGAATGAATTTCTTATAGGACCCTCAGAATCTCTCCCTCAGATACGCATCGAGCCAACAAACCCGATAGCGTCTTTCGGTATAATGCCCCATCCTTCAGCAGGTAGTATGCCGATTTATACCTGAACCGCTTCTTATCGAGATCTCTCTCGGGATGTTGTCCCTAGGTTAAAAAGATGATGAATGGGTCCATCCAAGGACCTTGCTGGTCTACCTCCATTAATTCCCCTTACTCTATAGATGGTATGAAGAGTTCCATCACCGTTCCTCCGGCCCGAGGGCCGTATTTGGCAAGCAGGTCAGCCTGAGCACTTTCATCCCTCGGGATGTGTTGAATTGAAAAGCTACAAAATTGCTCAATGAAATCTTTGACCTTCACAAGATACAGTTGGAGGGTGGGATCCCTTGCTTCAAATTCTCCTTTGATTTGTCCTGCTACCAACATAGAGTCCGTGAAGACCTTAATGTCATGTTTGCCCAGCCCTCGAGCTAGCCTAAGCCCTGCGATATTCGCCTCATACTCTGCTTGATTGTTAGTGATTATGAAGTGAATCTTCAGAGCCTGCTCAATTCTGGTCTCTTCTGGGCTTACCACGATAATACCTCCTACAAAATAACTTTTTCCAGATGCTCCATCAACTAGTATCTCCCAAGTAGCTCGAAGTGGTGCCTCAGCATCTCCGACCTCGACTATGTAATCTGCCAGGAAATACGCAACCGCTTGCGCTTTGATGGCGATCCAATGACTAAAAGCTAGGTCGAACTCACTAAGTTTTATCGACCTTTTGGCCAACCTCCCAGAATGCTCCACCCCCTCCAGGATTCGGCGGAGGGGTGATCCGTCACTACCTAAATTGAGTGGGCCTGAAAGTATGGCCTGAGCTTCCTAGCTGATATGATGAGAGCGAATGCCAGCTTTTCAAGAATTATGTACCCGAGTTCCACCTTCTTCAGAACCCTGCTCATTAATAGATTGGGAACTGCTTTTTCCTTCCTCTCGTACAAAAACCGAACTCACTTCTCCGGTCCCCACTCCTAGATACAAGAACAAACCCTCCCCTTCTCTTGGCCTTTGGAGTATTGGTGTCCGGGTGAGCTATTGTTTTAGAGCTTGAAAAGCTTCTTTTCATTCAGTGGTCCATTCAAATTTCTTTCCCCCTCTTATTTTTAGGAAGAAAGACGAGCACTTTTCCCCTACCCTGGAGAGGAATCTACTTAATCCGACCAGCTTGTCGGTGAGATGTTGGACCTCCATGGCGTTCTTCATGGATTCTAATTCTAGGATTGCCCTCACCTTATCTGGTTTGGTCTCTACTCTGGATGGGGTATGGAGCTGCGATAAAAATTTTCCCTTGTTGGCTCCGAAGACAAATTTTTGGGGGTTGAGTCTCATCTTGTATTTCCATAAGGTTCCAAAGGTTTTCTCTATATCTAGGATGTGAGACCTGAGATCTCGGCTCTTGATCATCAGGTCGTCCACATAAACATCAAGGTTCCGCCCCTTTTGCTCGCGGAAGATTCGATCCATCATTCTTTGATAAATCTACCCCACATTCTTTAATCCAAAAGGCATCATGTTGAAGTAGAAGCACCCATACTCCGTGACAAAGGTGACATCCTTGATGTCCGGCGGGTGCATGCGTATTTGGTGATACCCTGAAAATGCATCTAGAAAGCTCATTAGTGAAAAACCGACGGCTGAGTCAACCAGCGCGTCGATTTGAGGCAAAGGATAACAATCCTTAAGACATGCTTTATTCAAGAGAGAAAAATCCACACACATCCTCTATTTCCTCTCTCCCTTCTTCACCATTACAACATTACTCACCCACCTCGGATATCTACATGCAGATATGAACCCCACCTTAAGTAGCTTCTCCACTTCCTCTTTGATGGGTCCGGCCATCTTAGTGGCGATGGCTCTCTCCTTCTCCTATATAGGACGGGCATTGGGGTCGAAGTTGAGATGTTTGCATGCTACGTCTGTGTCAACCCCCAGCATGTCAACTACGCTCCAGGCGAAGATGTCAATGTTCCTCTGCACACACGCCCTGATCTCCTCCTGGTCCTCGGAACTCAGCTCTCCACTGATTTTTACCTTCTCTTTCCTCCCTTCATTGGTGAGGATCTCCATCTCCAGCACCTCCACTGCCGCCTTCAGCCTCGATGGCTCCTCCTCTTTCTCCTACTCCCCTAACATATCTGCATGTTCTCTGGCTTCACAGTCTGCTGTCTCACGCTCCGCAATGACGACAACTACTTCCCTCAGAAACTTCTCCACCTCTTCCTCGCTTTGGATTCCCTCTTCCAACAACGAACCTCCTATCTTCTTCAGCCGAGCTTCCACCCTGGATGACTCCCCTACTTACTCCATCTTTCTTTTCTCTTTCCTCCCCCTTCTCTCTCCTTTGACTCCACCTCTCCTTTCTCCTCCTCTACCCCCATCTCTCCTTCCTCCTCTCCTGCCGCTTCCGGCTCCACCGCAATGCCTCTCCCTATCCCTACTTCTCCCTCCTCTCTGGCCTCCTTATATCCTATCTTCTCCTCTATTTTGCCTCTAAACTCCTGCTCCCATCGTTACATCCTCTTCTCCATTTCCGCGGCCTCTTCATGCTAAGAAATGGTATTCACTGCCGTCATATAACATTCCCCGGTTGCCTTTGTATCCCATCGTACTCTGATCTGGGTCCCCCTGTCATTGAGCTTCATGCATTGGTGAAAAGTTGATTGGACACACCTAAAGGCATTGATCAAAGGGCACCCAAAAATGACGTTGTAACTGCTGGGGGTGTCCACTATGATAAAATGACAACTCCTGGACAACCACCCTAGAGTCACCTGGAGTCCTACTCCCCCTTCGACTTACTTCCTTTCTCCTGAGAATCCGAACAACGGCCCATCCACTGCCAGCACCCTTCAAGCCTCCACCCTCATCTCATTGAATGCCTTTTGAAGAAGACATTCACCAAACTACCATTATGGACAAGGATCCGCGACACCGTGAAGTTTTCAATGGCGGTCCGGATCACCAGTGCATCACAAAAGGGATCTTCATGGTTCGGCATGTCTTTCTAAGAGAAGGTGATTTTCTCGTCCTTTGGAGGGGCTTGTGATGTCGAGGCTACTCTCTGACGGTATATGGTATGAAGGCTCGCCTTACCGATTGCCTGAATCCATATTGCCACATGGATCACTATGATCCCACCTCGATCTCCTACACCTGGTCGGCCACACATTGGTTCTCCTCTCTGGTCCTAGTCACCTCCACCATTCGCACCGGCAGTTGTTGTTCCCCTGCACCCCTAGCTCTCTTCATCTTCAAAAATTTCTGGCAGGTATCCATTGCATGACCCTCCTCATGGAAGTTACAATATGGCAACGACGCTACCTCCTCCCCACGTCTCCCCTCATGAGTGTTCCTCCTTCTTCCAGCTCCCGCTCCTACTCTTCCTCTTTCTATGCCTCTACCTCTCCCTTGGCCGATGGCCATAGCTTACTGAGGCGTGGGTAGGGGTGTCTAGGATCATATCCCCACCCCTACCGGTTGAACCTTCCTGGTCCTCCTTGATGGTTCCATCCCCTTGGGGAAGACCTCTTCCTTGCCCTTAGGCAGGGCCTCCTTGCTGCATAAAATATAACTCCTGATACGCCGTCGCTTTGCGCTCCTCCCTCCTTCTCCCTTCTTGTTATCTTCCCCCTCCTAGTTCTCTTGACTCGACCTCCGTCAACCTTGCCAGTTTTCTAGCGAAGTCCGGGTTTGCCACCTCTATCGCTATCTCTTTCGCGGCCTTCTCCATCAGCCTTTCAAATGATAATGGCACCTTCCGAGTTAGGCTCATCTTGAAGAAGCCCACCCGCAGTCCAACGGTGAAGGCCATCTAGAGGGCAAATCCAGGCACCTCCTGAATATCCAAAATCTCTTCCTTGAACCTATCTACATACTGGGCCAAGGACTCATCTGCCCTCTGCCGGATCAGAAAAATCGACTAGGGATTCTTTTTCCTTTTCTTTGAGATTGAGAAACGCAATTGGATGCTTCTACTTAGATCTTCAAAATTGTACATTGAGCCTGTTGGGTGTTGATGAAACCTGTCCCTAGCTTTATCTTTCAAGGTGATGGCAAAAAGACGGCACTTGAACGCATCTGTCATCAGCCTGATAGAGACCGTATCTTCGAACCATAGCAGGTGTTGGAGAGGGTCCTCTATTCCTAGATAGTAGTTCATTTCGAGCTCCCTGAACCCTTTTGGGAGTGGAGCTTAAAGGATCAACTCACAAAATGGGGACCCTCTAGCCATGGGTCTCGCCGCCCCACTCGCATAACGACGTCTCCTGGCGAGACGACACTCGCAGGGCTAGGGAATAACTCCCTACCCGCCAGGTCTCGCCCGCCTCCTTCTATCAGCACTTCCTTTCTGGGTCGCATCCTGGGGGCGTCCTCTCCATATATTTCCGAGACGAGCTCATCCTGTTGCGCGAGTGCTGGCGCCTGAGGTAAAGGAGTCGAGCAGTCACCCTGCCGCAAGATTCCCTATAACATGTCCATGATGCCTTTGATGGATGCCATAAATTCCTCCCTTCCTATGAATCCTCTTGGGTTCTTAGCCCCGACCCCGTCTCCTTCTCCATGACTTCCTACCATGAGGTAGTTCAAGATTCTTCTGTGTAGGCTGTAGTCCGTGCTCACCGCATCAAAAATGTTGAAGTCAGTTACCCGACTTTGCCAATAGTTCGGACCTAAGGTTGTAGCTCACACAAACTCTTCCCTAACCCACCCTCTCAACGTGAGTCTTGGAATTAGAAACAGAACATGGGCTTCAGCTTAGAGGTCCCAACTCTTACCCAGAAGAATTAGAAGTTTTTCCCCTCCCTAGCCAGTGTTGAGCTAGGTGCCTTGGAGGAAGAAGATAGAAGGGGTTCAACACCTCTTCAAGGAACCTTATCGGTCCATTTATAGGCTTCTGAGTTTGAACTTCCAATAACCAAACTAAACCAACCTGAAATTACCAAAATACCCTGCGTTGGGTTTGCCAACAGCCAAACTCCGCTGTTCTGAAGGGTTATATGTAGACCATAAAGGGCAAAAGGGTAACATTACCTGGGGTAAAATGTCACAACCCGCATTTTCACCGCATATAATAACTTATCAGAGTAAGGGAAAATGCGCGTCATGATGGCACGTCAGCAGTTGATAACTGCGGACGCTCATGCAGACACCTACTTAATCATGAAGAAAGATTCTTTAAGTTGTTTTAAGGAAAATCAGTTAAGTGTAATAGTTAGTTGTATCCCTCGGCTTAGTTTCTCATTTAGTCCACGAATCAAAATATAGTTATACGCTGCGGAAAAATACTTATTTAGATTGACTCAAACATCCTACATGAGTATAAACGTCCCCAAAGGACAACTCATGTTATGCAAGACTCTAAATTTATAATAGTAGTAAGGATAACATTTACGGTCGCCAAATATAACAGGTTAGAGTTTTTAAATTATGCAGTGCATGAAGTAATAGTAATAGATTTTATTCTTAAAAATTCCTAACATGCATTCCTAGCATAAATCCTCCAAGAGAGCAAGCAATCCACATCCACATATAGAAATCTAAGCAGCTAGCAAGTATCTAAAAGTAACAATTCTGTGGGTGCCAACAAACTGACACGAACCCACAGACAGAAAAGTAAGTCTGAACCAGTAACTAAATAAACAACAAACTACCTCGCTGAGACGAGATAACAACCATGACCAACACTGCCACCCAGAAACTCCAAAACTAGCTCTGTTAACTGCTACTGCTCTGAACCTGAGGCATTCCAAATACAGAACACCTCAGCAAGAAAGCACAAATGGTGGCAGAAATTAATTAGCCAAAATAAACAAGGGTCAAAGGGGTACCAACCCAAGACCAACAGTATTGAAATAAAGCACAAAAAGAGGAACAAGTCATCATCGGGAAAAAGAACTCTTACGTGATTCATCACGTACAACAATAGTACACCAGACGCACGAGGCTATAAGGTGACAACATGAATAATTCGTATGGAAGAAACACAAAACCTTTATTACGCACCTGTGATCGACTCTACCCAAAAACATGCGTAAGGTGGTCACTTGTGGACACACCACCCAAAAACACGGGCGAGGTGGTCACTCTTGGGCACACCCACACGAATATAAAATCCATCTAACAGCGAGGGAGTCTCATACTCTCCACCATACATCGCAGACACCAAAAAACTAGGTAGACTTCCACAAGGCACTAATGAAGGAAACAAACAATGCGGAGGTGGAAACGTCTACTAACTCCCGCAATCAAGAAAACCACCAAGAAAACACCACATATCTCGAGATTTGGATCGTTAGATTCTACTTGACACTTCTAGTTTCAAGACACGGTTGATCAACCCTTAGGAACGATTTACAATCCTAGATAACTCTAATCCGTTCAACAACGAAATCTTAGGCGTTTATAGCCATCAATAAGACACTTCAAGAACGATCAAACATATCTGGACAAAATCGAGTTCACCAAGACAACACGTTACAACATCATGTGATCATTGAGAAGGTTAATCATTACAATAATTTGGAAGAACAAGTGTAGAAAAATTTAAGGAACATGAAAGCATAGCCATTACCATCAAATCGGACAAGGAGAAACGAGGGGAAACCACCACTTGCCTTGATATTTACCGGAAAAGTCCTCCGAATCACTCCACGTTGTAGATCGGAGCAAAAGGATGCGGGAGGAATCGAAATCTGAACAAGAACGGCCGAAAAAGAGGTTAGGGCCGAAAAACCATAACGTAAAATCTTAAGAAATGGGGAAGATATTACCACGATGGCGTAACTCTCGGCGAGAGCTTTCCAGATCTATATTCGGTTGAAGATTTCGAGTACCGGAGCACCGTCGGCGGCCACCGGTGTAAGACCCCTTCCTCCCCCTTACCAAGGAGGGCTACCGGGCCTTATGCCCAGAACCGCCGTCTTACGGTGACACTAACGCACGGGTTAGTCAACACCGCAACACGCCGATCCTGCCGTCTATTGCGATCATATACATAGGCCAATATGAGAAAAGAAGTGTAACAATGTAACAAATCTACAAGTCCACAAGTCACAGAGTACATCATATATATATGGAATGAATAGTACAACATGGTCCACAATGAGTACAAAACGAAAGAGTAAAAAAGGCTTATGCCCGGTACATCAAAATCAACTCTCTCTCTCTCAAATAAAAGCGGAAGCTATACTAGTACATCAGAATTCGTCCCACCTGAGGACGCACAGTAGTGGTAGTAGCCTGCTGTAGCGGTATCTGCTCCTCACGTCCTGTCTCCTCGTCGTGCTAGTGCTCTATCTCCACGGGCTCCTAAAAATAGTATGGTCACCGACTATTAGTCAAAAAGACTAAGTCGTTTCCTCCGCACCTCGCCCCGCAACTCCTAGGCACCGAGCGAGAGGATGAAGCGGAGTACAACAAGGGGTAGCAAAAGTGGAAGTAGGTGACAGAAACTAACTAGCAGTTGTAATAAGTATTATTGTTCTACTCTAGCAGTTCTAAATATGGTACAATTAAGTAAAGAGCAGTACTAGTAAAGTAGTAAATAATAGAAGGTAAGAGCATGTAAATAAAACTATTCTACCACTATACTACCATCACAAAAGTACCCTAACTTATATAAATGCTCATACAAATATATAAGTTAGGATTTCCAGGAAATTTAACTTATCATATAAAAGAGCCCATACTAGTTTATATGATAAGGATCTATGAAGCGTATGACCTAATATGAATGAATGATATGATGCAATTTTATGCACAGGCAAGTGAAACTCACGCACAACGACTCTGTGATCACAGACCTTTAGTTCCCACTTTTTGAGAGCTAGCATCACTCTCGGGTACCACCGCTGTGGCTACGGCAGCAGCGGAGCGGGCGTCTCCGCTTCTAGGCCGGTATGCACACTACCAAGCCTTAGACCCATCTCATACGCCTCTGTACACGTCCAAGGTGCACTCTAGAGTCTCGCGTACGTACTTTGCTGACAACCGATCAGTCTTGTTGGGTCGGATGTGCGTTATCGGGGGTCGTCCTCCAGACTGCAGTGTAAAACAACCCACTGACCCCTCTAACCCTCACAACCGCCTGTTGCACCGTACTGCCATCGGTGTGACGAACGGTCAGTACCGCATGCCCCGCCTCTATATTTATGCACATGCAAGTATTTCATTCCGAGCCTTCCGCTCGCAGGACCAAACCCGTAGTGAAACACTCAAACCCAACCCTGGTGAGAACGCACAATAGTGCCTTTATACCAATTCCCTCAAACCCTACACGGGTGAGCATATAACATGAAACTCTCCAACCCTATATGGGTGAGAAGGGACAACAAATGTCTTAACCTATTATACTACTCTTGTCTACTGGTTATTATACTTAGTGATTTAAGGTTAATCCCAGTACTGCCCAGGGTATACCCGGTGAAGGGCTCTCGGGGGCACTAGGAACTACGATGAGATTACGCCCAAAGTTCCCTTTCGCAAGAATATTTACTTTAGTTGATGACTACCCAGGTTTCACCCCAGCTCTCATTGTTGCTCTGGAACAATCCTAGTGACTTAAGATATTACCGGGAAACCGACGGTCTTCCGTCGACCTCCACTCCGGTTGCTACCTAAAGACTTGCACTTTTAATCCCGTCACTAAGACAATACTACCCAATAGGGATTATTCGTATTGCACTCCCTTATTCTTCCGATGATCAATCCTCTGGTAATCCCCTAAAGCATGACCTATTTATGCTATATGCAGACCATGTCCTATTACTACCCCAAAAATGGAATCTTCCAATTCTTAGGGCCTCTCGCCCCTAACTATTTATCCTAGGGTGGTATGGGCTAATGGAACTATCATATGGATTCTCATAATTTTTCTTGGTCAAATAATTCCTTAATTAAATCTTTTAATTTATTTCCTAGGTCACTTTACACATGAAGTAGTATAATTTAACATCCACTAACCTAGGTAATTTTTCCTGAGTTGTATATTGATAAACTATTTCTGTCTACAGGGTTTCATAATTTTTCTTTGAATATTTATACCAATTCCTTATTTAATACCAAATCTACATAATTTTCATTTTCCAAATGAAGTACAAGGAATATATAATCCAAAATTCCAGGAAATTTACAGAACATATAAAACATTAATTTAAGACTATGGGCAGAGTTTCATCAACCGTTATAGTGTAATGGCCTAACAATTCCCATTCTTACATATTTACCAAAATGCCATTATATTAATTTAAAACTTATTAGTACACCCATAAATTCTGAAATAATTATGCAAGACTAATAATAAACTTATACTTCACTAGCAATATTTCCAAATTTATCTGAAGTGTATTTCCATCAAATCAAGAATAAATGCAAAAAGTGTAAAATGGGCATTTCAAGGTATTTCACTCCAAACGTTCTTCAAACAGAAAGATCAAATTTTTCCTAAGTCAAATATAACCTTATTTTTAACTTGGCAAAGTTTGAGGACTCTTACTTGAGGAAAACCTATTTTTCCAATTTATTTTCAAAAGGAGCTATATTTTTAAAAATTCCAATTAATGCAATTTTTGATTCCAAAAATCCCATAATTAATCTGAGGGGTGAACTTTACCCTAATGAACCACAGGAATAAAATCCATGATTTTTGAGTGCCTCAATTAGGCTGAATGCATCATATTTAAATTATTGCTATTGGCACACCAAGGCAATATATAAACCAACACATGCAAGTGGATTTTCCAACATGCATTGATCCAAATGTGTTGAAATTGTTATCATGCACCTCTGATGTCCCCAAGGACCTACCACCAAAATTTGGGGCTATGAGGAGTCATATAACTCCAAATATTTCATTTATTTAGTTTTTGATATTATGACCAAAACTATAGAAAACGTTGTTTCACAAATTCCCCATTTTTGGCAGGGGCTAGGTATGCCCTAATCATGCATGTACCCAAAATTTGGGGCCATGGTGATTGCTGGTTTGACTTGGGCATCCAAATGAATTTCTGCCCTTGTCTAGGACCAGTCCTAGGAGAAATGCCCTACAGGACAGACTACCGAACCAAAATTGATGCTTAAGGTGTCCAAGTAAAGTTAACAGGTAAGGCTACATTTTTCATTCAGGGTCCAGGTTCTGGAAATGCCTCTAAGAGGCATAAATATGACATGCAAAGTCACTGAAATTATGTGACAGAATTACACTATTCATAACATTAAAATTTAAATCATATTATATCATCTGCACGAATCCTAAAGCAGGAATGGACGGGATCGGTTTATCTCCTACCTCCAGCCTACGGCTGATATCGAGCCGACCTGGAGCAACTTTGATGGCCTTTCCCGGCCAGCTGAGGCGGCGCCACCCCCGGCCAACGGTGCCATCACTTTCACGGTGGTGGTGGCTATCGTTTCCCGGTGATGGGGAGGCGGGAGACGGCGGCGACGGCGATCCAGAGAGGTTAAGGAAAGCTTGGAAAGATCACTCTTTTCTCCCATGGCATCGGGCTCAGTTGAGCCCGATATCTCACCTAATCGATCTAGGATCCTAGTACGGGTAGAGGTGAGGTGAAACGGACCTGGATTGGGGCTTGGTGGCGGTTCAGGCGTCGGTTTGCCAGGGTGGTGGTGCGCCGACGAGCTCCTCCCCAATTTCTTGATTCTCCACCAAAAGCTTTGATCCAGCTATCGAATTCCACTCCTTTCCACCTCCTGAAGCTAATGGTGAAGTCAGTTTGAGCTGAGGATGGTTGTATATGGAGATACTACCTATGCGAGCTCGGTTTGGGCTTTGGTTGTGTCACCATGGGTGCCATGTGGCCAGCATGCCACCAAAATATCCTGGAATAATCAGGGGAGGCCTGCCAGCAGGTGTTGGGCAGAGGATTGTAGCTGAAGGGGTGGCCATGTGGCCACCCTTCCTCTTCATCCCCATTTCTCTCTCCTCTTCCTCTTAAAATCCCATTTCTACCCCTTTGCATGCACTCTCTCTCCTAATTCAGAGGGGAATGGCTGGTCTTGTTCACTTGGGCTGGCCATGGGCCAAATTTGGTGGACCTGGTCCAAGGGAGGGTGGCTTGGTCCTCATTTCCCTCTTTTAGGTCAAATAGTTGACTTGTTGACTTGGAGAGTTGACTTAGTCAACATGATGAGTAGGCTGACCCCATTTGATGGTCATGAGCTTAGTGGCACCACCCAACTTGGGTTGGGTCAAGGGGGTGCCCTACTTAGGCTAATTGGGCTTATGAGTGTGGGTTTGACCAAATTAGGCCCAAGGTTGACTTTGGTCAACTGTGGTCAAAGTGTTGACCTAATGGCATGCCCTCGGGTGCACTTAGATTGTTTTTAGGGTTAGGGCAATCTGGTGGGGTCATGGTGTGGTTTGGGTCCCTATTTAGGCTAGTTTGACCTAGTTTGACTTGATCCTATAGTAAGCCTCACATGACTACAACCCACTACCTAGGGTCAAACCTAGCTAAAACCCCTGTCGCCCATCCCATGCCTAACCCAATCTAAGTGGAAGGGGCCTAGAAGTAGCATGGGATGTTACAACCGGAAGGTTCACGAAATAGAAACTCTCTCTCTCGCTCTCTGCTCTGGTTCGGGAGAAAAATATTGGAGAAGATGAAGTTTGGTTCTAAAACCTAAGTCTAAGAATATATATATATAATGTTTATAAAAAGTTTTGTCAAAAACGGGTTATTACGAGCAGTTTCGCGGGAACCAAAAATAGAGGTCTAGGATGACTCCAAATCAAAACGTGTCCACCATGAAAGTTGTTGATCTCGTCGAGACGAACAGATTTCATGTTTTGTACGACACCGTTTTGACCTTCAAAATGGTGCCTGGCTCAGACTGTACATACTACTCGAGAGGAAACTGGATTACTCGAGATGGAGGGGTTTACTCGAGCTGGAGGGGCTTACTCGATATGGAGACTCAAGTTGGAGGCTTTTGGAACTCGATATGGTCATAAGTACTCCAGATAAAAGTCATAGAACTCGAATAGATCAGGTCTACTCGAGATAGAAGGCATAGAACTCGAGTAGATCAGTCGAACGGGCTATCTATGAGCAGTTTCGGGAAACTCAAAAATAGAGGTCCATGATTGCATCAAACTGAAAAGGGTCCAACATGAAAGTTGTAGATCTCGTCGAGACGAACAAAGTTCATGTTGACCATGTTTCCATACGACATCATTTTTACCTTGCAAATAGCGCCTGAACGTAGACTGAATAGAACAACTCGAGTTGAAAATAGTCACTCGAGTAGGTCCAAAAATTCACTCGTGTAGGTCCAAAAATTCACTCGTGTACCTGAAGAAAATAATTGCGTGAACAGTGATTATACTCGAGAGGCAGGAAATAGCTACTCGAGAGGAAAAACTGGACTCGAGTATATTGAACAGCAGAACTCGAGTATGTCAAAACACAACCCGAGTATGTCATTACAGCACTCGAGTATACATTACAGAATTAACAATTTTTTGCAGATATAACCCTATGATTAAATTATATCAATGAATAGTTTTTTTCATTTTTGAATAGTACTTTAATATTAAAATATTCATGTTTATATATTTTTGAATAAAGAAACTACGAGATCAAAACGGAGGCCCGAACGCGCGCCGAATCAAATGAAATTCGCACCGTAGGCGAACACTAACGCTACAAACACAACGGCGAAGTCAAAACCAAAATCCGACGAGCCATTCCCGAGATATTAATCTTCAAAGTATACGGCAAACATAAACAATCCAAAACTTCAATCGCGCGCCGAAACTCAAAAAAATGCTCGGATTACGACGAAACTGGACGAGCAGTCCAAAATTACTTAACTTAAATTCCAAATGCAAAATTTTCCCATTACAACAAGAATTCCGCCGACTCAACCGCACGGATGCGAAAATGCCTTAACGGCCTTGGGCCGTCAACTCGACGTTAAAAGTAACGCCACGACGTCATAAATATGACGTCGCCCATTCAAATAAAATCATCGAAAAATCGGGGGCGTTAAAGTCACTCCCCCTAAAAAGAAGTTTCGTCCTGAAACTTAACACAACTCCAAAATCAAATCAAAACGATAAAATCAAACATAACGACATACCCGAAACTAAAAGAAAAGGTGCGGATGAGATTCTCTCATTGCTGATTCCAAATCCCACGTCGCGCTCTCGACGTCTTGATTTCTCTAAAGAATCTTGACCATAGGGATGGTCTTTCTCCGCAACACATGCTCTTGAGAATCCAGAATACGAGTAGGTTCTTCCACATACGTAAGGTTGTGCTGAATCTGGGACATCGAGTCGAGGACTTGACGATCGTTACAAACACACTTCCACAACTAGCTCACATGGAACACATCATCGACACCAAGGAAGGTTGCAGGCAACAGCAGCCTATAAGCTGACACTCCGATACGCTCAAGAATCTGGAAAGGTCCCACATACCGGGGGTCTAACTTGTGGTTCCTTCCAAACCTTTTAACGCCAGACATCGGGGAAACCTTCAGAAAAACCAAGTCTCCAACGGCAAACTCTAGATCGACCCTTCGTTGAATAACATACTTCTCTTAGCGCTCTTGAGCCACACAGAGCTTTTCTCGAATATGACTCATGTCACAATTCATCTCTTCAAGGGCTTTTGGACCTAGCAACGGTATCTCACCAACTTCAACCCAAAATAATGGGGTTCTACAATGCCTCCCATATAAGGCCTCAAATGGGGCCATCTGCATACTCTCTTGATAACTATTATTGTAAGCAAACTCCATGAGTATGAGACGCTCATCCCAAGCACCACCATGATCCAAAATATAACACCTGATCATGTCCTCTACGATCTGATTTACTCTTTCTGTCTGACCATTCGTCTGCGGATGATAGGCGGTGGAATACCTTAAATCAATACTCAATCCCTCCTGTAAACTCTTCCGAAAGCGTGACGTAAATCTGGAGTCTCTATCAGATACAATGCTAATAGGCATTTTCACCACATAAATAACTTATCAGAGTAAGGGAAAATGCGTGTCATGATGCCACGTCAGCAGAGGATAACTGTGGATGCTCCGGCAAAAACCTACTTAATCATGGAGAAAGATCCTTTAAGTTATTTTAAGGAAAATCAGTTAAGTGCAACAGTTAGCCGTATCCCTCGGCTTAGTGGCTCATTTAGTCCACGAATCAAAATATGGTTATACGCTGCGGAAAAATACTTGTTTAGATTGACTCAAAAATCCTACATGAGAATAAACGTCCCAAAGGACAACTCATGCCATGCAGAACTCTAAATTTATTATAGTAGGAAAGATAGCTTTTACGGTCGCTAAAAATAATGGGTTAGAGTTTCAAATCATGTAATGTATGAAGTAATAGTAGTAGATTTTATAGTTGAAAATACCTAACATGCATTCCTAGCATAAATCCTCTCGGAGAGCAAGTAAACCACATTCACTTTAAAATAAATGAGCAGCTAGCAAGTATCAACAACTAACAAAATCAGTGGGCGCTAACAAACTAACACGAACCCACGAACAAAAGTATGTCTGAACTAGTAAAACTAAAAAAAAACCAACAAACTACCTCGCTAAGACGAGGCAACAACCACGACCAACACTGCCGCCAGAAAACTCCAAAACCAGCACTGCTACCTGCTACAACTCTGAACCTGAGACATTCCAAAGACAGAACACCTCAGCAAGAATGTACAAGTAGTGGCAGGAAAAAAGTAATAAGCAAAAATAAACGAAGGTCAACAGGGGTACCAGCCCAAGACCAAAAGTACTAAAGCAAAGTATAAAAGAAACAGGGCATCAACAGGAAGAGAACTCCTACGTGACTTGACATGTTCCACAAGAGTACACCAGACGCATATGGCTATAAGGTGACTACATAAATATTTCCCCAGAAAGAAAAAAAAACCTTCATTAGGCACCTGTGGTCGACCCTACCCAAAATCACGGCGAAGTGGTCACTCTTGGGCACACCACCCAAAAAATGCTGGCGAAGTGGTCACTCTTGGACACACCACCCAAAACAACGGATATACAATCCGTCTAACTGCGAGGGAGTCTCATGCTCTCCACCATACAACGCAGACATCCAAAAACCAGGTAGACTTCCACAGGGCACTAATGAAGGTAACAAACACTACGGAGGTGGAATCGTCCACTAACACCCGCATTCAAGAAACCCAAAAAAAACCACAACACAAATACCTCGGGATTTGGCTCGACAAACTCTACTTGACATTACTAGATTCCGGACATGGTTGATTAACCCTTAGGACCGATTTACAACCCTAATTAAACTCTAATATGTTTGATAACAAGAGCTAAGGCACTTAAGCCATCGATAAGACACTTCAAGGACGATTAAACATAAATAGACAAGTTCAAGTTTATCATGGCAAAACAACATAACAACATGTGATCAACAAAGCGGTTAATCATAGCAAAAATTTGGAAGAATAAGTGTACAAAATTTTAGGGAACATGAAAACATAGCCGTTACCATCGAATGAGACAAGTAGAAAAGAGGAGAAACCACCACTTGCCATGGTTTTTACCGGAAAAATCCACCGTATCACTCCACGTCGTAGGTCGGGGCAAAAAGGATGCGGGAGAAGTTGAAATCTACACAAAAATGGCCAAAATAGAGGTTAGGGCCGAAAAACCCTAATGAGAAATCTCAAGAAACGGGGAAGAAATTACCACGAGGGCGTAGCTCTCGGCGAGAGCTTTCCGAATCTATGTTTGGATGAAGATTTCGAGCACCGGAGCACCGTCGACGGCCACCGGAAGATTCACGAAAAAGAACACTCTCTCTCACTCGCTCGCCACTCTGGTTCGGGAGGAAAGAATCGGAGAAGATGAAGTTCAGTTCTAAAACCTAAGTCAAAATATATATATTTATATATATGTTTATAAAAAGTTTTGTCAAAAACGGTTTATTTCGAGCGGTTTTGCGGGAACCCAAAATAGAGGTCTAGGATGACTTCAAATCAAAAAGTCGTCAACATACAAGGTGTAGATCCCGTCGAGACGAACAAATGTCATGTTGACCATTGTTTGATACGATGCCGTTTTGACCCTCAAAACAGCCTCTGAACACAGATAGAAACAGCCTACTCGAGTGGCAGCATACCTACTCGAGTAGCAGCATACCTACTCGAGTAACAACATACCTACTCAAGTAGTAACATACCTACTCGACTAATAACATACCTATTCGAGTAGTAACATAATATACTCGAGTAGAGGCTCATTACTCGAGTAAAAACATGAATTACTCGAGTAGAAGCAGCATATACTCGAGTAGCAGCTCACCACTCAAGTTATAGCGGAAAAAACGAAATTAGGGATTTAAAACCACTTCAAATCGAAACGTGGTCAAGATCTCGTTGAGACGAACAAATTTCATGTTGACCAAGTTTTGATACGATGCCGTTTTGACCCTCAAAACGATCTCTGAACATAAAATGAAACAGCCTACTCGAGTGGCAGCATACCTACTCGAGTAACATAATACCTACTCGGGTAACATCATACCTACTCGAGTAGTGACATACCAACTCGAGTAGTAACATAATATACTCGAGTAGAGGCTCATTACTCGAGTAAAAACATGAATTACTCGAGTAGAAGCAGCATATACTCGAGTAGCAGCTCACCACTCGAGTTATTGCAGAAACAACGGAATTAGGGGTTCAAAACTGATTCAATTCGAAAAGTGGTCAACATGAAAGTTGTAGATATCGTCAAGACGAACGAATTTCATGTTGACCATTTTTTGATACAATGCCGTTTTAACCCTCACAATGGCGACCGAGTAAAATCTAAAACGGGCTAATCGAGTAGAACCATAGCTTCTCGAGAAGACTCAACACGGAAGCCCAAACGAGTGCCGAATTAAACGAAACTTGCACCGAAGGTGAACACTAATGCTACAAATCTAACGGCGAAATCAAAACCAGAATCTGACGAGACATTCCCGAGATATTAATCTTTGAAGTTTACGGCGAACATAAACAATCCAAAACTTCAATCGCGCGCCGAGACTCCAAAAATGCTCGGAGTGCGATGAAACTTGACGAGCAAGTCCAAAATTACTTAACTTAAATTCCAAATGCAAAATCTTCCCATTACAACAAAAATTCGGCATACTCGACCGCACAGACGCGAAATTGCCTTAACGGCATTGCGCCGTCAAATCGACGTTAAAAGTAACGCCACGACGTCATAAATCTGACGTTGCCCAAACAAATAAAATCATCGAAAAAATCGGGGGCGTTACATCTAACTTGTGGTTCCTTCCAAACCTTTTAATGCCAGACATCGGGGAAACCTTCAGAAAAACCAAGTCTCCAACGGCAAACTCTAGATCGACCCTTCGTTGAATAACATACTTCTCTTAGCGCTCTTGAGCCACACAGAGCTTTTCTCGAATATGAGTCATGGCACAATTCATCTCTTCAAGGGCTTTCGGACCTAGCAACGGTCTCTCACCAACTTCAGCCCAAAACAATGAGGTTCTACAACGCCTCTCATATATGGCCTCAAACGGGGCCATCTGCATACTCTCTTGATAACTATTATTGTAAGCAAACTCCATGAGTATGAGACACTCATCCCAAGCACCACCATGATCCAAAATATAACACCTGATCATGTCCTCTACGATCTGATTTACTCTTTCCGTCTGACCATTCGTCTGCGTATGATAGGCGGTGGAATACCTTAAATCAGTACCCAATCCCTCCTGTAAACTATTCCAAAAGCGAGACGTAAATCTGGAGTCTCGATCTGATACAATGCTAATAGGCACTCCATGTAACCTGATGACCTCTTCAAGATATAGCTCAGCTATCTTCTTCATCGAATACCCAATCTTAAACGGAACAAAATGAGCACACTTTGTCAATCTGTCGACTATTACCCAAACAAAGTCATGCCCACGGGGAGATTTTGGTAGACCGGTGATGAAATCCTATGAAATACTCTCCCATTTCCAACATGGAATATCGAGCGGTGTCAATTTACCACCAGGCCTTCTATGATCAGCCTTAACACGTTGACACGTATAACATTCTGATACAAACTTCGCGATATTATTCTTCATCCCTAACCACCAAATAATTTGCTTTAGATCCTTATACATCTTAGTGGAACCAGGGTGGTAGGCTACACTGGAACCATGAGTTTCAGCACAAATTTTAGCCCGAATGTCGCCAAAGGCGGGGACACAAAATCTACCTCGATACTTCCAGGTGTCCAACTCATCCACAGAGAAATCAGGTAGCTCTCCCTTCACAGTTCTATTCCGGAGGTGCAACAAATCAGGGTCATCCTTCTAATGCGCTCGAGTAATGGAAATCCAAGAGGGTTCTTCTGCTTCTAGACTAACAGGCACAACACAACTCCCAACCGCAATATCCACCAACAAGAATTCCTCTACCAAGGACTGTATCGACAGATTAAAAATTTTGGCGGTCTTTCTACACAAAGCATCGGCTACTACATTGTACTTTCCTAAACGATAAAGAATTTTCACTTCATAATCAGCCACATATTCTAATCACCGACGCTGGCGTAGATTTAGTTCCTTCTGAGTGAAGACGTACTTCAAACTCTTATGGTCTGTATAGATCTTGCACAACACGCCATACAATAAGTGTCTCCAAAGTTTCAGCGCATAAATTACAGCAGCAAACTCCAAATCATGCGTAAGATAGTTTCTCTCGTGAATCTTTAGTTGCATCGATCCATACGAGATCACCTTACCATCTTGCATTCAAACACAACCAAGCCCGATATGTGACGCATCAACATACACAGCATACTTAACTCCTTCAGCAGGTAAGGTTAAAATTAGAGCAGTACATAATCTCTTCTTCAACTCTTGGAAAGCCCCTTCACACTTATCACTCCAAATGAATGCAGTATTCTTCTGAGTAAGTCTAGTTAGAGAAGCAGACAACACCGAAAACCCTTTCACGAATCTTCTATAATAGCCAGATAGTCCTAAGAATCTCCTAATCTCCTTAGGTGTAGACGGTCTCTCCCATTCCATCACAGAAGAAATCTTGGTCGGATCTACAGAAATACCTTCCTTGCTTACAACATGACCCAGAAAGGACACCTGAGGTAGCCAGAACTCACATTTGCTCAACTTCGCATATAACTTATGCTCCCTCATGGTCGATAAAACCAAACGCAAATGCTGAGTATGCTTCTGAACATTGCGGGAATACACCAAGACATCATCTATAAACACAATAACGAATCAGTCCAAGAAATCCTTAAACACCCTATTCATCAAATTCATGAAAGCAGAGGGTGCATTAGTTAAACCGAAAGACATCACCAAAAACTCATAATGTCCATGTCGCGAACGGAAAGCAGTTCGGGGAATGTCTGCCTCACGAATTCTCAATTGGTGGTAGCCTGAGCGAAGATCGATCATTGAAAATACCGAGCTACCACGCAACTGGTCGAACAGATAGTCAATCCTTGGCAGGGGATATCTATTCTTAATGGTTACCTTGTTCAATTCCCTATAATCGATGCAAAGTCTCATCGATCCATCTTTCTTCATGACGAACAAAACAGGAGCACCCCATGGAGAAGAACTTGGTCTTATAAAACCACAACTCAGCAACTCATCAAGCTGAGTACGCAGCTCATCCAACTCACGCGGATCCATACAGTATGGTGCTTTGGCAATAGGACGAGTACCTGGCTCGAGGTCTATCACAAACTCTATCTCCCTTTCAGGAGGAAGTCTTGAAAGGCTATTAGGAAAGACATCTGGAAACTCTCGCACCAACGAGACATCGTCAAGACGTTGTGTAAAAAAAGCTGTTTCCAGAGCAGAAATAGAAACAAAAAATGCCTCGCAACCAGACTCTATAGCACGACAAGCACGTACCGCAAAAATGATAGGGGAAACTCTGTCATGAAATCCATAGATGCTCATAGGTAGTCCATCGTCCATCCTAAAATCCAGTCGCTTAGCCTTGCACTGGATGACCGCATCATACTTGGACAGCCAGTCCATGGCCAAAATCATGTCGAAGTCAGCCAGATCTAAAATCATCAGATCCACAAAGGCCAAAAAATTGCCAAGATAAATAGGGCATCTCAAAACTCCTTGATTAGATATCAACGAATCACCGGAGGGAAGCATGATCTTGAAGGAATCTCCTAATTGATCCACATTCAGGCGATGCTTATCAACAAATCTCCGGGCCACAAAGGAATGGGTGGCACCCGAATCAAAAAGAACACGCGCCCACCTATTCCACACCTTAAACTCCCCTAAAACCGTAGCATACATAACTAAACGAACGATAACTAGGGCAATAACGATAAATAATAAAGATAAATTAAACTGAGTCTAACCTGATATCACTTGGGTAGAGGTTTGGGCTTCCTCGCAGGTCTTCACGTTCAGCTTTCCTTTTCCTTTATCCAGGTTTGGTGGCGGCGGCAGAGCTCGAAATGGGGCAAGCTGCAGTGGGGGCTGAGCCTGGGGTCACGAAGACTTTTTGTGTCCCTTCTCCCCGCACTAGAAGCAAATCCTTTCTTTCATCCAGCACCGACTCACATCTTGACCCTTCTTTACACAGGATGAGCACACTAGCTCTCCCTTGGGTGCACCTTGGATGGCGTGCACCTGCTGCGGATTCAGGGTGGCAGTCTTCTTGAAACACCTTTCGTAAGGGTGTCCAGGACGACCATAGAAGCTACACACTTCCTTACCTTTTTTCTTCGAAGAAGGGCCAGATGCCCTGGAGCTACCATCCTCAACGCCTTTCCTTTTCTCTTTCCTCGCCGCAGCACTGCGGTTCTTGGCATTTTCAATCGCCTTCACTTTCAAAGTGGCTTCCACTGCTTCAGCATAACTTTCAGCCCGGTAAGCGCATGCCAACTGCTAGACATCGCTTTTTAGTCCTCCAAGGAAACGCTTCACTCTACCCACCTCAGAAGCTACCAAATCAGGAGAAAACCTACTCAGTTTGCTAAACTCAATCTCTTACTCGCTCACGGTGAGCTGTCTCTGCTTCAAATGCAGGAAGTTATTCATCAGGCGGTCCTGCTCGACCGAGGGTAGAAACTTCTTCAGCAGCATCTTCTTAAAATATTCCCAAGAACAGCCTTCCTTCAAACTCTCCCTTTCCCGAATCCTACCAACTCTTTGTCAGCCCTTTTAACTGATAGGCTGCAATCATCACCTTCTGGGCTTCTAGAATTCCAGAATACGAAAACATCACCTCGATGGAGATGATCCAATCATCTAAAATCAGAAAGTAGGCACTCCCGTCGTAGGTGGGAGGTCCCAACCATTGGAAGTGCGATATGAAATTCATTTCTGGTGGTATTGCCATCGGGCGCACCTGAGGAGTATGGGTATCAGGCACAGCTTGGCCCAAGGCAGTCACTTGCACTAAAGGTTGCTGCGCGGGAGCGGCAGACAACAAAGACTCAATTTGCGATTGCATCGCAACTAATTGCCTCGACAAAGCCTCGTTGCTCTGACGAAGACTCTCGATAATCGCATCACTTTGCGCACCTGATGACTCACCCTCCGATTGGGGAGTCGACCTCGTTGCAGGACGCTTTGGCGGCATTTCTAAAAAGTAAACGGACAACTCATCAAAATCCTAGCTTACAATAAAGTCACACGACTAGTTCAGACCATACATAAAAGAAACTTGCTTATGCTGCAACTTGCTCTGGGATTTTATAATGATGCTATGTCCTACTTAGGATGATATCCTCTCACCCTATTGACTCTTGTGCCTATGACATGAATGCATGAATTCTTTATTTTTATTTAAAATCATGTGTGTACATGTGTCATCATGTAAACCTTAACTTAGCACGCCTGCTTATGCGATGATATGCAATGTATGTAGTGTTATGCGTTCTAAAAAGGCCCTAATGCATGTTATGAGCGGCGTACATATGAAATGTTATGCATCCCATACTACATAACATCGCATGCAATGAGAAAAGAAAACGTGCTAATGGGCACCCATGTGATGGTGGTTATACATCCCATACTACATAACTGTCACATGTTGCCACCTATGATGGATCCATATACAAACACATATTATGCATCCCATACTACATAATATGCCTCGTATACTTCTTATCATGCTTTGAGTGTAGTGACTATGCTTTAGCTAAGACGTACTGATGACACATCGGTGTGTGTATGAAATGTCACTAAACATCTAACACTAATAAGGGAAGGTTGTCCGACCAATTGTCAAGCAACCTCCCTCTGATACCAACTGTCACAACCCGCATTTTCACCGCATATAATAACTTATCAGAGTAAGGGAAAATGCGCGCCATGATGGCACGTCAGCAGGGGATAACTGCGGACACTCAGGCAGACAACTACTTAATCATGAAGAAAGATTCTTTAAGTTATTTTAAGGAAAATCAGTTAAGTGCAATAGTTAGCCGTATCCCTCGGCTTAGTGGCTCATTTAGTCCACGAATCAAAATATAGTTATACGCTGCGGAAAAATATTTGTTTAGATTGCCTCAAACATCCTACATGAGTATAAACGTCCCCAAAGGACAACTCATGATATGCAAGACTCTAAATTTATAATAGTAATAAGGATAACTTTTACGGTCACCAAATATAATAGGATAGAGTTTTTAAATTATGCAGTGCATGAAGTAATAGTAATAGATTTTATTCTTAAAAATACCTAGCATGCATTCCTAGCATAAATACTCCTAGAGAGCAAGTAATCCACATCCACATATAGAAAACTAAGCAGCTAGCATGTATCTAAAAGTAACAATTCTGTGGGCGCCAACAAACTGACACGAACCCACAGACAGAAAAGTAAGTCTGAACTAGTAACTAAATAAACAACAAACTACCTCGCTGAGGCGAGGTAACAACCATGGCCAACACTGGCACCCAGAAACTCCAAAACTAGCTCTGCTATCTGCTACTGCTCTGAACCTGAGGCATTCCAAAGACAGAACACCTTAACAAGAAAGCACAAATGGTGGCAAAAATTAATAAGCCAAAATAAACAAAGGTCAAATGGGTACCAACCCAAGACCAACAGTACTGAAATAAAGCACAAAACGAGGAACAAGTCATCATCGGGAAAAAGAACTCTTAAGTGATTAATCACGTACAACAGTAGTACACTAGACGCATGAGGCTATAAGGTGACAACATGAATAATTCGTATGGAAGAAACACAAAACCTTTATTAGGCACATGTAGTCGACTCTAACCAAAAATACGGGCGAGGTGGTCACTCGTGCACACACCACCTAAAAACACAGGCGAGGTAGTCCTCTTGGGCACACCCACACGAATATAAAATCTGTCTAACAGCGAGGGAGTCTCATACTCTCCACCATACACTGCAGACACCCAAAAACCAGGTAGACTTCCATAGGGCACTAATGAAGGAAACAAACTCTGCGGAGGTGGAATCGTCCACTAACTCCCGCAATCAAGAAAACCACCAAGAAAACACCACATATCTCGAGATTTGTCTCGTCAGATTCTACTTGACACTTCTAATTTTCAAGACACGGTTGATCAACCCTTAGGAACGAATTACAATCCTAGATAACTCTAATCCGTTCAACAACGAAATCTAAGGCGTTTAAAGAAATCAATAAGACACTTCAAGAACGATCAAACATATCCGGACAAAATCGAGTTCACCATGACAACACGTTACAACATCATGTGATCATTGAGTAGGTTAATCATTACAATAATTTGGAAGAACAAGTGTAGAAAAACTTAAGGAACATGAAAGCATAACCGTTACCATCAAATCGGACAAGGAGAAACGAGGGGAAACCACCACTTGCCTTGATTTTTACCGGAAAAGTCCGCCGAATCACTCCACGTCGTAGATCGGGGCAAAAGGATGCTGGAGGAATCGAAATCTGAACAAGAATGATCGAAAAAGAGGTTAGGTCCGAAATACCCTAACGAGAAATCTCAAGAAATGGGAATATATTACCACAATGGCGTAGCTCTCGGCGAGAGCTTTCCAGATCTATATTCGGTTGAAGATTTCGAGCACCGGAGCAACGTCGGCGGCCACCGGAAGGTTCACGAAATAGAAAGTCTCTCTCTCACTTGCTGCTCTAGTTCGGGAGAAAAACAACGGAGAAGATGAAGTTTGGTTCTAAAACCTAAGTCTAAGAATATATTTATATATTGTTTATAAAAAGTTTTGTCAAAAACGGGTTATTACGAGCAGTTTCGCAGGAACCAAAAATAGATGTCTAGGATGACTCCAAATCAAAACGTGTCCGGCATGAAAGGTGTAGATCGCATCGAGACGAACAAATTTCATGTTGACCCTTTTTTGTACGACGCGGTTTTGACCATAAAAATGGTGCCCGAACTCAGACTGTACAGACTACTCGAGAGGAAACTGGTTTACTCGAGATGGAGGGGTTTACTCGAGTTGGAGGGGCTTACTCGAGATGGAGACTCAAGTTGGAGGCTTTTGGAACTCGAAATGGTCATAGGGACTCGAGATAAAAGTCATAAAACTCGAGTAGATCAGGTCTACTCGAGATAGAAGGCATAGAACTCGAGTAGATCAGTCGAACGGGCTATCTATGAGCAATTTATGGAAAATCAAAATTAGAGGTCCAAGATGGCATCCAATCGAAAAGTGTCCAACATAAATTGTAGATCTCGTCGAGACGAACAAATTTCGTGTTGATCATTTTTCCATACGACATGATTCTGACCCTGACAATAGTGCCTGAATGCGGACTGAACATAATAACTCGAGTGGAAAATAGTCACTCGAGTAGGTCCAAAAATTCACTCGTGTAGGTCGAAAAATTCAGTCGTGTACCTGAAGAAAATAATTGCGTGAACAGTGATTATACTTGAGAGGCAGGAAATAGATACTCGAGAGGAAAAACAGGACTCGAGTATATTGAACAACAGAACTCGAGTATGTCAAAACACAACTCGAGTATGTCATTACAGCACTCGAGTATACATTACAGAATTAACAATTTTTTGCAGATATAATCCAATGATTAAACTATATCAATGAATAGTGTTTTTCATTTTTGAATAGTATTTTAATATTAAAATATTCATGTTTATATATTTTTGAATAAGGAAACTATGAGATCAAAACGGAGGCCCGAACGGGCGCCGAATCAAACGAAATTCGCACCGTAGGCGAACACTGACGCTACGAACACAACGGTGAAGTCAAAATAAAAATCCGACGAGCCATTCCCAAGATATTAATCTTCAAAGTATAGGGCGAACATAAACAATCCAAAACTTCAATCGCGCGCCGAAAATCAAAAAAATTCTCCGATTACGATGAAACTGGACGAGCAAGTCCAAAATTACTTATCTTAAATTCCAAATGCAAAATTTTTCCATTAAAACAAGAATTCGGCCGAGTCGACCGCACGGATGCGAAAATGCCTTAAAGGCCTTGCGCCGTCAACTCGACGTTAAAAGTAATGCCACGACGTCATAAATATGACGTCGCCCATTCAAATAAAATCATCGAAAAATCGGGGGCGTTACATAAAAGAGTAAAATCCCCATTGGGGGTAAGAAAGTTAAAACACCTTTTTCTCATATGGCGAGTGAGAAAATAACGGCGGGCAGGCCGAGCCTATCTAGTCGTCTCGCGAGTCCTCTGCCCCGTGAGAGGCGTCTCGCAACAAAAGGCCAGCACGAGCCGCGAGGACCATCTCACTTGCTCTGCTGCTTCCATCTCGCCCACGATGTATTGTCTTACCAGTGAGTGGACCCTTTGGTCCCACTCGCCTCTGCAGTCCTCTCGCCCCTCTCGCCCCTAATTGAGCACTCCTCCTTGAGTTGCTTCCTGCGAGCCCGAGGTTGTACAAGACTGTTGAAAATTGTGAAGTGAAAGTGGGTGAATGGAGCACTTGGAAAACCTACCCGCGTGGACTACGTGGACAGGTGTTGCGGACTGCGAAGTCGGCATGGATGTTGCAGGCGGTTTGCTCTGTAGCTGCCTGGGTAGGCTGTTCGCGCGGACTATGCGGACAGCAGTTGCGGTCAGCCAGGACGGCTTGTGCTCAGCTGGCAGTTGGATCCCAGGAAGTAACTAGGC
Source organism: Platanthera guangdongensis (assembly GCA_039583875.1). NCBI lineage: Eukaryota > Viridiplantae > Streptophyta > Magnoliopsida > Asparagales > Orchidaceae > Platanthera > Platanthera guangdongensis. The sequence continues at coordinate 87,889,524 of CM077152.1, read as the reverse complement.
GGATGGAAACCTTATCCGCGGAGTCCGGCATAAAGCGGACTGAAGAACTAGAGCTCGGCAGACCGGGTTGGTAGTTGCCTTGGTCTTGCTCTGGTGCAGCGGGAAGCCGCGTAGACCGCCGGTCAGTGCGGACAAAAGCTGGAGGTCGCCCGGTATGGCGGGCTAGATCCAGTGTCCGCCAGTAAGTGCGGACTGGCACTTGTGGCCAGTGGACTGGACTTGGTGGGTACTGAACCAAGTCCAGGTTGGCTCAGTCCGGGGAGATTGCGCAGTGGAGCGCGGGCTGCTTTCTCAGTCCGCCAAGCCTAGTAGAAGTGTTGTTGCCTTGATTGCTAGCTTGGGGGTATGCGGACTGGAGGATTGCCTGTGCAAGAGTGTGCGGACAGGAGCTGGAGTCCGCTGAAGTTCGGTTTAGCCTTATGATGAGGTTATGAACTCAGGAATGCAGACTGGAGTTTGCTGTGTAAGCAGACTGGATCGGCATGTCCGCTGAGTCCGGCGGTGCCTTGGAGATTGAGGCAATGGACTCGGGATGTGCGGACGGAAGCCGAGTGTCCGCTGAGTCCGGCAGGTGCCTTGATGGCGAGGCTGCGGGCTCGGGTTATGCGGACTGGTGCTGTGTCCGCGGATTGGCGGACATAGCTGTTGTGGAGTCCGGCTGTGTGGTCCTGGCTTGGCCTTTGGCGGCAAGGCGGGCTGGATATTGGAGTCCGGCCTTGGAGAAGCTGGGGCGGACTGGAGTGTGTGTCCGCGGGCTGGCGGACACACTTGTTCTTGCTGCGGGATGTGACAGTGATCCTATCGGTTTGGGCGGTGACCATACTCATCATCGTGCCTATAAATAGGACCCATGTCACATCAGGGAACAACCAAGAGAACCTAACCCGAAGTAAGTGAACAGTAATTGAGCTCGTGTAAGTTGCTGCGGTCTGGACTTTGGTGTCCGCGCGGTTTGAGAGTTGACCCAATTGTGCTGTGCAGGTTGTGCGGATAGCGCTGGAAAGCCACTACTTGGCTCTGATTGCGGTCAGGGACAGTGCGGACTCTGCGGTTAAGCAACCGGCGGTAAACAGCAGGTCGCGGATAGCGACCAGGCAGTCTTCTCTTTGGCAACTTGGTTCGGGGTTCAGGAAGTCGCCTGCTTCAGGCGGACTATTCCATTCGGTGACGCAGCTTGTGCGGTCTGGCGGCTAGGCGACCTCGCGGTCAGGCGGCCTGCAGATCGGCGGTGAAGAGCTAAGAATTGGAATAAGGGGTAGTCCGCGCGGCTTGGGTTGCGGTCTGGCGACTTGGCGGACTGAGCGGACTCCAACGCAGTAGACCGGCAGTTTGTGAATTGAGTCAGCGCGGCTTGTTTTTGTGTCTTGTCTTTGTAACTGTCTCTGCTCTCCTGGTTTTGGGTTTTGGTGAAGCATGTCTCGCCATGTATGTCTCGTCTTGTAAAGAAGTTTGCTCTTGATCAATAAAGAAGCTTGTGCTGCATGTGTTGCTGGTTGTTATTGCTTTGTTGAGATAACCCCTGCTAACTCCAAGATCCGGGAAAACTTTCAACAATATAAGTGGGGTGTTCTCCTCCGGTTTGTTGAGTTTCAACAGGGTATCCGAGGAGGCCTCTGCGGGTTTGTTGAATTTTAACATGGTATCAGAGGGAGGTTGTTGGAGTGGTCAAGTAGTGCTCAATGGAAGTAGTTGCTCTTGTGTAGAGGAAACCAGTGGTAGAACCATGGCAGTGGAGGATGCAAGTTGTCTTGGCATTGATCTCCTTACAGCGACGAACTTTGAAAGGTGGAAGTCCTGTATGAAGAGCTTTCTTCTTGGCGAGGACCTTTGGGAGGTTGTATGCGGAGCAGGAAGACAAGAGGTTACTGCTGGCAATGCTGAGGCGATGAGAGCTTGGAAGGAGACAAATGCGAAAGCGGAGTCTATTCTCAAGCAGGTGATCTCATCGGAGCTCTTGGACCACATCAGTGGATGTCGGTCAGCTGCAGAGGTTTGGACTTCCCTTGATGGGTTTTTCAGGAAGGAGGTGAAGGTTGCTGCGGAAGATGGTCCTTCTACTTCTTATCAGGAAGAAAGGAGTGGTTCTCCTAGGCGTGATAGGAAGAGGAAGGAAGGACCAAAGTGCTATAAATGCAAGCAGCAAGGTCATCTTCGGAAGGAGTGCAAGGTTGTCTTGCTCTCGGCAAACGTAGCTCATGTCGGAGGTAAGGAGAAGAACGTAGTTGGGACATCAACTAGTTCTGGAGCTGTTCGGATGATTGCCAGTGATAGTGCAACTATCTAGCATGAAAGACTGGGGCATGTAGGGATGGACAAGCTGAAAGCAATGGCGGAAAGAAGACTCGTAAGAGGCTTGCCTAGATTATCATCCTATGGAGATGGTCGGGGGTGTGCGGGATGTCAGGAAAGTGGAGCCTATCGCTTCATGGTTGATAAAGAACAATCCAGATATAAAGCACCATTGGCGGTTGTCCATTGTGCTCTGGTGGGACCGACTGTCACGGCCAGTCTTGGAGGCAGTAGGTTCATGCTGATATTGGTTGATGACTATTCAAGGTATACTTGGGTATACTTCATGAAGAAGAAGTCCAACATGGTGCACTTGTTTGTGGAGTTCAAGAAGCTTGTGGAAGGCCAGCTTGGCCGGAGTATCAAGGTGTTGAGGACAAGCGTCAGTGGTGAGTTTGGCTCAACCGAGTTCTCACAGTTTTGCAGGAAGCAAGGGATCCGGAAGGAGCTTTCTTCTGGACAAACATCACAATAAGGTAGTATTGCAGCTCGGATGATCCGTTGGTTAACGGAGACCTGCAAGTGTTGACTTCAGAGTAAAGGGGTTTCGAAGGCTCTTTGGGCGGAAGGGATGGCATGTGCTGCTCATGTCATCAACCGGATGTCTCTTAGTCCGATCATTGTGAAGACTCCTTATGAGCTGATGTTCGGAGTGAAGCCCTCAGTGAAGCACTTTCGGGTGTTTGGATCTACCTACTACATACACTCTCCGGGTTCTCTCAAGACAAAGCTAGTCTTTGTTGGGTATGATGAGCAGAGGAGAAGATGGAGGTGTATGGATCCTGCGACGAAGAAACTCATAGTGTCGAGAGACATTGTCTTCGATGAGTTGACGTCGTATTGGGGTAGCTCTCATGTGCAGCTAGAGATAAGCAGGTCAGATGGTGGGCTGAAGGAGGCTGCTGCTAAGGAAGTGGAGTTGCCTGAGTCACCAGGTGCTCCAGGTTATTCTAGCTCCGGGGCAAAGGTATCATAGTCGGGAAGAAGGGGGAGCGAAGCTCCAGGTTCTTCTGGCTCAAAGGCGGAGGCTTCCGGTTCAGGAAACAGGGGGAGCGATGTTCCAGGCAGTTCTTGTTCAAGAGGAGAGTCTTATGGTTCAGGTAGCAGGGGGAGCGTTGATACAGGTGCTTCTAGTTCCAGTAAGGAGGCGTCTTGTTCAGGGAGCAAAGGGAGCATTGTTCCGGGTTTGACCGGGAACGGAGCTGGTTCAGGAGCAGCGGAGGTGGTTAGCCATGATCAGGTTCTTCGGAGATCGAAGAGGATCAGTAGGCCACCAGCTCGATATAGCGAAGGGAACACGACAGACTTGGTTCCGTGTTTCCTTGTTAGCCCTCAGGTCGAGCAAGGTACCTCTGGCAGGGATGACCCCACTAGAATCAAGGAGGTGGTTGACACAAAGGCTGAAGAGGTGACTTCTCTCAGAGATAACAAGGCTTGGGCCTCTGTGCCCAAGGTAGTCGGTGATACTCCTGTGATGCATGAGTGGAGGTTGAAGCTCAGGAACGTAGAGGGAAGCATGGCTCCCTTTGGGAGATGCTGGAGGGCTCCCTCATGGTCCATGATATGCGGGGCGAGGACTATGTCTTGGACATTTCTTCGTAGATGCTATCGGAGGGACCAGGTGCAAGGTTACGGGAGCTACTGGAGTTATTCACCACTTCTCACTTCAAGGGGGAGTGTTGAAAATTATGAAGTGAAAGTCGGTGAATGGAGCACTTGGAAAACCTACCCGCGCGGACTACGCGGACAGGTGTGGCGGACTGCGAAGTCGGCAGGGATGTTGCAGGCGGTTTGCTCTGTAGCGGCCTGGGTAGGCTATTCGCGCGGACTATGCGGACAGCAGTTGCGGTCAGCCAGGACGGCTCGTGCTCAGCTAGCAGTTGGATCCCAGGAAGTAACCAGGCGGATGGAAACCTTATCCGCGGAGTCCGGCATAAAGCAGACTGAAGAACTAGAGCTCGGCAGACCGGGTTGGCAGTTGCCTTGGTCTTGCTCTGGTGCAGCGGGAAGCTGCGGAGACCGCCGGTCAGTGCGGACAGAAGCTGGAGGTCGCCCGGTATGGCGGGCTAGATCCAGTGTCCGCCAGTAAGTGCGGACTGGCCCTTGTGGCCAGTGGACTGGACTTGGTGGGTACTGAACCAAGTCCAGGTTGGCTTAGTTCGGGGAGATCGCGTAGTGGAGCGCGGGCTACTTTCTCAGTCCGCCAAGCCTAGTAGAAGTGTTGTTGCCTTGATTGCTAGCTTGGGGGTATGCGGACTGGAGGATTGCCTGTGCAAGAGCGTGCGGACTGGAGCTGGAGTCCGCTGAAGTTCGGTTTAGCCTTATGATGAGGTTATGAACTCGGGAATGCGGACTGGAGTTTGCTGTGTAAGCAGACTGGATCGGCGTGTTCGCTGAGTCCGGCGGTGCCTTGAAGATTGAGGCAATGGACTCGGGATGTGCGGATGGAAGCCGAGTGTCCGTTGAGTCCGGTAGGTGCCTTGATGGCGAGGCTGCGGGCTCGGGTTATGCGGACTGGTGCTGTGTCCGCAGATTGGCGGACATAGCTGTTGTGGAGTCCGGCTGTGGTGGTCCTGGCTTGGCCTTTGGTGGCAAGGCGGGCAGGATATTGGAGTCCGGCCTTGAAGAAGCTGGGGCGGACTGGCTATCTGCACAGGAGCGGCAAACTGGAGTGTGTGTCCGCGGGCTGGCGGACACACTTGTTCTTACTGCGGGATGTGACGGTGATCCTATTGGTTTGGGGGGTGACCATACTCATCATCGTGCCTATAAATAGGACCCATGTCACATCAGGGAACAACCAAAAGAACCTAACACGAAGTAAGTGAACAGTAATTGAGCTCGCGTAACTTGCTGCGGTCTGGACTTTGGTGTCCGCGCGGTTTGAGAGTTGACCCGGTTGTGCTGTACAGGTTGTGCGGATAGCGCTGGAAAGCCAGGACTTGGCTCTGATTGCGGTCAGGGACAGTGCGGACTCTGCGGTTAAGCAACAGGCGGTAAACAGCAGGTCGCGGATAGCGACCAGGCAGTCTTCTCTTTGGAAACTTGGTTCGGGGTTCAGGAAGTCGCCTGCTTCAGGCGGACTATTCCATTCGGTGACGCAGCTTGTGCGGTCTGGCGGCTAGGCGACCTCGCGGTCAGGCGGCCTATAGATCGGCGGTGAAGAGCTAAGCATTGGAATAAGGGGTAGTCCGCGCGGCTTGGGTTGCGGTCTGGCGACCTGGCGGACTGAGCGGACTCCACAGCAGTAGACCGGCGGTTTGTTAATTGAGTCCGCGCGGCTTGTTTTTGTGTCTTGTCTTTGTAACTGTCTCTGCTCTCCTGGTTTTGGGTTTTGGTGAAGCATGTCTCGCCATGTATGTCTCGTCTTGTATATAAGTTTGCTCTTGATCAATAAAGAAGCTTGTGCTGCATGTGTTGCTGGTTGTTACTGCTTTGTTGAGATAACCCCTGCTAACTCCAAGATCCGGGAAACCTTTCAACAATATAAGTGGGGTGTTCTCCTCCGGTTTGTTGAGTTTCAACAGGGTATCCGAGGAGGCCTCTGCGGGTTTGTTGAATTTTAACAAAGACAGTTGAAGAAAATGCTCAAAAGTTTATCATTATCACTCCTCCAACCTCAATTGGAGAGGTAGATCACCAAGATGAAGAAGTTATCCAAGCTGAGGAAGACACTCCAAAAATAGTAAAAGCTGTCGATGCAAGGACCCTAGAGCTCAGACATTTGAGGGATCATCCGATTGATCAAGTCATAGGAGATCTTCATGATGGTATAAGAACTTGAAGAGGTACTACTAATGAAAATATGCATTTGAGTTTTATCTCGTAGGTTGGACCAAATAAATTAGAAGAAGCAAATGAAGACGCATCTTAGATAGTTGCAATGGAAGAAGAACTCAATTAGTTCAAGCGCTGCCATGTTTGGAAGCTTATACCAAGACCCAAAGGCAAAAATTCTAATTGGAATAAAGTGGGTCTACAGGAACAAGTTGGTTGAAGATGGAACCATCATCAAAAACAAAGACAGACTTGTAGCTAAGGGATATAGACAAGAAGAAGGGATCGATTTTGATCAGATCTATGCCCCAGTAGCAAGACTCGAAGACATTAGGTTGTTCTTCACATTTGTTGCCCTCATGGGTTTCATTGTCTATCAAATGAATGTGAAGTCAGTCTTCCTCAACGGTAAAATAAAGGAAGAAGTGTATGTTGAACAATGATGAGTTGTAAATATACGCATTTTTTATGTACATTAATTAAGTCGTTTTCATTTATTTTTGTTATTTTTACTTAATTTTGTTCAATAAAATGTTTCTTTTTTGTAAAAAATATTCTAACTTAGCTTTATTTTGTTTCCTGAAATTTTCAGGAAAAATGCCAAAACAATGCAAGTACACGCCCGTGTACTATGAGTCACACTCGTGACTTGGGCATGGCAATGCAAATCCCGTGAAACCAGCCACAATTGAAGAAAAAAATGTTTACACGCTTGGCCACACGCACGTGTCCAATGACATGCCCCGAGTTCTAAGCCCGTGTCAGCCAGCTCGACGATTTTCCGCTCGACGTTCGTCGAACTGACAAGGACACGAGCCGTATCCCGTGATCTAACACGCCCGTGTCATTCCCGATCGATGTTCAAGGCTTCCAGCTCGACGAAACCGCATTCAACATTCGTCGACCCGACCCGACACGCCTGTGTCAAGATACCACACCGGCGTGCACTACTCCACCTGGCCGACAAGACCCGCGCTGTGACTTTTCGACGCCACCCGCGCCCAGTTCTACCTACCCGACACGCCCACCGTCACGCCCGTCACCTAGGGCGTGACCGCCGCATTTTCAGCTGAAGTCAACCGAGCCGTCAAATCTCTATGCGCCGCCATATGTATAGTGCTGACACGCCCCCCGACACGCCCGTGTCGGCGGGCCTGTTCCATGATTTTCTTCTATAAATAACCCTGTTCTGTATGCATTCCTATTCTTTTTCCTTGAACTATTTTGCTTAAGGGGCCGACTGTTAGATGTATTTCCAAATGCTTTGTAAGGGATTTTCTCCCCCTCTGTTTATTTTCATTTTAGCTTTGTAATAGTCTTTTAGTATCATTAAAATTTATAGTTTTTCTCCCGTTATATGGTTTTGGAATGCATCTATGTGCTCATCTCTTTTGCAATCTTATTTTTTTTTGTTTTAACTTTGTTTTTCGTCTATTTTTTGTACGTGTGTGTGTGTGTATGAGATTAATTTGCAAGTTTTTATACTTCGTTATTTGTACTTAGTTTTGGTTAGACTTGGTTTTGATAGCTTTCTATTTCATTCCTATAGATCCGTAAAATAGTTTTCAGAGTGGTTTTCTTCATTTTTTTTTTCTAATTTAGATTTCTCTTTTTATGTCGTAAAACTTTTCATTCTTTTTACTTTACTTTCACTTTTTACGCACTTTTACGAAGTTATAAGAATGAAAATATAGTCGTTTTAATTTTTCATGCATTTCAATTTTCATTTTAAACTTTTGCTCTTTTTATTTTTTGTCTTCTTTTATTCATTTCTACCGCATTATAGCGGTAGAAATGTATTTGCTATAAATTTTTGAGAACTTACATTTTGCGTTTATTTGCAAAAACTTTTGTTCAGTTAATTTTTATTTTCACTTTTTATGCATTTCTACCGCATTCTAGCGGTAGAAATGTAGTTATTTTAATTTTTTAGTAACTTAGTTTTTCACATTTTTGTACGTGTGCGTGTGTGTATGAGATAGATTTTACAGCTTTCTTCCAATTCAAGTAGAGTGTGTGCGTGTGTTTCATTTATTTTTCGCCTACTCGTTAAGAGTTAAATGACGTGCTTTTATTTTCCACCTACTCATTTAAGTAGGATTTGTGTGTGTGAGTATTTACTTTATGTAGTGTGCATGTGTTTTTCTTCTATGGAGTGAGTGAGTTTGTTGTATTTATTTCCGTCTACTCGCGATGAGTTAAATGACAGGTCTTTATTTTTCACCTACTCGCTAGGAGTAAAATGACATGTCTTTATTTTCTTCTAATCATTTGAGTAGGACTTGTGTGCATGCGTTTTAATTTTAAGTAGATTGTGTGTGTGAGTTTTCATTTCAGTAGAGTGCGTGTGTGGCTGCATTTATTTTCTCCTACTCGTTTGAGTAGGACTTGTTTTATTTTGTCTCGCCCACTCATTTGAGCCAGGACTTATCTTCTACTGCTTTCATTTCAGTCCTACTCGTTTGAGTAGGACTTGCGATTTACTGCTTCCCTTTACAGCTTTCCTTTACTGATTTATTTTCTGCTTTATTTTCTCTCTTTCACCGCTAGTCGTCCCAATTCTGATGAGTGGCTAACCGTTCTTAGCCCTCAGTATCGAAGAGCATTGGGACAGATAAAATAACTTTAAATAATTAAAGGTCATGATTTTTTTATTAATTAAAATTACTTAATGTTTACCTAGGGTTTACGAAGCGTAGAACCACATAATCGATGTGTGGGCTCTATTTTCATAGTCCATACGCTAGCTAGCCGAGAGGCTGTGTGTAGACCAATCGCCTCTTGGTAAAGGGAGTTCCGCACTAACCCTCGAGAGAGGAGGCGCACAAACTCTACCGGATTGGGTTCCCCACCCAATAGCGAGGTTCTTAGCGTAATGTGGGCGTTAAGAGGAATCCTTCATCGGACTAATGTTCGATCGAATAGTCTTAGTGTCCAGGTGAGCGATATCCCTATAGCTAGGTGAGCTCATTTTAGTGGAACCTCCACGGCCAAGTCTCCGCCTTAATTAATATGAAATTTAGGATCTCTTTTTCTTAAAAGTTTGTTTTAGTTCAAAATTTTTTTCGATGCGGTTGTGCTAAGCTTTTCATCGGCTCCACCTTTTTAATGCTTTTATTTTTAATGCCTTTTATTTTTACATATAAAAATACTCGACAAATAAATATCGGTAAAATAATAGTCCCCTCTAGGGAAGAGTAGAAATAATCAACCCGACCATGAGAACAATACGACCTCGATATTCCACACTGGAATATCCTATACTACATACGATAGGTGCACTTGCCTCCTTTCGTTAAAACTCGATTTCACCTGTTTTATATCCAAATAATAAATCTGCTCGCCCCGTTTTCTTAATAAAACCAAATCCGATCTTTCTCAAAAAAACCGCCCGGGGCGCCGCGGGCACTTAATAATTTTAGGAGTTTTAACCCACATCAAGTTTTTGGCGCCGTTGTAGGGGAAATTTTGTGTCGTTATTTCGAACTCTGGAGATCAATTAATTTTACCTATTTTTATATATACATAACAAAATTTAAAAAAAATTCTTAAAATATTACTACTACTACTAAAAAATTTTTTTTAAAAAAATGGCCAACCAAAAAATTACTACTAATAATAATAATATTACTACTCCTATTAATAATAATAATAATAAAACTACTTAAAAAGCAACAAAAAAACTTAAAAAATTATTATCACATTATTATCAAAAAAAAACCTAAAACAAAAAGAAAATCTAAAAAAATTAAAAATCTTAAAAATCATAAAAATTAAAATCATAAAACCAAAAAAAAAAGACTTTAAAACTCTAAAAATCTAAAAAATCTATAAAACTTAAAAAAAACTAAAAACCAAACAAAACTATAAAAAATGAAAAAACTATTAAAATCTACAAAAAAAACTAACTAAAAGCCAAAAAAAATCTAAAAACCAAAAATTGTTTTTCTAAAAATCTTCCAAACACCAAAACCACACAAAAAAATTAAAAACCTACCTAAACACCAACAAAAAATCAATAAATTTACAAAAATAATATAATTATTATTAAAAATCTACCACACAAAATACATTTTTCTCTACTAAAAACCACAAAAAATTCTCGTCTATATTTTGTTTTAAATACTTTTTTTCTTTCAAAAAACCAAACACAAAAGTTTTTCCAAAAAAATAATAAACATTGAAAATAAATAAATTTTCTATTTTTAAAACAAAAGTTATATATCCATTTTGTTTTCACATCGGCGCGCTTCACACTCTTGTGCATGCTAGGGGTCCGCATTTCTGTAGTGCTCATAAGCTATGATGTTAGCTTCGAGTCACACTCACTTGCCCCCTACCACCCGCATACCTTTTGGTCGAGTTTATCCTTTTTGTTTTCTCTGTTATATTTTGCTTTTTCTTCTCAATAATGCAGGGTTCCATATGGGCCTCCCCGTACTCAACTTAGGGAAACTTCTACCCTCCTTATTCTTTTTGTACATATTGTATTTTATCTATTATCATTCCGCATACTTCAATTGCAACATTGGGGACAATGTTGGATTTAAGTATAGGGGTGTTTTCCTAATCCTCCACTCTTTATATTCTACACTTAGCAAAACCTTACAAAAAGATAAAAAAATTGCAAAAATTAAAACCTCAAAAAAATTTGTTTTTATAATCAAAAAAATCCTAAAACATTTGACATAAAATAAAAAAATTTCAAACAAAAATTATAAAACAAAAAAAAAACTCAAGACAAAATCATAAAACACAAAAAATCACAAAAAAATTATAAAACAAAAAAAATCACAAAAAAACTATAAAAAATAATTTCTACATTAGGCTCAATGCTTCTGTCATGTGGTATTGAGTGAACTGCTTTCACTCAACGTTTCTAGACATAGATTGATTTTTCTGTCTATCTTCTTTGGCTTTGACAGAATCAGCATGGAGTTGAGTGAACTGACTTCACTCAACGATTTTGGACTTAGAAACTTTTCCTTTGACAAAATCTCTCTGGATTTCACCGAGATAGCTTTACTCATTGAATTTGCTGCATGGCGTTGAGTGGGTTGACTTCACACAATGCTTGTGGACTTAGTCGATCTTCTGCTTGCTGAAGCTTGGCTTTGACTATCCACACCTGACTTAGTGCTTTATCTCATCTAGCGTTGAGTGAGCTATCCTCACTCAATGCTTATGGACTTACCCAGAATCCTACCCTGAGTCTACATTCTCCTTGACCTCTGGCATTGAGTGAATTGGTTTTACTCAATGCCTATGGACTCAGGCAATCTCCTGCCTTTCCAGCATCCTTCTTTGTGTCAACTTGTCCAATCAATATGACAAGTACTATCCTGCATGTATGAACTTAAACACACATCAAATACAACTATGCGTATGTCATTGACTTGTTTGACTTCTTCTAAATCTGGGACATTGGGATCAATGCACCCAACAATCTCCCCCTATTTGAAGAAGTGAAAACCCACTATCAACTTTCTTGGCCAATGATATGCACAACATATGAACTAATAAAATATACTATAATAATTTAACAGATCTAGGACGATTACAACATTCCCTGCCTGTATGGTGAGCATCACCTACTCCCCCTGAATTGTTACAAGGTATGTGATACCACTTGAAGGCCTTAATTATCTTCACCCCATTACACTGTAAGGGGACATCTATTTCTCCCCCTGCAATTAATGCATGTCATTGATCATCTTCTTTTCCCTTTGATGCACTTGATTACTTGATCAACCTCTGATGATACTTGATCAATCTCTTCTCTCTCCCTTTTTGACTTCTGAATAGTAAGGGAGGAGCTGGTCTGCCTTGATTGTCTTCTCCCCCTAGCTGATTGCAGATCATACCAATGGTGCAGCTGTAATCTTCCTCTCTTCATGAGCCTGAATTTACTCCAGCAGCTGTTGGACGTGCTCCCCCTTAATAGGAACATCTTCTATCATCATGTTCTTGATAGACACTTTTGTCTCCATTGCCACTTTAGGTCTTCATCACCTGCAAGAAGAACAAATCATGCACCAAAAATATCCTAAGGAGTAACTGAAGTTATGCAAAGTTAAACATACCCAACTCAAACTTGAAGGTGTTGAACTTTATTTCATCTAGTGGCTTTGTAAAGATATCATCCACTTACTGGTCTATGGTGACAAACTCTAGACTGATGTCTTTCTTTTCCACATGCTCCCTAATAAAATGATTCCTAATTTCTATATGCTTAGTCCTACTATGTGAAACAGGATTCCTATTAATAGAAATAACAATAGTAGAATCACAATAAAGAGGATTTCTAATTATCTAGAGGTTGTAATCCTAGAGCTGATGCTAGATCCATAGAAACTCAACATAACATCTACCTGCTGAAATGTACTAAGACTCTGCAGTTGACATTGCAACACTTGTTTGCTTCTTGCTGCTCCAAGACACTGGTCTACCTCCTAAGAACTGACAGGTGCCTGAAGTGCTTTTCATATCCTCTTTGCATCTTGGAAAATCTATATTTGAGTAGCCTATTAGTTCAAAATCAATATTTCTAGGGTACTATAGGCCAAGATTTGGTGTGCCCTTAAGATGCCTCAAGATTCTCTTTATAGTAGAGTAATGAGATTTTTAGGACAGACCTAATACCTAGCACAGGCACATGTAGCATATATGATGCCAGGCCTAATAGCAGTGAGATATAGAAGGGAGCCAATTAACCCTCTATACAAAGCCTCATCAACAGGTTTCCATGCTTCCTCTTTGCCTAAATGCATACTTAACCCCATGGGAGTTTTCATGGTGGAGGCATTCTCATACCCTATTTTTAATCAACTCCCTGGTGAACTTCGATTGCGATATGAACAAGTCATCATCAGTTTGTCTAACTTGGAGTCACCAGAAGAACTTGAGCTCACCCATACGGCACATCTCAAACTTCCCTTAGATAAGTTTAGCAAACTTTCTGCAAAGATTGTCATCAGTAGATCTAAAGATAATGCCATCAACATATATCTGGAATAGGATGATCTTGCCCTTAGATTCCCTTAGGAATAGGGTCTTATCTATCTTCCCCCTTGAGAATTTGTTCTCAATGAGGAAAGTAGACAATGTATCATACCGTCCTTTAGGGGCTTGCTTCAACCCATATAGAGCTTTGCTAGGTCTATAAACAAAATCTGGAGAGTTCGAGTCAACAAAACCTGGAGGCTATTCAACATAGATCTATTCTTTTATGTCCCCATTCAGGAATACTGACTTCACATCCATCTGTTAGACTTTAAATCCTTGGTAGGCAGCAAATGCAAGGAAGAGTCTTATAGCTTTCAATCTGGCTATTAGGGCAATGTTTGATCAAAATCGATTTCTTCATCTAGCTTGTATCCTTTTGCCACAAGGCTAACCTTGTTCTTCACTATAATGCCATTTTCATAAAGTTTTTTCCTGTTGATCCAATTGACTCCAATGACGTTATATCCTTTTGGTCTGGTAACTAGCTTCCAAACTTTACATCTCTTGAACGGGTTCAGTTCCTCTTGTATTGCTCCAATCAAGAAATGGTCTATGTTGGCCTCTTCATATTTCTTGTGCTCTACTTGTCACAGAAAACTTGAGTAGAGTGCTGTGTTGAAACTCTTGGTACTGGTTTGGAATCATTGGCTTGCCTCACCAATGATCTAGTGTGGTGGATTATTGCTTAGATACCTGACAGCTGGAGGTAACCTTGCTTCACCTTCTTGAGCATCAGTGGCTCCATCTGGCTGAACTTCATCCACAACTTTTTTGTCGTGTGCACAGTCTGAACATCATATATTCTCATCCTTATTCTGGATTGCCAGATCATCTTCCTAGATGGCGAGCTTGTCTATCACCTTCTCTATGCTTGCAAAACTAGAAGAAGAGCTAGACACCTCACTGTTGATTATGTTTGATTCATTAAATACAGCATGAACTGACTCTTCTATAACTTGACTTATCAAGTTGTAGATTCTATATACCCTAGTGTGGTTGTTGTACTCAACAAATATCCCTTCATAGGATTTGGCAGCAAACTTAGTTACATAAGATTTTCCATTGTTCAACACATAGAACTTGATACCAAAAATCCTGTAGTACGACAAGTTTGGTTTTCTGCCTTTCAAGATCACATAGGGAGTCTTCTTGTAGCTTTTGGTGAAAGAAGCCTTTTTAAGGACATGACAAGCAATGTTTACTGCCTCAACCCAAAATTATTCTGGGAGAGTTATGTCTTTTAGTAAAGTCCTTCCAGCTTCTATGACTGTCCTGCTTTTCCTCTCAATAATTCCATTTTGCAAAGCTATTCTAGGTGAGGAGAATTCTTGGTGAATCTCTTGCTCTTCACAGTACCTTGTCATGCTTGCAGACTAAAATTAAGTCTCATGGTCACTTCTTATTTGACCACAGTATACAACCCCATATCCAGCGAAGTGGGCTCGGAGGGGGCCAAACCTGCCGTACCCGGCGAGTTGGCCCGGTACTCGGGGGGCCAATGGGCGTGGGGCTAAATGGGCTCATGCTCTCCAAGCGCCGGGAAGAGGCAGTGAGTGCCATCCCTATCTAGCACTCGCCGCCCAGGGCGAGTGGAGTTTCTCAAGGAGCACTCGCCAACCTAGACACTCAATGTCGTTTTGACTTAGCGTTGAGTAATGCCCAACAAGCCCTCGCCCTCTTAGAGTTCGTCGAACTAATCCTGATTTTTCGTCGAATGGAGCTCGACATTCGTCGAGATGGAAACATGGGTTCGTTAAACTAATCTCATCGTTCGTCGAACAGAGCTCGGTGTTCGTCGAACTAAATTTCTCTTGAGCCATACATGCCTGATCGTGCAGTTTAAAGTCCCGGGCGAGCACTCAAGGGGCCAGAGCTCGGCAACCCCCGACTCGCCCAGGCGAGGTGAAATTATCAGGGGCGAGTAGAGCCAAAGGGGTCGCACTTGCCCGGAAGAGGCCGGCTAAAGGTTGGAGAGTAGGTTCAACTGGGCTCGTACTCGCCGAATTCCGGGGAGAAGAGGGGAGTGCCAGCTCCATCGAGCAATTGCCCCTCAGGAAAGCAGAAGCTTCAGGAGAACACTCGCCTAGCGACCTATGGTGTTTTCACTAATTTACCCCCGCTGGTATGACTATAGCCTGTTAGAACAGCGGTGTAATGGTATTGGTAGAGCCAGTTGGGCTGTACATAGCTGTTCAAAACAGCGGAGGTTGGATATTTGTATGCAGATTTCAGAAAACTATAAATAGGACCCAAGGGGAACTTTAGAAGGCATGCTTACTAGTGTTAAGATCTTCTTGTGCTTTATGAGCTAGCCTTAGATCGGTCTTTGGATAAGGAGGGGAAGCGCTCTAAGATCTTTCGGGTGTGTAGTGCGACCTCCACGCTGAGCCCTTGGGTTAGTTACATTCTCTTTTCCTTTGTTATTTGGGCTGTAATGGAGAAGTAGGTGTGCGTTCACCCCTTCCCCGAGGATTAACTCCACTAGAGACCGAATTATCAGTTCCAACATTTTTGGTGCTGTGAGCGTGGAGCGTGGTCAGCACAGAAAATCTTCACTAGGCTAGATGGAAGGAGGAGAAGGACAAGGCTCGAACAGGTCCGTCTCGACACCCCCTCCCCTGCTCGCCACGGTGGGGATGTTCGATGTATTCATGCAGGAGGTGCTCGTCCTCGTCAGGTTCACACTCGGTGCAGGTTTTGAGTGCTCAACACCAGCAACACTTGTACTCGCAGTCCCGGTCCTTGGCGAGGACGCTCCGCAAAGGCGAGCTAGTAAGGAGGTCACCGAGGAGGTGAGACGCTGCGAGCTCCCAAGGCGAGTACTCTTCCCAGGCTCGGCAAGCGGGGCCCAGTTCGTCAAGATGGGAGCGCGAGACCCTCCAGCTCGCCCAGTAGGGGGAGGTAGCCCCTTCAATGAGCTAGTTTCTTCTGCCCCAGTTCTAGAGGAGTTCAGAGAGCCCGTGTAACGCCCCCGATTTTTTTGCGATTATTTAATTCTCGTTTGGCGTTATGTTGACGCATTTCCGGCATGTACCATTTGTTAGAGCATGGTCTTAGCTCTTTTGGTTCCTCGTATGGTTATTGGTAGCCTTTTTGGCAAGATCTCCTAGCAAGCCGGGTCTATTTTGGTGACCGGTGAGGACTCTCGGGCGATGCTTGTGTTTTGGCTTAGGGTAGTGATAACCCGAGTTTTGTTCGTCGAAAGTTGATTTCGACTTCGCCGTTGCGTTCGTAGCGTGGGTGATTAACTACGGTGCGAATTTCGTCGGATTCCGAGATGGTTCGGTTTTTGCGTCGTTTTGGTGTGTTAATAATAATGGATGTAATGATTAATTAATTTATAAAGTTTGAAATGAGTGGTTTTAGGTGGCAGTTAGGTTGAAAAGACGTATCCATGCATCATGTATAAAGCCTTAAGAAATAAACGAGACTATTCATTGTCTCCTTTTGTGAGAAAGAAACTGCTGCCTGATCGAGAGGAAGAAAACTGTCAACCCTGTACCCTTCAAACGCTGATTTGGGAGCGTTAGTGGACGGAATTCGTTTCCGAAAGCGGATTTGGAGTGCTCTTGCCTAGACCTTCATTCCTAAGGTAAGAGATTCAATTTTCTTGGTGTTTCTAGAGGACTCAGAATTTTTGGTTGGAACCTTTTCCGCCAATAAAACCTTAGATCCTGTTTAGGTGCTGTTACGGCTGGAGCCGAGAGGGAGAGGAAGGGCTGTGCAAGTTAATCTCTGGATTTGAGGCAAGTGGTGCTCCTGCCCTTGCCAAAGTTTCTTCTCCTATTTATGGTCATAATTCCTATAATTTTACCTGTTTTCCTGAGATTGATATCTTACTATGTTTTTTCCGTCAAAAGCATGTAAATCATTAACCATAATGCCCCATTAAGTTTCTGTTTGCATTCTCTCAAGTACTAAAACTCATGCCTTTGGCTGGAGTGTTGTAACCTTGTCTATTTTATCAAACTGTTTCCTGTTAAGCATTCAAATGGTTCCCTATTAAAACCTCTGTTTGGGTAGACATTAGCCTTTCAACACTAGAATCCAATAACAGTGAGATTTTATACTTAAATCGCCAGTAATAGGTTTGAATTAGGCTAAGAAGTTGGACAGAAATGAAGTAGGAGGTTCAAGATTATTGTGCACTCGTTGCAGCCAGATCGACAGAAATCGTCGATCTGGGTTCGACGATTATCTTCGAGCGGAGCTCGACGACGAGCCTTAGTTCTGGGTCTGACGGAAATCGTCGAACAGAGTTCGACAATTTTTCCCGTGACCTTCGTTCGGCGAAAGGGAAATCGTCGAACGGAGTTCGATGATTGCTCGTGTCCCGTGATTCTACTAAAATCGTCGAGCTGCGCTCGACGATTTTACTTCGTTCGGCGATTTTGTTCCAGCGCTCAACAAAAATCGTCGAGCTGCGTTCGACGATTCCTGTAGGCAGAATTTTTATTTCTTTTCAATTATCTTTCTTCCCGAGTGATTACCTCCTAGGGGAAATATCTTGTCGGCCTTTCGTTCTTCCTTTATTTTGAGGGCCGAATCGTGGGGTATGGCAAGTAGTGGTGTTTTGACGCTCTAAAGGAGCGGGATGTTTTGTGTGCGAGCCATGGCCGCCACTTTTTGGTCCCAGGTACGGGCCTGGCATTTGTTGTGGCCGTCACCCTTTTTATTCCAGGTACGGGCTGGATTTGTGGTGGTTTTTTGCCGACAGTGGAAATTTATGTTTTTGTTGGAACTATTTTGTTTGGGGGACTGTTTTTGTTCACCAACTCAGGACCATTTCTGTTTACTACTGTCATTCACTCACAAATTAGGATTTTTAGGTGTTTCTTCCTGGTAGAATGCAGCATATGGTGGCAAGTTTCTCTTTGCCTTTTTCCTTGTAGCAACTGCAGGATTTGAGCAGGGCTTGGTGTTGTTGCTTGGTGTTTGGTGTACTTTTGGTTTACTCTGGACAGTGTTTGCTTTTTACTGTCTTGTTTGCTTACTCTCTTCTTCCATTGAAATTTAATGCCATAGTTCAGATTTTCTTGTTTCGCTTGCTGAGGAATTCTTTCCTTTTCTGAATGCCTCAGGTTCTGATTAGTAGCCGGGTGGGCGGCTAGTATTGCTGTGGTGTTGCTGGTGATCCCTTGAGTTGTAGGGATCTTTCTCTTACTTTTGTGAGGTAGTTTTCCTGTTTTTTCTTACAGACATACATGCCTGCCAGTGGGTTCGTGTCAGTTTGTTGGCGCCCTCTGGTAGTTTTACCTTATGATACTAAATATGTTTCTTTTACTGCTACCTTTTCTGGAGATAGTCTACTTGCTCTTGGGAAATTTTATGCTAGGTTGCTCGTTACTTTTAAACCTAAAACACTACTATATGTATATCTCATGATCAGCATGTTTTATAAACTCATACACTACTTCCCAAGTAACATAAAAAGAACATTTTCCCTACTTATACTATGATATAAATTTAGTGTCTTGCATAGTATAAGCTGACCCCGGGGGTCACTTATGCACTCTCTTAGGATGTCAAAGCAATAAATAAAGTATTTTCCGCTGCGTATAAATATAGTTTTAAACTGTGGACTAGATGATCCACTGAGCCGAGGGATACGGCCTCTAAAAGATATCTGATTTTCTAATCATTAAACTTAAGAAACTTTCATAGTTTTGTTAGATGGTGTTCGCCTGAGCGTCGACAGTTATCCCCTGCTTGACGTGGCATGACGACGCGTGTTTTTCTCATACTCTGATCCTCCATGAATTCGGAGAAAAATGCTGGTTGTGACAGTTGGTATCAGAGGGAGGTTGCTTGACAATTTGTCGGGCAACATTTCCTTATAGGTATTAGGAGTTTAGCATCACATCATACACACACCGGTATGTCATCAGCACATCTTGGCTGAAACACGAACACTACACTCATAGCACAACATGAAGTATACGAGGCATATTATGTAGAATGGGATGCATAATATGTGTCTGTATATGGATCCACCATAGGGGCAACATGTGAGGGTTATGTAGTATGGGATGCATAACCTCACCACATGAATGCGACTAGCACGTTTCTTTTCGTTGCATGAGAATGATATGTAGTATGGGATGCATAACATTTTCATGCGTACACCTGCTCATGACATGCATTAGGGCCTTTTTAGAATGCATAGCACAATCATGCATATCATAACATTGCCTAAGCACAATGTGCCAAGTTAAAGACTTGCAGGATGACATATGTACACACATGGTTTTAAATCAAAAAAATATATAAATTCATGCATTCCCGATCTAAGCACAAGAGTTAGATGGTGGTGGTTAACCAACCTAGGTTAGGCATAACATCATTTTTGTTCAAATAAACTCCCACAACAAGTCTAGCAGTTTTAAGATCATATTTATGTATGTATTATCTGTACTTGTAGTTAGCTCCAACTATTGTACCAGGATTTTGGCTAATGTTGATATGATTTTAGGATGGCGAGACATCCTTCGACAAGGTCTACACCCCTGTCTGAGGATGAGACTTCTGGAGCGCAGAGTGATGCAGTGATCGAGAGCTTGCAGATGAGCAACGATTCCCTGACCAGGCAGTTGGTGGAGATGCAAGTCCAGATCCAGTCTCTGGCGGTAATTGTGGCAGGACAGACTCAGGAAGTGCAATACCCTGCAGGGGGTTTAGCTGCCCCTCCGCCTACTGCTCCCCTGAGACCTCCAGTGGTGGTGCCAGTGGAGATGGCCTTCATTTCTCAGTTTCAGAGACTTAGCCCTCCTACATATGATGGGAAGGCAGATTTCA
Organism: Platanthera guangdongensis; assembly: GCA_039583875.1. Classification (NCBI taxonomy): domain Eukaryota; kingdom Viridiplantae; phylum Streptophyta; class Magnoliopsida; order Asparagales; family Orchidaceae; genus Platanthera; species Platanthera guangdongensis. The sequence goes on along the minus strand of CM077152.1, from coordinate 87,869,658 downwards.
TGGTCATAGATGATTGGCTGATCTCCATGGAGGAGATTTTCTCGTACTCCGGTGTGGCAGATGATCAGAGAGTGATGATAGCCGCCTATCAGCTAAAGGGTTTGGCTAAGAGATGGTGGCTTAGGGAAAAGGAGAGCTTGGTGGCTGGTTGCTCTTGGGCATTGTTCAAGGAGATGCTGTTGAGGAAGTTCTTGCCTTCGGTCGAGCGTGACCGACTTATGAACGACTTCCTTCACCTGAAGCTGAGGCATCTCACGGTCAGTGAGTACGAGATAGAGTTCAGCAAGTTGAGCAGGTTTGCCCCTGGGTTGGTGAGTGTTGAAGTAGATCGAGTCAAGTGGTTCCTTGGTGGCTTGAGCAGCGAGGTTCAGCAGTTAGCCAGTGCTTATGGATCAGTGACTTATGCAGGAGTTGTGGAGTCTACTCTGAATGTGGAGGCAATTGAGACTGCAAAGATCAGAGGCCAGCAAATGAGGAAGGATAAGAGAAAGTCTGCTGAGGAGAATAACCCCCAGGTACTTGATGCTGCTCCGAGAAAGAAGAGCAGGGTAGTGTGTAGCTTCTGTGGCCGGTCAGGCCACCCTGTTGAGAGGTGTTTCAAGAAGGCGGGAGCTCAGAGGAAGGAGCAAGTTCATGCCATTCAAGGTGCTCCTAGGAAGGATGTTTCCTGTACTGTTTGCAAGCAACCCAGGAATGATGCTGCCCAGTGCTGGTCCAAGGATAAGGTCTGCTTTCAGTGTGGCCAGAAGGGCCATATTAAGGCTAGGTGTCCTCAGGTCCAGCCTATTCTTCAGGCAGTTCCACTTCAGGCTTTACCTTCGCCTCAGCGTATGGACAAGGGCAAAGGGAAGCTGAATGTGATCTCTTCCGAGGAGGCTCAGACTTCGACTCAGGTCATCTCAGGTTAGTCGTTTTTCCTAGCTTGAAAGTTTTATTTGCTAGCATGGGTTTAGTTTTGTTCTAGTAGTGCCTTAGTTGCTTATGTACTCCTATAGGGAAATTTAAGGTGAAGAACTGCTGGGCGCGTGTTTTTTTCGACTCCGGTGCTACCCACTCGTTTGTAGCTAGAGCCTTTGTAGAGCGGTATCGGTTGATTCTAGATCAAGTTCGTGATACCTTCCACGTCATGTTCCCTTCTGGTGAATCTGTGTTGTCAGATTTGGGCATTTTGGATTGCCCTGTTTTGTTGGGGGACTTTCTTGCGAAGGCAGATTTGAAGATGATTGATTTAGAGGACTTCGATGTTATTCTGGGCATGGACTGGTTGTCTATGTATGATGCGGTTATTCATTGCAAAGGGAAGCGCTTGGACTTCATCAAGGACAACGGTCAGCCTGGAAGTGTGTATGCTGATCCGTGCCAGGATTTCTCCTATCATTTCTGCGGTATGTGCTCAGAAGCTATTTCATTCTGATTGTTTTGCTTGTTTAGTTCGGTGGTTGGGACTGCTGCTAGCGTACCGCGCCGGGAGGAGATTCCTGTGGTTCGTGGTTTCTCAGATGTTTTTCCTGATGACCTTCCTGGTCTTCCCCCCGAGCGGGATGTTGAGTTTGTGATTGATTTGGAACCGGGTACGCGACCTATTGCTAAGGCGCCTTACCGGATGGCCCCTCGTGAGTTGGAGGAGTTGCGAGTCCAGTTGGACGAGTTGTTGGCTAAAGGTTTTATTAGGCCGAGTTCGTCGCCTTGGGGTGCTCCTATTCTATTTGTGAAGAAGAAGGATGGGTCGATGAGGCTGTGCATTGACTATAGGGAGTTGAACAAAGTTACCATAAAGAACAGGTACCCTCTGCCGAGGATCGATGATTTATTTGATCAGTTGCGTGGTAGCACGGTGTTTTCCAAGATTGATCTTCGTTCAGGCTATCATCAGCTCAGGATCCATGAGTCAGACATTCCACGGTCTGCTTTCAGGTCGAGGCATGGGCATTTCGAATTTCTGGTTATGTCGTTTGGTTTGACCAACGCGCCATCAGCATTCATGGACATGATGAACCGCATGTTTAATTATTTTCTGGACAAGTTCGTGGTGGTATTCATTGATGATGTGTTGATCTACTCACACAGTGCTGAGGAGCATGAGCAGCATCTATGATTGGTTCTATCTGCTTTGAGGGACCATCAGTTATTCGCCAAGTTGAGTAAATGTGAATTCTAGTTGTCCCAGGTTTCCTTCCTGGGTCATGTGGTGAACAAAGACGACATTTCGGTTGACCCGGAGAAGATTTCTGCAGTGATGGATTGGCATAGGCCGAGCACACCTAAGGAGATTAGGAGCTTCTTGGGGTTGGCCGGCTATTATAGAAGATTCATGGAGGGCTTTTCTACACTGGCAGCGCCATTGACTAAGATGACGCAGAAGAATGCGACATTCATTTGGAGCGAGAAATGCGAGGAGGCTTTTCTGGAGCTGAAAAACAGGATGTGTTCTGCTCCTATTTTGGCATTGCATACAGAGGGCATGGACTATGGAGTGTATGTGGATGCCTCACATGTTGGGCTTGGAGGTGTTTTGATGCAATAAGGGAAGGTGATTGCCTATGGGTCGAGGCAATTGAAGACTCATGAGAGGAACTACCCTACGCATGATCTTGAGTTCGTGGCAGTGATCTTTGCCCAGAAGTTGTGGAGTCATTTACCTTATGGTGCTCAGTGCAAGATCTACATCGATCTTAAAAGCCTGAAGTATGTCTTCACCCAGAAAGAGCTGAATTTGCGCCAATGACGTTGGTTAGAGTATGTGGCCGATTATGATGTGGATATACAGTATCATCCAGGGCAAGGCCAATGTAGTGGCCGATGACCTGGGCCGGAAGACGGGGAGGATCTTTAATCTCACCGTCGATCGTTTAGTGGAAGAATTCCTCCTGATGGATATATGCGCAGGACGCTGTGACTTGCAGAGCAGTTTGGCAGTAGCAGAGCCGTCTTGGATTGCACTTACCAGGTTGCACCAGAAGGATGATCCAGATCTTCTGCACTTGTAGCTCAGGACTGAGAGAGGGGACTTGCCGGATTTCTCTATTGATGATGCGGGTACTTTGAAGTACCGCGGCAGGTTCTGTATTCCCGCTGTTGGAGACTTCAGGGTTATGATTTGCAGAGAGGCTCATGGATCCAGTGTTGCCTACCATCCAGGATCCACAAAGATGTATCATGAATTGAAGCAGATTGCCTGGTGGTATGGGATGAAGGGTGATATAGCCCGATTTGTTGCTGAGTGCCACACTTGCAAGCGTGTGAAGGCCGATCATGGAAGGCCTGGTGGCAAGTTGACTCCGTTGGAGATCCCTACTTGGAAGTGGGAGAGTATTTCTATGGACTTCATTATGGGCTTGCCGAGATCTCCTAGAGGTTTTGATTCTGTTTGGGTTATAGTGGACCGACTGACGAATTGTGCTCACTTTGTACCATATAAGATTGATTATCCGAGGAAAAAGATAGAGGAGCTGTATTTTAATGAGGTCATCAGATTGCACGGGGTACCAGTTAGCATCATTTCGGATCGAGACTCCCGTTTTACATCTCGCTTCTGGAGGAGTCTGCAAGAGGGTTTGGGTACAGATTTGAGGTATTCTACAGCTTACCACCCGCAGACCAATGGTCAAACTGAGCGAGTGAACCAGATAGTTGAGGATATGATTAGGTGCTACATCTTGGACCACAGAGGAGCGTGGGATGAGCGTTTGCAGCTTATGGAATTCACCTACAATAACAGTTACCAGGAGAGCTTGCAAATGGCTCCGTTTGAAGCCTTGTATGGGAGGCGCTGCAGAACTCCCTTGTTTTGGATCGAGGTTTGTGAGAGGCCTGTGTTGGATCCGAATGCGCTCGAGGAGATGGAAACTGCGGTGAAGCTTATTCGGGAAAAGATTCGTATTGCTCAGGAGAGATATGAGAAGAACGCCAACCGGCGTAGGTCTGACTTGGAGTTTTCTATAGGGGACCTTGTGTTTCTTAAGGTTTCCCCGATGGTTGGTGTTAAGAGGTTCGGTAAGAATAGGAAATTGGATCCGAGGTATGTGGGCCCGTTTAAGATTGTTGAACGGATTGGCGTGTCAGCATATAGATGTGATTTGCCAGCAAATTTCCCAGGTATTCATAATGTGTTTCACGTAAGTCAATTGCGGAAGTGTGTGCGAAGCAGTGGACAAGTCTTGGATGTTGTACCCCAGTTGGAGCCTAATCTTTCATATGTTGAGGTGCCGGTCCGCATCTTGGATACTCAAGATCGGGTGCTGCGGACGAAGTCTATCCCGATGGTGAAAGTTCTATGGAAGAATCAGGATTTAGAAAGCGCGACTTGCGAGCTCGAGTCGACTATGAGGGAGGCTCACCCTCATCTCTTCCCTTAATTTATTTGGTACGTTTCCTTTTTAGTACTCTTGTTTGTTACTTTCCTTCTATAGTAGAAGTAGCGTATATAAAGTTTCAGGACGAAACGTTCTTTTAGGGGGAGTGACTGTAACGCCCCCGATTTTTCTGCGATTATTTAATTCTCGTTTGCTCGTTACGTTGACGCGTTTCCGGCATGTGCCGTTTGTTAGAGCATGGTCTTAGCTCTTTTGGTTCCTTGTATGGTTATTGGTAGCCTTTTTGGCAAGATCTCCTAGCAAGCCGGGTCTGTTTTGGTGACCGGTGAGACCTCTCGGGGGATGCTTGTGTTTTGGCTTAGGGTAGTGATAACCCTAGTTTTGTTCGTCGAAAGTTGATTTCTACTTCGCCGTTGCGTTCGTAGCGTGGGTGTTTAACTACGGTGCGAATTTCGTCGGATTCCGAGGTGGTTTGGTTTTTGCGTCGTTTTGGTGTGTTAATAATAATGGATGTAATGATTAATTAATTTATAAAGTTTGAAATGAGTGGTTTTAGGTGGCAGTTAGGTTGAAAAGACGTATCCATGCATCATATATAAAGCCTTAAGAAATAAACGAGAATATTCATTGTCTCCTTCTGTGAGAGAGAAACCGCTGCCTGATCGAGAGGAAGAAAACCGTCAACCCTTGTACCCTTCAGACGCTGATTTGGGAGCGTTAGTGGATGGAATTCATTTCCGAAAGCGGATTTGGAGTGCTCTCGCCTAGACCTTCATTCCTAAGGTAAGATATTCAATTTTCGTGGTGTTTCTAGAGGACTCAGAATTTTTGGTTTGAACCTATTCCGCCATTAAAACCTTAGATCCTGTTTAGGTGCTGTTGCGGCTGGAGCCGAGAGGGAGAGGAAGGGCTATGCGCAACTTAATCTCTGGATTTGAGGCAAGTGCTGCTTCTGCCCTTGCCAAGTTTTCTTCTCCTATTTATGGTCATAATTGCTATAATTTTCCCTGTTTTCCTGAGATTGATATCTTACTATGTTTTTTTCCGTCAAAAGGATGTAAATCATTAACCATAATGCCCCTTTAAGTTTCTATTTGCATTCTCTCAAGTACTAAAACTCATGCCTTTGGCTGGAGTGCTGTAACCTTGTGAAAGTCCACCTAGTGTCAGCTATGTGCACCTATGGGGGGGGGGGGGGAATAGGTGACGAGTAGCGCTTTTGCGGAATTTACGAACGTACCTGCACAATAAAAATAGAAAGCACAGCACACAGAATACACAGGCAAATTATAGTGGTTCCCCGACTTGGGTACATCCACTTTCCCCCTTCGACCTATCTCCCCAACAAGGGACGACTCGGTCACTTCTCCAACGGAGATTGAAATCCAATCCCTGCACTAACGGAAGGAACCCTTCCACACGTGAGAGTCAACACTCCCACAAAACGGGTTGCACCCAACCCTTACAACACGGAACAAAAGTTCCTTTACAACAAAAGAAAATATAGAATGTACACGAGATACAAACTTCTTTTGGAGACTACGGTGTTCCTCTTCGTTCGACGGCGTGCTCGTGAAGTCAACGAAAAGTCTACAACCTTGGTCTCTCTTGGAAAGGATCTTCCCGAAACCGGCGGCGGCAATCCGAGCGGCGGCTTGGTTCGGGATCGACGGCAACGACGGTACGCGGCAGCAGTACTCCTGAGATCCAATCTTCGTTGCAAAGCAAACTAGGTCTACCAACGGTCACTCTAGGATCGGTCGTCTCGATCGATTCGGACGGGGGAGTTTTTCCCGGTCAACAATTCGAGAGACAAGGGATCTCTGGATAGACACGTGAGACTCGAGCTTTGCTAAGCTTCTGTCGCCGGAGATCGGGAAGAAATGCGATCAGCAGCGGCGACGGACTTGCGCGAGCGGCGACGGAGGCGGCAGAGAGATTTCGCGATTTTAGGGTTGCACTCGCTCGGCTTCTTTCTGTCTAGGTATTCCGTTCAAAATACCCGTGTATAAATACTGTAGTTAACTCCAATATGACTGTTTGTGGGACCCACAATAGAAATCCCCAAATCCCGGTCCAGAAATTTAACAGCGGCAGAATCCGGTTCAGGAAGTTCCAGAAAAACGCCAAGTCAAAATCGGTGAGAATCGAAAGTGATTCTCGCCGAGTCGCCGAGAATCAAAGGTGATTCTCGACGATTCGGCGAGAATCAAAGATGATTCTCGTCGAATTTGCCTTGGTTGCACGCACTGCTTTAGGCCAGGTCGAGACGGCGAGAATCAACCAGTGATTCTCGATCGATTCGACGAGAATCACTAGTGATTCTCGCCGAATCGGCGAGAATCACTTGGATGATTCTCGCCGAATCTTACTTAGACGCAGAGGTGCTTGCTTAGAAGTTGCTGGATCGAGTTCGGCGAGAATCAACTTCTAATTCTCGACGAATCGGCGAGAATCCCAAGTGATTCTCGCCGAATCGGCGAGAATCACTTGGTGATTCTCGTCGTTTCTAACTTAGACGAATTTTCTTCTTTCCAGCTATGAGATGCTCCTTGACCCATCCTTGCTCCTTGTCTGCTCCTGCATATTTACAGCCCTGTGCTTGAAAATAAGTGCACTCCAATAGAGAGAGTACACGTAGGCTAACACACTGATCTGCTCAACGAGGGATTACGTCGTGCAGACCCGTGTATATTGACCTACTGAACCCTGACATTGGTGTGCACTTAGCGTGGAAAAACTGCAAGCACAACTAGAAGAATTTTATCAAATACATAGTCTATTGACCTTAGCTTGTCCAGGGGCTTCTTCAAATCAGGTACATTGTGGATACAATACCCAACAATCTCCCCCTATTTGAAGAAGCCTAAACCCTACAAGCTAAGGTGAATAGAGCAAATGAGAATAAAAATCATAAACTGAAAAGAGAGTTGAGTGAGTTATCCATTACCAATACCAATTTCTTGGGAGCAAGCTTGGAGCCACCTTAGCCTTAGCCGAGAGGGTAATCTCCCCCTTTTAGGCTTCTACAAATCGGGGTCTGTAGCGTTTTACCCGTTGCTCCCCCTCAGTTCTTGCACGGGCCTGGACCCTCAGTAGTCTTCATTCCTCATAATTGAGCATCCCCAATTCAGTCTTGAAAAGATTGAACTTGGCCTCGTCTATGGGCTTTGTGAATATATCAGCAATCTGCTTGTCCGTGGGGACATAACAGAGAGAGATATCCTTGTTCTCCACGTGCTCCCGAATGAAGTGGTAGCGTACTTCAATATGCTTCGTTCTGCTGTGCGACACCGGATTGTTGGCAATGGCAATTGCACTGGAGGAGTCGCAGTACATGGGTACTTCCTTGAACTGAAGGTCGTAGTCGGCTAACTGGTTTCTGATCCATAGAAGTTGTGCGCAACAACATCCTTCCGAGATGTACTCTGACTCTGCTGTGGAGGTTGCAACACAATTCTGTTTCTTGCTGTTCCATGAGATAAGCCTCCTGCCGAGGAATTGACACGTCTCGGAGGTGCTTTTCCTGTCATCCCTGCTCCCTACAAAATCAGCATCTGAAAACCCTATTAGCTCGACATCATTGTTTCTCGGGTACCACAAGCCAAGATTAGGAGTACCTTTATGGTATCTCAGAATTCGCTTTGCAGCGACATAGTGAGATTCCTTAGTGTTCACCTGATATCGGGCACAGACACATGTGGAGAACATAATATCCGGTCGACTGGCAGTAAGGTAGAGCAGGGATCCAATGATTCTTCTATATTTGGTTTCATCGAAAGGTTTACCTTTCTCATCCTTATCCAGAGACATGGTGGATCCCATTGGAGTCCTCATAGAGGTTGCACTCTCCATACCGAATTTCTTAAGGAGTTCATTTGTGAACTTCGTCTGAGAGATGAAGATTCCATCCTCAGACTGTTTCACTTGAAGTCCTAAGAAATACTTGAGCTCTCCCATACTGCTCATTTCAAACTTTTCTTGCATAAGTTTAGAAAACTTTTTGCAAAGATTGTTGTCCGTTGAGCCGAATGTTATGTCATCGACATAGATTTGCACCAGCAAAATCTTGCCTTTGACTTCCCTGAGAAACAATATTTTATCTATTTTACCTCTGGAGAACTTGTTCTCAAGAAGAAAACTAGATAAAGTCTCATACCAAGCTCGTGGAGCTTGTTTCAACCCATATAAGGCCTTATTAAGAAAATAAACGTGATTGGGATAAGTAGGATCGACAAAACCTGGGGGTTGAGCGACGTATACTTCCTCTTTCAGGTCTCCGTTCAGGAATGCCGATTTCACATCCATTTGATAGACTGTGAATCCTTTGTGTGAAGCATACGCCAGGAACAACCTGATTGCCTCGAGCCTTGCTACTGGTGCGAAGGTCTGGTCGAAGTCAATCCCTTCCTCCTGTCTGTAACCTTGAGCCACCAGCCTGGCCTTGTTCTTTACGATGACACCATGTTCATCCAGCTTGTTTCTGAAGATCCACTTCGTGCCAATCACATTCTGCTTGTATGGTCTGGGAACCAGCGTCCAAACATTGCAACGTTCGAATTGATGTAGTTCCTCTTGCATGGCCAGAATCCATGCCGCATCCTTGTTCGCCTCGTCGAACTTCTTTGGCTCAACCTGTGATAGGAAGCTAAGATGCAATACTTCATTAACTGTACCTCTTCGAGTTCTGACACCAACACGAGGATCCCCGATGATCTGATCTCTAGGATGATCTCTCACGTGCCGGAGCTCTAGAAGTCTGGCGTCTGGAGCTTCAACTACTTCTTGGGCTTCTCTTTCTTCTAAGAGATTTGTTCCATCTTGATCTTCAACATTTTCAGATGACATGGAGGTGGAAACTTTGACGTACTTGGGAGCGTCATCTTTAGGGGTCTCATCCAGACTCAGCTGTTCAAGTCTAGCACCTGCATCTTCAAGAATACTACTGGAAGAATTGCTGTTAAGCAAACTTCCTTCATCAAATACAACATTTATTGATTCTTCTACCACTAGGGTTTTCTTATTGAAGACCCTATATGCCCGACTATGGGAACTATAGCCCATGAATATGCCTTCGAAGCATTTTTCACCGAATTTAGTACGCGAGTACTTCCCATTATTCAGTATATAGCATCTGCAACCAAAAATCCGCAAGTAGGACATGGTTGGTTTCCTGCCTTTCAGTAGCTCGTAGGGCGTCTTACGATGATGCTTGTTGATCAATGCTCGGTTTTGTACATGACATGCCGTATTGACACCCTCTGCCCAGAAGTATTCCGGGAGAGAAGCGTCTTTCAACATTGTTGTGCAGGCTTCAATGAGAGTTCGATTTCTCCTCTCCGCAACTCCATTCTGCTGAGGAGTGCGCGGGGAGGAAAACTCATGAAAGATACCTTGTTCTTCACAAAATTCTGTCATTGCACCAGATTCGAATTCTGTTCCATGGTCATTTCTGATTTTGACCACGGAGCAGTTAAATTCGTTCTGAACCTGCTTGATAAAATTAGTGAAGATGTCAAACGTATCTGACTTTCGTTTCAAAAAGAACACCCATGTAAACCGAGAATGATCATCAACTATCACTGGCGTATAGGACTTGCCTCCCAAGCTATGAACTTGCATTGGACCAAACAAGTCCATATGCAAAAGGTAAAGACATCGGGAAGAGTCTTTGTCAGCGATGCTCTTAAAGGTAGCCCGAGTCTGTTTGCCCATCTGGCATGCAGGACATGGGCTATCTTTGATGCACTTGATACTGGGAGCATCCCTTACCAAGTCCTTAGAAAACAGCATACTAATTGTCTTGAAATTAATATGTGTCAATCTCTTGTGCCATTGTTCACAAAGAGATGCACCGCCTGTTGCCACAAGGCATACGGGGGTAGATGAATCTAAACTGAGAAAATCTAAACAAAAGATATTTCTGCTCCTAATGCCTGATAATACCGTTTCAGAAGAGGTACGTGAAATTATCAGACATTTATCCTTGCAGAACTTAACGTCATAACCTTTATCACATAACTGACTTACACTGATCAGGTTATGGTTTAACCCTTCAACATAAGCCACGTCGGTGATAGAGATTATACCGTTGGAAATCATACCATAACCTCTGGTGACTCCTCGATCTGACACTCCAAAGATTACTTTGGGTCCATTCTCGACTGGAGTGTAATCACGCAGCAGGCTTCTTGTCCCGGTCATATGCCGGGAGCATCCACTGTCCAAATACCAGATCGGCGTTTTGGTGGCCTTTGGACATTCCTGCAAAACAAAATTAATTTGCCTTAGGAACCCAATCGAACTTGGGTCCTAGATTCCTGGTTAGCACACTCCCCCTCAGTTGGTTAACCCTACGAGTGGTCGGTCTCGCATTGCTAACATGGGGAGTCTCGTAGTTCCTTGGATTAAACCAATAATCCACGGCAAAGTGACCGACTTTGCCACAGCACCAACAGTCAAATCTGTTGTACCTCTTCCTAGGCTCCTGCCTTACCCTGGGAACGGTGGGTACTGCTGGGGCCTTGGATCTGGAGGTGGAGGCCTCATGGTGACAACAGTCGCATGACTTTGTGTAATACCCCCTATCCGTCGCATAGCATATAGCAGTAGGTCCGGCCGGGGCCCGACGCCATATACCACAGACAGACCGGGTGGTTACTTATGGAAACCATCCAACCAATCTCAACATCCTACACAGAGCATTCTAGCGGAAGCAGTTTATATAAGTTGCAAAACAAGAACCCAGCAATAAGCATGAATGTCCACTAACATGATAATAGGAATGTTATTACAAAATACTCAAAAGACGGCCTTAAGGCCTTACAAAATGTTTCACTTGTATTTTACATGATTTACAAACCTCGGCTCGCAGGCCGGCCATACATGAATAAAACATAAAACATTTCCACTTGGGCCTTCGAGGGCCAGCTTCGCAAAAAGGGCTTTAGCCCGCTATTGACCGCTTGGTCCAGCTGCACCTGCAAGCAAACAAACCACCGCACGGTGGCAAACAAGGCAACGGTCAGCAATGCTGACCAAATTATAACGATCCCGCCCCCAATTCGGGGCGGCGATGCTCCTTTCCTGCATTTCATTAGCATAAGCGAGCAATTAAAACCATAGCCATTTCATCACAGACGTTGGCTCGTACGGCCACACGTCCCGTGCACTCAGGGCACATTCTCGGTGAACCGGTCGATGTCACGTCAATTAAAGCCATTAACATTCCGGACTCACCACCGCCACTTAGACGGCCATTCCTATGAGCAATTCGTCTTCATGGTATTGGTCACGTCAATTTAAGCCATCGACCACCGAAGACCCCCATTTATGCCAAGCGAGTGCCATGTAACTTTAGGTCTCTCTAACCCGAACGACATAAAGCGGGTACGGCTCCATCTAACCCGTGCTCACATCGCAACGGTAATTTAAGCCATATGCGCGTGTCAAACTTTCACTGAGTCCCATTCTAACACAAGTCACATAACCCCGTTATGTTCAAGTTGGCTCTCAGGCCACCAAGTTGGCAAGACCTCGTGTCCGCCCAGTTTTCCGGGTGCACCTTTGGGTTAGTCCCCAAGGCTCCCTGCTGCAATCTACCGCGTAGAAAACCCGAAAAACACCCAATAGCACGGAGTCTTCTCCGGCTTTATGCAATGCAACATCACCGATCCGGACTAACATGTCCGGGTAGGCTTCAACCAAAATGCCTATGTCCGTTCTCGCATACGGACTCTAAACAACGGGGACTTCACATATCTACCGAAGGAACGCCTCCAACTCTCCGCAAACTCGCGAGAGCGGGCTTCCTATGCAAAGAAAGAGAGCGACTCATGCTCAAGTTGAGGATCGTTACCCTTGCGGTCCTCTTTGGCGCCATCGAAAAGTAATCGGATGGAAATCACCGCACTTGCGTTGCCTCCGTGGATCCGGAGTCGGCTTGCGATTCGGAGCTCCGAAGCTCCTCCAATGGCGGATCTAGCTCCTCTTCTTCTTGCCTTAGCTCTTCTTTCTACAAGGGTTTGGAGAGAGAACAAGTGGAAAAAGTGAGGGTTTTCTAAGTCAAAACCCGGGTATATCCCTTCAGGAACAACCCCCAGCCGTTGGATCTTCAGTCAAAGAAATGAACGGCTTCGATTCGGGACTGAAATGCCCAATCTGGACCGAACACGGCCTGGCACACGCCCGTGTCCAGGGCCGTGTGCCTCATTCGCCGTCAAAATCGAATCACCTGGAACCTCACACGGGTATCGAACACGCCCGTGTTCGAGCTGACACGCCCGTGTTCCATCTGACACGGCCGTGTAGCTGGCCGTGTACCCCATGATTTTCTCCCGTTTTCAACCCGAGCACTGCACGGGTTCTAGGACACGCCCGTGTCCTTGCCCGTGTCACCTTGACACGCCTGGGCTCCAGGCCGTGTACAAGGTCTCGGCACTTCGCGGCTAAGTGTCGACACGGGTCCGTGTCGCAGGCCGTGTGCCATGTCTCGACACACTGTCGACACCAAAGTGTCGACTTCGCGGGACGAGTGTCGACACGGGTTGACACGCCCTGCGACACACCCGTGTCGCAGGCCGTGTGCCGTGTCTCGACACAACGTCGAAGCACTGTGTCGACTTCACGGCTAAGTGTCGACACGGGTCGACACGCCCTGCGACACGCCCGTGTCGCAGGCCGTGTGCCCGGTCTCGACACAATGTCGAGACCAAAGTGTCGACTTCACGCCTTAGTGTCGACACAAGCTGGACACGCCCTGGGACACGCCCGTGTCCCAGGCCGTGTGCCTGCAGCCAGAACTCAAATTGGCCCAAAAAATATTCCCCTTTGCTCCTTTGAGTTTCGGGGCGTTACACTTTGTCACCTTCTGTATAACAGGCTTGGCTTTTGGTGCATGCTTTCCATTATGGCCGCTAGAGAACGGACCATAATTTCCTATGTGGATTTCCTCATAAGGTGCCTTGAAGGCACTCTCACCGAAGTTCCGGGGAAAGTTCCAACCGTCATACCGGCTCTTTGGCTTTGCAACTAAGGGCCGAAAATGATGCCCAAATGTTGACTCAAAGTCGTGTTGGTTGCAAGGAAAGCCAGGCTTTCTGAACGCAACAGGACTAAGAGGAGCCTTACCCTTTTCATCAGCAGAGGCCTTCTTGGCGGCCTTATTCTTCCTCTGGTTCTTGTTTCTCCTAGATGAAGAACCAGATACCCCTATATTCCCCAAGCCAGATCCTTTGGCCGGAGCAGAGAAGGTATCAACGACTGGAAGAACTGTTTTTGGCATGGAGAAGCTCTTGACGATCTTCCTTTCTGCCGCAAGTAGTTCTTCTAACTTGTCGACTTCCTCCTGCTTTAGATCAAGGAGCTTCAAAGACTCTGAATGCTTGGAAGTCGGGTCAAGGTGTTCCTGTCGGAGAGAAATCAAGCTAGTGACCTCTTCCCTTAGGGATACACACTCACCCTTAAGGAATTTTACTTCCTTCTTCTCAGCCTTCAGTCTCTTTCGGCACTCATCGAAAGTGTTGAGCAGAAGCTCATACTTCTCGAGGAGCTCAGCTTCACGGGCTGAAGGGCCATCCTCAGGTTCATCATCCTGAGACTCAGGATCAGAGTCGGAGTCGGAGAGAGGGGTGTGAGCTTTTACCTTCCCAGTAAATGGGGGACATTCTCCTTCTGAGTCGGAGCGACCCACCAGCCCGAAGTAGGCTTCTTCATCATCACTGGAGTCTGATGAATCAGACTCACTTAGTGTCTTTGGCCTTCTTGCGATGTAGCTCCGCTCCTTTTTCTTATCTCTGGAGGATTTGAGCTCCTCTCCTTTCCCTTTTTCTCTTTTGCTTTGATGGCAGTCGGCCACGACGTGTCCTGGCTTATTGCATCCAAAGCAAATAATATCAGAAGAACGATGTTTGTTAGGTTTAGATGCATACCTGTCAGAAGAATAATTTTTCTTCTGATGCCTGGAGGAGGAGCTGTCTTTCTTTCTTTGATTCCTCATCTTGAGGAACTTCTTGAACTCTCGGGTGATGAGGGAGAAATCCTCCTCCGACAGCTCTGAGCCGGAGGAGCATGGTTCAGAGTCCTCCTCCTCTTCCTTATTCCTCGCACGGTATGACATCGCACCCTTGCCCTTTCTGGAGTAACTGGCTTTTAGGGCCACAGTCTTTTCTTTTGCAGCAGCCTTCTCTGCTTCTTCCTCTGCCTTCCTGGTGTTCAGCTGAAGTTCATAGGACATCAGCTTCCCAAACAGGATTTGTGGATCAGTTTCTGCTAGTCTGCCAAATTCTCTGATGGCGCAGATCTTTGTGTCCCATTCCTTAGTAAGGGACCTAAGGAATTTGTCATTGAGTTCACCATTGGTGAACACTCTTCCGTAGCCCTTGAGGGCGTTGACAATCTTTAGGAAGTTCTCGTATGTGACTCCGATCTCTTCCTTAGGCCCTTGCCTGAAGGCCTCATATTTTTGGTTCAGGAGGGATCTCCGATCATCCCTCACTTCATCCGTGCCCTCCATTAGGATGATCAGGCACTGCCAGATCTCTTGAGCTGTCCTGCAGTTGCTGAAATTTTGCATCATGGAATCATCAACTGCGCTCACCAGAATGTTTCGTGCCTTCTTGTCCAGTCCCACGAGCACCATCTCGTCTTTGTCCATTTCAGAAAGTGTCTTCGGCACCTTCTTGGTGGGATCGATGGTGGAGGCCTTGGTGGGGACATAAGGTCCCTCCTCCACGATCATGAAGAGTCGAGGATCGACTGCTTCCATGTAAAACCTGATTCTTTCCTTACAGATCGGAAAGTTTAGCCTGGTGCATACTGGGATCTTGCCGGAGAACTTGAGCCCGTCCATAGTAGATATTTGTCTTCTTCTTGACACTAGGGGCAGGATTCAACTCAAGGTGTTGACCTTTTTGATGAGCAACCTCCCTCTGATACCACTTGAAAGTCCACCTAGTGTCAGCTATGTGCACCTATGGGGGGGGGGATAGGTGACGAGTAGCGCTTTTGCGGAATTTACGAACGTACCTGCACAATAAAAATAGAAAGCACAGCACACAGAATACACAGGCAAAATATAGTGGTTCCCCGACTTGGGTACATCCACTTTCCCCCTTCGACCTATCTCCCCAACAAGGGACGACTCGGTCACTTCTCCAACGGGATTGAAATCCAATCCCTGCACTAACGGAAGGAACCCTTCCACACGTGAGAGTCAACACTCCCACAAAACGGGTTGCACCCAACCCTTACAACACGGAACAAAAGTTCCTTTACAACAAAAGAAAATATAGAATGTACACGAGATACAAACTTCTTTTGGAGACTACGGTGTTCCTCTTCGTTCGACGACGTGCTCGTGAAGTCAACGAAAAGTCTACAACCTTGGTCTCTCTTGGAAAGGATCTTCCCGAAACCGGCGGCGGCAATCCGAGCGGCGGCTTGGTTCGGGATCGACGACAACGACGGTGCGCGGCAGCAGTACTCCTGAGATCCAATCTTCGTTGCAAAGCAAACTAGGTCTACCAACGGTCACTCTAGGATCGGTCGTCTCGATCGATTCGGACGGGGGAGTTTTTCCCGGTCAACAAATCGAGAGACAAGGAATCTTGGAATATTGGAATTCACTGCTAAAATAATTTTAGGCCCTTTAATGTTTGTAGAAAATGTCAAATTTGTAAATTGTCACTTATTAGACATATGGAATATAATCATGAATTTATGAAACATTAATTATGTCTAAAATGTATACTTCATGATCAAATTGACTATAATTGGCTCTTGTAAGAAATTTTTTAAATAGAAGATTAATTGAGAAAAATACAATATTCTGGAATTAAATCATTTATGTCATGATAGGACTCCAGTAATAATCTTAGGTCATTCAGATGAAAACTTGAAGGACATCCTATCATGAACATCACTTAGTATAGGTTGGTCAGCAAATAGTAATTTGGGAAAAAGTTGTATTAGGATCAGAGTTGGATTAGTGTAGAGTTAGACGAGCTGAATTGTTTGGAATGAAAGTAGATGAGTCACCATAGAAGGTTCTAAAGAGTGGTGGGAATCGAGTTGATGTGTCTTAGAAGGTAAGCGAGTTCGACGAAAGATCATCGTTCCCGCGAGAATAAAAAGTCTAAATTACCTTTGGATTAGCCTATCGTAATATGAGAAGGTAAGGGGTAAGAAAAATCAACCAATAATAATAAGTACCTTGCGAAAGGGAATGCTGGGCGTAATCCCAACACAGTTGTTGGGTACATTGGTTTAAATGTACCTGATTTGAAGAAGCTTCACCCCACTCAATGATATACATCAAAATGTATTTGATGTATTTTGAGTTGCCTTATGCAGGTTAAGTATTTGTATGGAAAGATGAAAAGTTTCTAAGTCCATGTGTCGACACCCAGAAGGAAAGTGTCGACACTTAAGAAGACTTGTGTCGACACCCAGGCAAGCAGTGTCGACACTTGGAGTAATTGTGTCGACACCAGGGATGCAGAGTCGACACCAGACAGAAAGTGTCGACACATGAAGGCTGTGTTGACACTCAATGAGGAAATGTCCAGTGAAGCTGTGTCGACACTTAACAGCAGTGTCGACACCTAGAGGAACTGTGTCTACATCAGAAAGTGTCGACACTTGGAGGCTGTGTCGACACTCAGCAAAAGTCAGCAGAGTCTAAGTATAAGTGTCGACATAATGAACAATGTGTCGACACACAGCAGAAGACTCACCTCATGAAGAAAGTGTCGACATAATGAAGAATGTGTCGACACACAGCAGAAGACTCAACACATGAAGAAAGTGTCGACATTAGGATGCTGTGTCGACACTCAGCAAAGTTCAACAAAAATTCTAAGTCCAAGTGTCGACACAAAGGAGATGTGTCGACACTCAGTCAAAGTCTCAACAAAAGAAGAATGTGTCGACACAAGTAGCTGTGTCGACACTCAGCAAGTATCAACACAGAAGGCATGTGTCGACACCAAGAAGATGTGTCGACACTGAACAAGTACAACACATGAAGATGTGTCGACACAAAGGAGTTGTGTCGACACTTACAAGAATTCAACTAAGTACTGAAGAACAAGAAGTTGTGTCGACACACAATATCAGTGTCCACACATGATGAAGATGTAACAACCCCATCCGTTCATATGATATATTCTAGAAGGTCCGGCGGGGCCCCAAAGGATATATCAAAAAACAGTTAGTGAAGGTACAGGATGATACCAGAGTCGCGCATCGCACCTAACACAAAGCATTCTAGCGGAAGCCTAGACTACAACTTGAACTCCTCATGAATGTCCAAACATAAAACTCCACATTTTATATCATATAGGAATGTCTTACAACAAGTCAAAAGAGTTGGCCTTATGGCCTTACATGGCTTTCACACAGTGGCCTAAACAAATTGGCGCGCAGGCCGGCCACAAGAAAAGAAAACACACAAAAGAACACAGCTAGCCTTCGAGGGCTAGCAGCAGCAGCAACACCCGCAGGAACATCAGCCTCTATGCGATCCGCTCGACTCTCCAACACCTGGAAAGGGACAATCCACCCACCGGTGGTAAACAAAAGCAACGGTCAGCATTCAGCTGACCAAATTATAACGACCCTACCCCTTCTCTCGGGGCAGCGGTATCTTTCCCTGCAGGCATATCATATCACACGTATGGCAAGCTATAGTATCAAAAGGTGTTTCACACACACAAGCCATCACAACCGTTCGCCACCCGGCCCAACGGTCCGTGCACTCAGGGCACATTCTTGGTGTTCTGGCAACCTCTTGCCCACCACCGTATTCAGGGTCATAACCCAACGGTAAATCTCTTGAGCATTTACTCCATGGCGTGCAGCCGGAGTTAGTCTTCGGACACCGGGATGGCCCGTAGCCCCCCGTTGTGTCATGGCGCGCAGGCCGAAGACTCTTGCTATGTGCTCCAACAGACCGCACTTTCTGGTCTCACGTCGGACGGACATAGCGCAGGTCGGATCCTCCACCCCCCATTGCTCAAATCGCCTTGCCTTCTCCGAGTACAACATACTCATGGCTATATCAAAGGTGTGGGTCGGTCTCACCAATCCTGTTCTTGGCATTCAAACCTGGGTATTTCTCTATACCCATTTCCTCACAGCAACAGCGGGTCTTTCCTGGGCACACCAGTACTTCCTGTGACTCTCTACACAGGTGGACACCGCGCAAGCACAAATGTCAGGGGTCTTTCCTAGCTCTCATGCCAGTACTTCCTGTTACTCGCTTCACAGGTGGACACCCTACGACATCAAGCATCACAAAAAGGGCCTTTCCTGGTCCCACCAGTACTTCTTGTGCCTCAATCACAGGTTGGACCCAAAACCATCACATGGCTATTTTCCTGGGCTACCACCCCAGTACTTCCTGCTACTCCTTTTCGCAGGCATAACCCGTAGACTCCTTACACTACACGTTTATCACGGAGTCTTCTCCGGTTCGTATGCAACATCACCAATCCAGACTAACCTATCCAGATGGGCTTCACACAGCATGCCTATTCCGTACTCCATTTCCGGATCTATATGCTAACAAAGGGGATTTCAAGCATCCACCCAAAGATTTCCAAAACCAGCCACCTCTTGGTGGGGGAAATCACAAAATATGCCAAAAAGGAAGCCTTCACATGGCTAGGAAGAAAAGTCGTTACCCTCGACGACCGCTTCGGTGCCATGACCTCCAAGCTAGCTTGCAAGACTCGCAAGATTGATTCCCCCGCAACGCCGGCTTCGGATCTCTCGTCGGTAAACCGCAGCACCACCACCAGCAGCCCCCTTTTCTTCTTCCTCCTCCTTTCTCTCTCTATTTCTCTCTCTTGAAGAAAGATGAAGGCCAAATCAAAATGATTAATCCTTCTCTGATTTCGGCCTTTAAGGGAAAAGAGGAAGAAGTTTCAGCCCTTGGATCTAGACTGAAGAAATGGACGACCACGATTCTGCCAAAATCACTGATTTTGACCCGACACGGCCTCTGACACGGCCGTGTGCCAGGCCGTATGCCTCAAGCGGTGGTCAACCGACTTATCCAAACCAGTGACACGCCCATGGGACACGCCCGTGTCATGGGCCGTGTCACCAACACGCCTTCAGACACGCCCGTGTCTGTGGCCGTGTACCTGGGTGAAAAAAATCCCAAATCATCCCGAGACTTCACACGGCCTGTGACACGCCCGTGTCCCAGGCCGTGTGCCCAGACACGGCACAAAGACACGCCCTGTCGAAACCTTCGGCGGGTTGAGTTCGTCGCCTGATTTGACACGCCCTGTGACACGCCCGTGTCACAGGCCGTGTTCAACACTCAACACTAACTTCTCGACACTCAACAATCAGCGAGAACAAATCGTCGAGTACACAACACGGCCGTGGACACGCCCGTGTCCTGGGCCGTGTGCCCCCCTCTCGACGCATCGTCGAGAGAAAAATCGTCGAGACAAAGGCCGATCGTCGACACAACCTCGACATGCCCTGCGACACGCCCGTGTTGCAGGCCGTGTCAACTGACACGCCCTGGGACACGCCCGTGTCCCAGGCCGTGTCACCCAAAAATGCCTGTTTCCGAACTTTGGGCTGTTACAATCCTCCCCTCCTACAAGAAATTTCGTCCTCGAAATTCAGACATAGGAAAGGCAATAGAAAACAACAAGAAAAATGTGACAATATATATAAAAGTTGATGTTACAACATTCTTGCTACAGGTTACAAAAACAGCTCAGGGAACTCTTTTCGCATGGTCTGCTTGCGCTCCCATGTCAGTTCTTCACGGCCGCAGTTGTCCCACCGGACTTTTACCATCCCGACCGTCTTGTTCCGCAACTATTTTTCGGCTCGATCTTCGATCTGAATGGGTCTAACTTTCGCTGTTAGCCCATACTCCACCGGCACACGATCATCCGCGATCACTTGAGTTGGATCTTTCACGGCCTTCCGAAGCACCGAGATGTGAAAGACATCATGTAACCCACCCAAGTCCGCCGATAGAGCTAGCCGATAAGCCGCTTCACCAACTCGCTCAACCACTTCAAACGGACCCAAATATCTGGGACTCAACTTTTTCAATCGTCGAATCCTGGAGACACCTTTGAATGGCTTGATCTTCAAGTAGACCCAATCGCCAACCACAAATTCTACGTTTCGGTGCTTGGCGTTGTAGTACTTCGCTTGTCGATCTTGAGCAATAAGCTATCTCTCTCGAATCGTCTGTATGGTTGAGTTTGCTTCCTCAACCTCATTTGGTTTAACAACCCGAGCTTCACCCTCTTCTACCCAAGCCAAGGGAGTACGTCACTTCCTTCCATATAGAGCTTCATATGGTGCCATCCCAATGCTTGCTTGGTAGCTGTTATTATATACAAACTCCACCATATAGAGGTGATCTTCCCATCTCTTTCCGAAGTCAAGGGCACACATTCGGAGCATGTCCTCCATTGTTCTGTTGGTACGTTCAGTTTGGCCATCCGTTTGGGGATGAAAGGCCGTACTGAAAGTCAACTTCGTACCCAACAATCAGTGAACAAGCCTCCAATCATTTGACGTGAATCGCCCATCTCGATCACTTACGATGCTCCGAGGAACACCGTGCAGCCGCACAATCTGGTCAACATATAACTTTGCCAAACTTTCAACTGAATCATCCCGCCTGCTCGGGAGAAAATGTGCTACTTTCGTTAGCCGGTCAACAATCACCCAAATGGAATCATTTCCTCGCTGCGATCTTGCCAACCCATGCACAAAATTCATGGAAATATCATCAAATTTCCACACTGGGATCGGCAGTGACTTCAAATATCCACCCGGCTTTTGGCATTCCGCCTTCACCATCGCACATGTTTGGCATTTAGAGACATAAAGGGCAACATATTTCTTGAGCCCTGGCCACCAGAAAAGCTTCTTCATATCGTTGAACATCTTTGTGCTCCCGGGGTGAATGGAATATTTTGTATAATGCGCTTCATATAGCAGTTCTTCCCTCAATTTCCCCACATTCGGGACGCACAAACGACCCTCTTTTCGCAAAAGACCGTCATTCCAGGTGAATTTGCCTTCTGGCCCTTCATTCACATAGCGCAAGAGATCTTCATCCAACTCGGTTGCCCGTCGAACTCGGTCCGCAAGGTCACATTGCTCCTCGATCCAGTTCAAACATGCAGTGGCAGTGGAATTCTTGTCAACACAATAGATTTCCAATGCCTCCAGTTCCTGGATAAGACGTTCATCATGCCTTTGTAACCAATTTTCTCTAGCCGGAACTCGCTGACTCAAGGCATCCGCGACAACATTCCCCTTCCCGGTCGTATAGTGAATCTCAAAAGTGTAGTCCCCAAGGAACTCCAACCACCTTCGTTGTCGCATGTTCAAGTCTTTTTGCTCCAAAAGATACTTTAGGCTCTTATGATCGGTATAGATCTCCACCTTCACTCCATAAAGGTAGTGTCGCCACAACTTGAGTGCAAAAATCACCGCCTCTAATTCTAAATCATGGACGGGATAGTTTCGCTCGTGCACCTTTAGTTGGCGTGAGCCATAAGCAATCACCTTTCCGCTCTACAGAAGAACGCAGCCTAAGCCGCTCCCTAAGGCATCACTATAAATCACAAAGCCATCGGTTCCACATGGCGAAGACAATACCGGCGCCGTGGTCAACCGAACCTTCAGCTCTTCAAAAGCTCGTGCGCACTCTGGCGTCCAAACGAACTTCTGATCTTTTCGCGTTAGTGTGGTTAGCGGCAAAGCGATCCGCGAGAAGTTCTCCACAAATCGTCTATAGTAGCCCGCAAGTCCAAGGAAACTCCTGACCTCGGCTATGGAAGACAATCTTGGCCACTCTTGTATGACTCTTATCTTCACTGGATCCACTGCAATGGCCGCTCTACTCACCACATGGCCTAAAAATGCCACTGACGATAGCCAAAACTCGCACTTCGAGAACTTGACATATAGCTGATTTTGCCTCAACGTATTCAACACCAACCGCAAGTGAATCTCATGCTCGGCTTTGGACTTTGAGTACACCAGGATATCATCAATAAACACAATCACAAACAGATCCAGGTACGCACGAAAAATACGGTGCATCAGATCCATAAACACCGAGGGCGCATTACACAATCCAAAGGGCATGACTGTGAACTCATAGTGCCCATAACGCGTGCCAAATGCGGTTTTGGGAATGTCACCTTCCCGAATTTTTAACTAGTAATAACCAGACTTCAGGTCCAACTTTGAATAGACGGTAGGTCCCACCAGCTGATCAAATAATTCATCAATCCGGGGTATAGGATACTTATTCTTCTCGGTCAGCTTATTCAATTCACGGTAATCGATACACAACCGTAACCCACCATCTTTCTTCTTTACAAAAAGCACAGGCGCGCTCCAAGGTGACATACTTGGGCGGATATAACCTTGCTCTAGCATTTCTTGTAGTTGAACCTTCAACTCTGCCATCTCTTTAGGCGCAACGCGATATGGCGAGCGGGCCACGGGTTTCGCACCTGGCACCAACTCAATTGTGAAGTCAATCTCCCGCTGGGGTGGTAGCCCAGGGAGATCCGTGGGAAACACATCTGTAAATTCTGCCACAATCGGAACCTCACACAAGGTGGCCTTAGGCTCCACAGCCTGAATTAGTGCAAAGTAACACTCCGCACCCTTCCGAACAGCTTTGACTACCTGGAGTGCAGACATCAACGTCCCGCTCACTCCTCGCATACCCGCAAACTTGGTCTTCTGTTCGGTATTCTGGCCCAACGTGATTTCTTTGGACTGGCAATCAATCATAGCATGCTGCTCCGCAAGCTTGATCCGCAAGCATCCAACAACCATTCGGCAACACCACTCTGACGCTATCTGCCTTTGTACGACTGGGTATCCCAAGCCGCGTAAGAAACTCACTAGACAGAAAAGAATGCGATGCACATGTATCAAACAGTGCTCGCGCCAGCATGTCCCGAATCATCACAAAGCCTATGACAAACATGTCACACACACACAAACCGCAAACATAGGAGTACTAAGTAAAACATACAAACAATAGCAAAACTAAACTCATACCTGTGACCACGTCACTCTGCTTGATGGCCTCTTGCAGGCCAAGATTGTAGACCCGGGGTTGCGCCTGCGAGGCAGAGGAATCCACCACCGCCTTTCCTTTTTCCGCATAAGATGCTCCCGCCTTCTTTTCACTCTTTGGCGGCATCCGACAATCTCGCGCAATATGTCCCATCCGGCCACAATTGAAGCAGATACGAGTGTCTGGCTTGGAGGTCGCCCCTGATGTTGCTCCCGTTGTAACGGATGAAAGAGCTTGTCCACGAGGCCTGGACTTCTTGCCCCATCTCTTCTTATAAAACGGTTTTCCCGATCGGGGCGCCTTCCACTCCGGTTGCGTCACAGCCAAAGTTCTCTTCCCTTGCACCCTCTTCATATCCTTTTCCAACGCGGTCGCGGTGTCAACCAGCGCTTGGAAACCTTGGTTCACAGAACTGGACACAAGGAACCTCAGTTCGTCCCTCAGTCCTTCATAGAACCGATTAGTCTTCCTCTGCTCATCAGCAAAAATAGAACCCGCATACCGCCCTAAGCGAGTAAATTCATGCAGGTACGCGTCAACACTGACATCACCTTGAGTCAACCGTTGGAATTCATTTTCCATGGCTATCCGCTGAGCCGCAAGAAGGTGCTTCGCGAGGAAGAGCCGGGAGAATTCTTCCATCGATACTTGGGTTAACGGACGACCCGCCAAGTGATGCAACTCCATCTCATCCCACCATAATCGAGCTTCTCCTTCAAGCAAGAAGGTGGCTAAGGTAACTTTCTGATGCTCCGCCGTTCCTATCGCCATCATCACTCGCTTGAAACGCGAGAGCCAATCCTCAGCCTGCGTCGGGGTTCCCGCTCCCGAGAACGTAGGCGGATGGAAACTCATAAACTGCGTTAGCTGCTTCTCAGCCGCTCGAGGGGCCACACCCACGACAGGTTCAGGCCTTACCGCCACCTATTCTGGCCTCACAGCCGCTTGTTCCTGCCTAAGGGGCTGGCCTTGGATCATGGTGAATAAGGCCTCCGCAACTAAACGCACAGGTTCTGCAGACGGTGGAGGTGTAGGCACCGCGGCTGGTGCCATACTTTCATCAGAACGCTGGGACTCAAACGGCCCAGCTCCACTTCGTGTCACCTAAAGGTGGATAAGACACACATATTAGCGGTCGTACCCAAGCAATCAACACAAAATCAGAACACACAGGTTCCTCAAACACACAAATATGCATTCCTATCATGGACATTCAGGAGTTCATTCGTAGACTTTGGTGTGCACAAACACGTGCGCGCCACCCCACAAAAGAAGTCGGCCACGACTTCGAGAGGGAACGACCAAAACGACTGATACCAAAAATATAACAACCCCATCCGTTGATATGATATATTCTAGAAGGTCCGGTCGGGGCCCCACAGGATATATCACAAAACAGTCGGTGAAGGTACAAGATGATACCAGAGTCGCGCATCGTACCTAACACAAAGCATTCTAGCGGAAGCCTAGAATACAACTTGAACTCCTCATGAATGTCCAAACATAAAACTCCACATTTTATATCATATAGGAATGTCTTACAACAAGTCAAAAGAGTTGGCCTTATGGCCTTACATGGCTTTCACACAGTGGCCTAAACAAATTGGTGCGCAGGCCGGCCACAAGAAAAGAAAACACACAAAAGAACACAGCTAGCCTTCGAGGGATAGCAGCAGCAGCAGCAACACCCGCAGGAACATCAGCCTCTATGCGATCCGCTCGGCTCTCCAACACCTGGAAAGGGACAATCCACCCACCGGTGGCAAACAAAAGCAACTGTCAGCGTTCAGCTGACCAAATTATAACGACCCTACCCCTTCTCTCGGGGCAGCGGTATCTTTCCCTGCAGGCATATCATATCACACATATGGCAAGCTATAGTATCAAAAGGTGCTTTCACGCACACATGCCATCACAACCGTTCGCCACCCGGCCCAACAGTCCGTGCACTCAGGGCACATTCTTGGTGTTCTGGCAACCTCTTGCCCACCACCGTATTCAGGGTCATAACCCAACGGTAAATCTCTTGAGCATTTACTCCATGGCGTGCAGCCGGAGTTAGTCTTCGGACACCGGGATGGCCCGTAGCCCCCCGTTGGGTCATGGCGCGCAGGCCGAAGACTCTTGCTATGCGCTCCAACAGACCGCACTTTCTGGTCCCACGTCGGACGAACATAGCGCAGGTCGGATCCTCCACCCCCCGTTGCTCAAATCGCCTTGCCTTCTCCGAGTACAGCATACTCATGGCTATATCAAAGGCGCGGGTCATCCTCACCAATCCTGTTCTTGGCATTCAAGCCTGGGTATTTCTCTATACCCATTTCCTCACAGTAACAGCGGGTCTTTCCTGGGCATACCAGTACTTCCTGTGACTCTCTCCACAGGTGGACACCGCACAAGCACAAATGTCAGGGGTCTTTCCTAGCTCTCATGCCAGTACTTCCTGTTACTCGCTTCACAGGTGGACACCCTACGACATCAAGCATCACAAAAAGGGCCTTTCCTGGTCCCACCAGTACTTCCTGTGCCTCAATCACAGATTGGACCCAAAACCATCACATGGCTATTTTCCTGGGCTACCACCCTAGTACTTCCTTCTACTCCTTTTCGCAGGCATAACCCGTAGACTCCTTACACTACACGTTTATCACGGAGTCTTCTCCGGTTCATATGCAACATCACCAATCCAGACTAACCTGTCCAGATGGGCTTCACACAGCATGCCTATTCCGTACTCCATTTCCGGATCTATATACTAACAAAGGGGATTTCAAGCATCCACCCAAAGATTTCCAAAACCAGCCACCTCTTGGTGGGGGAAATCACAAAATATGCCAAAAAGGAATCCTTCACATGGCTAGGAAGAAAAGTCGTTACCCTTGACGACCGCTTCGGTGCCATGACCTCCAAGCTAGCTTGCAAGACTCGCAAGATTGATTCCCCCGCAACGCCGGCTTCGGATCTCTCGTCGGTAAACCGCAGCACCACCAGCAGCAGCCCCCTTTTCTTCTTCCTCCTCCTTTCTCTCTCTCTTTCTCTCTCTTGAAGAAAGATGAAGGCCAAATTAAAATGATTAATCCTTCTCTAATTTCGGCCTTTAAGGAAAAAGAGGAAGAAGATTCAGCCCTTGGATCCAGACTGAAGGAATGGACGGCCACGATTCTGCTAAAATCACTGATTTTGACGCGACACGGCCTCTGACACGGCCGTGTGCCAGGCCGTGTGCCTCAAGCGGTGGTCAACCGACTTATCCAAACCAGTGACACGCCCATGGGACACGCCCGTATAATGGGCCGTGTCACCAACACGCCTTCAGACACGCCCGTGTCTGTGGCCGTGTACCTGGGTGAAAAAAATCCCAAATCATCCCGAGACTTCACACGGCCTGTGACACGCCCGTGTCCCAGGCCGTGTGCCCAGAC
Organism: Platanthera guangdongensis; assembly: GCA_039583875.1. Lineage (NCBI taxonomy): Eukaryota > Viridiplantae > Streptophyta > Magnoliopsida > Asparagales > Orchidaceae > Platanthera > Platanthera guangdongensis. The sequence goes on along the minus strand of CM077152.1, from coordinate 87,842,821 downwards.
ACGACACAAAGACACGCCCTGTCGAAACCTTCGGCGGGTTGAGTTCGTCGCCTGATTTGACACGCCCTGTGACACGCCCGTGTCACAGGCCGTGTTCAACACTCAACACTCACTTCTCGAAACTCGACAATCGACGAGAACAAATCGTCGAGTACACGACACGGCCTTGGAAACGCCCGTGTCCTGGGCCGTGTGCCCCCCTCTCGACGCATCGTTGAGAGAAAAATCGTCGAGACAAAGGCCGATCGTCGACACAACCTCGACACGCCCTGCGACACGCCCGTGTCGCAGGCCGTGTCAAGTGACACACCCTGGGACACGCCCGTGTCCCAGGCCGTGTCACCCAAAAATGCCTGTTTCCGAACTTTGGGCTGTTATAGAAGAAGCTGTGTCGAGAAGTGAATTCTACAACAAACGGAGTTGTGTCGACACCTTGAAGGCTAGTGTCGACACTTAGTCTACTTGTGTCGACACTTAGTCTACAAGTGTTGACACTTAGTCTACAAGTGTCGACACTTAAAGACAGATTGTCTCGACACTTTCAGACAGTTACAGTTATTTCAAGAACTGACTGGATGACATGACAGCTGCCATTCCAGCCGGTCTACTGCACCTCTCAGAGATGTCAGAAAGCCGTTAGAAACCGGATCAGTCGGTCACTATGAAGAAGGCCTATAAATAGGCTCATACTGTCAACAGAAAGATGATGATCAACACATCAAGTGATACACAGAAGATCTAGCTATTCATTGAAGAATCAAGTGAAGATCTAAGAAGTTGGAGAGAGAGAGCTCCTTCCAAGAAGATAGCCGTTGGAACCAGGCTGTGAAGAAGGGTTCAGACTTAGTTCTGAATCTTAAGTTGCGGTGATTGAAGATCAGCTGCAGATAATCAATCTTATTGTGTTATACATTCAAGAAGCTTTGAAGAAAAGTCAAGTGATATTGTTCTCAGCAGAGTTCTTCCAAGAACTCATCAAGAACCTATCAACTCATCTCTCTATTCAGAGTTGTAGGTATATACACTTTGTATTTTAAATTTCTTGTATGATCCTTAGGGATCTGAGTTGTAAGCTTGTAATTATAAAGGCTGAGTGGTAGGGCCTGTGTGCCTGAGTGTAGGAGATTCTTATCTCTGAGTGTAGTCCTGTTGTGGCTCAGTGTAGGCCTGTTGTGGCTGAGTGTAGGCTTTGTGAAGAAGCTGAGTGTAGGTCTTTGGAGAAGACTGAGTTGTAGGGCCTTGGGCCTGAGCTGTAGGAACCTGTTTTGGTGTTCTGAGTGTAAGATCTGAGGATCTGAGATAGTGGAGGAGTTTGGCCGAATCTAGTACACTACTAGATAGGCGAAGGGGGAAAGTGGATGTACCCAAACCTTGGGGAACCACTATAAATCTGTGTGTTCACTGTGTGCATGTGTTATTCTGTGATTGCTGATTGATTGCTGTGAAAAAGTAGTTATAACTCTGTGAAATAATCTGCAATCTGCCTTAAAAGTTTAAAAAGATTTAGTCACATATTCACCCCCCCTCTAGGTGATTAGGTACAATTTCTTTCAAGTGGTATCAAAGCGAGGTTACTCAAAAAGGACTTAACTGTCTGAGTAGATCCTGTTGGCAGATTCATTATATGTAAAGTGCAGAATCAAGAAAATCAAGAAACATGGGTTCAACAGAGAATCATAAGGAACTTGGATCCATGAAGTTGCCCATTTGCAGAAAAGAAATTTTTGGCATCTGGAAAGAAAGGGTGAGACTATTTATGGAAGCCTCAGACCCTAGGATATATATCACAGTTAAAGAAGGGCCATATGTGCCTATGAAGGTTTCAGTCCTGGATGCAAATCAGAGTACACCTAAAGACTTCTCTGAAATGACAAAAGATGAGATAATTCTAGCCACAATGGACAAGAGAGCTCAGAATATCATTGTGAGTGCCATAGATGATGCTACCTTTCAGAACTTGATACACTGTAAGACATCTAAGGAGATGTGAGATACTCTTATAGTGTACATGGAGGGTTCAGAAGAAGTGAGACAGGATAGAAAGTCTTTGTTAAATCAAGAATATGAATGTTTCAGGCAAGGTAGGTCAGATAGCATAACAGAATGCTATAAGAAGTTCTATAGGATTGTCAATGAGCTGATGTCCTATGGAAGAGAATTCAGTAATTATGAGTTAAATGATAAGTTCCTGATGTCCCTAACAAAGGATTGGGACACCAAGATCTGTGCCATAAGGGAAATGACAAAGTTAGCAGATATGCCTCCTCCAACACTGTTTGGAAAACTGCTATCCTATGAAATGCAGTTGATGGTAAGGAAAGAAGAGGAGAAGACTACCAGAATTGAGAATAAAGAAAGAACAGTGGCATTCAAGACAGAAGCCACCAGAAAATACAGAAGTAAGTCACCATCTCCACCTCCAAAAGTGGCTGAGACTAAGTTAGATGATTCATAAAGCAGAAAGTCTGAAAGCAGTGAAAGTGATGAGGACTTTGCAGCCTTCACAAGACACTTTCAGAAGTTCCTAAAGAAGAAACAATGGAGGACTAAGCCATCCACATCACAGAGGTCATCAAAGAATGACAGAAGAAAGCCCAAGTCAAATAGAACTTCATCTTCAAAGATAGTTTGTTATTGTTGTAACAAACAAGGACATGTTGTTGCTGACTGTCATGAGAAGAGAAAAGAATCTACTGATAAGAAAAAGACACAGTTCAAGGGCAAGAAGGAAAGGTCTTTTGTTGCCAAGAAGGACAAAGGCCTGTCAGACATGTCTTCTTCAAAAACTGAGTCAGAAGCTGAAGCTTACATAGGACTGTTTGCTGAAGAAGAAGAAGAGGAGTTCATCCAGATAATGAACTCTATATATGAGCAAGAGGATAGTCAGTGCCAAGGACTGATGGCATTATCAGAAGGTGACAAAATCCAGGATCAGCCTGGACCTAGTAAGGTAAGTCCAAGTGGACATGCCCCAATATGGTACTTGGACAGTGGATGTTCCAGACACATGACTGGAACTAAGGGATTGCTAAAGGACTTCACACCAATCAAGGATGGTCCTAAAGTAACCTTTGGTGGTTCTGAAAAAGGAATCATCAAGGGTTTTGGTAACATTTCTAGCTCTCATATAACTATTACTCAAGTGGCTTATGTTAAAGGTTTGAAACATAACTTTATTAGTATAGGTCAACTGAGTGAATTAGGATATGACATCTCATTTGTTAAAGATGGTTGTCATATCAGGAGGTCAAATGATCAAGAGATCATTTTGACAGGTTATAGAAAGAGGAATGTCTATTGCCTAGACATTATGTGTGAGAACAATGGTTCTCCAGTGTGTCTTGTAGCTGATGAGAAAGTCTCTCATTGTGTCAAATGGCACAAGAGGCTAGCCCATCTCAACTACAAGACAATTGGCCAACTCTATAGCAAAGAGTTAGTGAGGAATGATCCTCAAGTTAAGTGTATTAAAGATGGAATATGCTCAGCTTGTCAAAAGGGCAAGCAGACTAGATCCACCTTTAATAGCATTGAAAACAAAGATGCTGTGAGGTGTTTATACCTCTTGCATATGGATCTCTTTGGTCCTATGCCAGTTCACAGCCTAGGTAGGAAGGTCTATACCTTTGTGGTTGTAGATGACTACTCAAGGTTTTCCTGGGTGTTCTTCCTTAGACAGAAATCTGAAACACCTAGTATCTTCTATAGCTTTGTCAAACAAATTCAGAATGAACTAGACAGTACAGTGGTCAAGATAAGAAGTGACCATGGTACTGAATTCCAGTCTGATAGTATGACAAAACTATGTGAAGAATTTGGGATATTTCAGGAATTTTCTTCACCAAGAATACCTCAGCAAAATGGCATTGCTGAGAGGAAAAATAGAACCTTGATTGAGGCTGGTAGAACCCTATTAAGTGACACATCTCTCCCAGAATATTTCTGGGCTGAGGCAGTTAATACTGCATGCCATGTAATTAATAGGGCTACCATTACTAAAAGCCACAATAAGACCCCCTATGAGATTGTGAAAGGCAGAAAACCAAACCTATCCTACTTCAGGATCTTTGGTTGTAAGTGCTTTATACTTAACAATGGAAAGTCTTACTTGACTAAGTTTGCTGCCAAATCCCAAGAGTGAATTTTTGTTGGGTACAGCAACAACAGTAAGGCTTATAGAGTCTACAACTTGTCTACTCAAGTTGTAGAAGAGTCAGTACATGTAGTATTTGATGAAGCTAGACTTATTAACCATGAGTTGTCTAGTAGTATTTGCAGCTCCACAGGTGTGACAAAAAAGATGGACAAGCTCACTATAGAAGAAGGATATAGTACAAGACAACAAGTAGAAGATGGTGGCTGCTGTCCAGGGGGAGTACTACATGTACCTAATGAAAAAGAAGTCCAAGGAGTGCATCAAGTTGTAGAAACTGAAGAAGTTCAACCTGAAGCCAGGATGCCTCCAGCTAATAGGCATCTAAGAGATCATCCAACAGATCAAATCATTGAGGATCTAAGACAAGAGGTACAAACAAGGAGCAGAAATCTGAGTGCAGTACTCTACTCCAGTTTTCTATCCCAAGTAGAGCCAAAGAAGTTTGAAGAAGCCATCCTAGACCGTCTTTGGATTGAGGCAATGCAAGAAGTGCTGAATCAGTTCAAGAGGTGCAAAGTCTGGAATCTTGTTCCTAAACCGAAAGACCATAACATAATTGGGACCAAGTGGATCTTTAGGAACAAGATGGATGAACATGGAATAATTGTCAAAAATAAAGCAAGATTGGTTGCTAAAGGATATAGGCAGGAAGAAGGTATTGACTTTGATCTAACCTTTGCTCCAGTAGCCAGACTGGAAGCCATAAGGATGTTCCTGGCTTATGCAACCTATCAAGGATTTAAAGTATACCAAATGGATGTAAAGTCAGCCTTTCTGAATGGTAATCTAAAGGAAGAAGTCTATGTAGAACAACCATCAGGTTTTGTTGATTCAACTCAACCTAATTATGTCTATAGAATTAGGAAGGCTTTGTATGGGTTAAAATAAGCCCCTAGGGCTTGGTATGAAACCATGTCTAGTTTCCTCATTAAGAATAAATTCACAAGGGGGAAAATAGACAAGACTCTATTCCTTAGGGAATCCAGAGGCAAAATAATACTAGTCCAAATATATGTAGATGACATCATATTTGAGTCTACTGAAAGTAGCCTTTGCAAAAAGTTTGCAAAACTAATACAAGGATAATTTGAGATGAGCAGTATGGGGGAACTTAAGTTCTTCTTGGGTCTCCAAGTTAGACAGACTGAGAATGGTTTATCCATATGCCAGTCTAAGTTCACCCTAGAACTGATAAGGAAATATGGTATTGAATCATCCAGTACCATGAAGAGTCCTATGGGGTCAAGTATGTCTCTCAGCAAAGATGATGCAGGGAAACCTGTAGATGAGACTTTGTATAGAGGGATAGTTGGCTCCCTACTCTATTTGACTGCAAGTAGACCAGATATCATGTATGCTACATGTGTCTGTGCTAGGTACCAAGCATACCCTAAAGAGTCTCATTTGACAGCAGTCAAAAGGATACTGAGATATCTAAAGGGCACTCCTTATCTAGGCCTTTGGTATCCTAGGAATAGGGACTTTGAACTGACAGGTTATTCAGATGCAGATTTTGCAGGATGCAAGGAAGATAGGAAAAGTACAACTGGTACCTATCAATTCCTAGGTGGAAGACTGATTTCATGGAGTAGCAAGAAGCAAACAAGTGTGGCTATCTCCACTGCAGAATCAGAATATGTGGCTGCAGGAAGTTGCTGTGCTCAACTTCTATGAATACAATATCAGCTTGAGGATTATGGTATTCAGGTAAGTAGAACACCACTATTTTGTGATTGTACAAGTGCTATATCTATTGCAAACAATCTTGTTTCCCATAGTAGAACTAAACATATTGAAATAAAATATCAATTTCTAAGGGAACATGTAGAAAAAGAAGATATTTCACTAGAGTATGTTAATACTGATAATCAACTAGCTGATATGTATACTAAGCCCTTAGAAGAAACAAAGTTCAATAGGTTTAAAATTGAACTAGGTATGATAAACTTAGAATAAGTTTACAGAAATGACTAAGTAAAATAGTGTCAACACACAGAGTTGTCTGTGTCGAGACAGTAAATTGGTGTCGACACTTCAGAGAAAAGGTGTCGACACATCTATGAAGTTGGTGTCGACACTTCAGAAATTTAGTGTCGACACATGATAAGTAGGTGTCGACACATCCAAGGTAGTGTCGACACTTAGGCTTTACTCAGAATTAGTGAAGTAAAGTCTCGATTATGTGTCGAGCTAAGTGGTGTCGACACATAAACAAGTGTCGACACATATATTCTGTTGACTAAACTTATGTCGACATATAGGTGTCGAGACATTATAAGTCAGTGTCGACACTTATCAACAGTGTCGACACAATTTGAGTTTGTTAGCGCGCCCTTTCATCTTCAATCCTAGAAAGGTATAAATAGGATTTCGCCATTGTCTGTCGACATGCTCACCAAAGTTTCAAGACCAAACATGTGTGTCGACACCTCTCTTCTCTCAATTCAAATTCTTTAAACCCTAATGGCTACCAAGCTCGAGGAGAACGTGAACGAAGGATATGAACTGGTGCGGCATGCGTTTGATGGCGCAGAACAAGAGATCAAGGATGTGGTAACCCTAGTTGCAAACTCAGGGTTATATTTTCTTGTTTTAGAGCCGACAAAGATATGGAAGAAAGAAGTATTAGAATTTCTGAATGGAGCAACCCTAGACGAATCTGGATTCAAGATAAAGTCAAGGGTTCATGGAGAAAAGGTGAAGATCTCACCTAAAAGTCTGAGAAAGATACTTCAGTTACCAAGGACAAAGGAAGAAAAGAATGTTTCTACTTCGAAAACTAGGGAAGCATTAACTTGGTGTGGTTTGGATTACAATATGAAAATTGGATCAGTGTTCAATAGGAAGGGGATGAACAGCCAAGGAAAATTTCTCTCAGAAATTGTTGGCAAGGTGATCTTGAGTAAGCCTGGAGGGCATGACAGGGTATCAGCCCATATGTTCAGTCTTATGACAAGGATTATCTTCACACTGTAAACTAATTGGTCTGTAGTAGTATTTGAAAAGATAAAGGAGAGCCTAAAGAAACCCAATTTGGGTAGGATACTAAATCTTTACTTGGCTGGTAGTATACCCGAAGTAATGAGCCAAGCTGCTGGATCTAAAATAAATCACATGAGGAAGATGGACATGAGACTCTTCTCAAGATGTGATAGGGTCTTGACCAAGGAATTGCCAACACCTGAAAAGGTAACACCTCAAAAGAAGAAGAAGAAGATAGCCCCAGTGGCTCAAGAATCATCCAGCAGTTCCGAAGAGCATGTTGTCTTCACTCCTGATGAAGAAGACATTGGTGATGCTGGAAAGTCTCCAGCTCAACAAAATGATGCAGACAGGCAGGGGGAGCTACCTCAAGCTAGCCCAGTACATCAGGATACTATACAGGGGGAGCCTTTAGCAGTGGAAGAGCCAACTCCACTAGAAAGTGAGCAAGCTACAAACACCATACTTAAGGTACTCACTGAAATCAATAACTTAGTTTTCCCTATTGAGGATAATGTTTTGTCTGATTCATTAAATAATGTTAATCAGCAACCTCAGATTGATAGTCAACCCCCAGATGTTGTCATGGAGGACACATCTGTTGCAGCTCAAGTTGTATCTGATCAAGTTGTTGATGAGACAAGGGATTCTTCATCACAACCTCAACAAGAGTTTACAATGGAAGATCTCTTGCTTAATCTGGACCAAACAGTATTTGAGAAGGAAAGTGCTGCTGCTGAGGGGGAGAATGCTCATGCTGAGGGGGAGCAAGTAGTAATTGTTGAAGAAACTGCAAGGAAAGAGCCTGAGAAGCCAAAGGATGTTGAGGATCTACCTAGGGAGAGGGTAGAAATAGCAAGCACATCAGCTTCTGAAGATGAGGAGGCTGCAAGAGCAAAGAAAAGGAAATTCCAAGTCTTCAAGAGGAGAAGCCAAAATTATAAAAAAGCTCTACAAACTATTGCACCTCAACCTACACCATAGCCAGCACCATCTGTAGATTATAGTTCTCTGATGGTTGCAATGCAAATAAATCTTGATGAGCACAGGAAAGCTATAGAAACATATATGGATGAGGGGCATAAGTCTCTACAGTTTGATCTGGCCCAGGACATAAAGTCTATTAGATTTGAGATGAATCTAAATAAGAAGGAGATGACTGACTGCTTCCACACGGAGGGAATGCAGTAGTCTATCTAGCTACTCATCAAGAGAAAATTAAAGCTCAAGTGGATGAACTTGAAGTAAAGCAAGGATATGTACTGGAGAATCAAATCAGAATGAATGATAACTTGACAGCTTCTCACAATGCTATTGTCACTGAACTTAAGAATATAGCAACTGCCCAGAATGTAGCCCTGACTACTGCCAAAGAGGAATTTGATAAAGAATTGCAAGAGAGCCTCACTGCTGTAACTTCTGCCATTCAAGATACCCAGAAGCTCCTGACTGAAAAAATCCAAAGGTTAAAACCTTTCTACAAGGATGGAGTCAATTATCTAAATGCCCAAATCAGATTTCAGAAAGATGATTTAAGAGATCATATTGAAAGAGAAGTCATAAAGGGGGAGAGGGTGTTAGTCAAAGCAGGCTCTGATCATGCAAAGTGGATTTCTAATTCTATCAGAGCTACTCTTGGTTATCCTCTTTTATGTGATGATGATAATGTTGCTGAGTCGGGGATTAATCCTGCCTATCTTGGAGGTGAGCAAGCTGAAGTAGCTCAGGTGATCTATCCTCCACCAGACTTCGATATGGTATAAGCTGATATACAGTCAATGTATAGCCCACCTGAGGGTCAGAAAAATGTCATCATAGAGAAGGTGGTTCAGCCAGTATCTGAGGCTTTACAGGAAGCTATACTGAAAGAACAAGCTGAACAAGAAGCTAGATTGTCTAAGAAGAGGTTCAGAGAGCAAGCTGAACAAAGGCCTGATTTTGAACAGTGGAGCCCCAGTTCAAGAAATATTATTTTGACTGCTTGGAAGGCTGCCAAAGATAATATTCAAGACAGAAACAAGTGGTATTCTGAACTAAAATGGAGAAAGCATGAAAACAGGCAAGAAGCTATAGTGTAATATAGAAGAAAGGCAAAGATGGGAAAGCTACCTCCTACTGCCCAGGAGTCTAGCAAGTACTTTCCCAAGCCTTATCATTACTTTGAGAGGCAGAAGATTAAAGCTGAAGAGCTAAAAAAGAAGGATCTGAAAGGGAAGAAGCCTACTGATACTGAAGATGCTGAAGCCCCTGTGCAAGCAAAGATACAGTCTGGGAAGGGCATAGTTATCAAGGAGACTGAGCAAAAATAGAATAGAATTATCTTAAGTTTACTATGTAATCACTTGTATTAAAACATTCTGTAAACTTTTGTATAATGAATATGACATAGTTGTTAAAACAATGTGATGTGTTATTAATCTATTTCATAATTGTTCTGAGATGATATCTATGTATACATGTTTTGTTTGATACATGTTTATGTTTTCCCTGATTGCATAATCCTGTTTTACATCATACTGTGATTTTATTATGTATGGTGTATATCATTGACTAAGGGTTATGACTTATCCAAATAGGGGGAGATTGTTGGGTACATTGGTTTAAATGTAACTGATTTGAAGAAATCTCACCCCACTCAATGATATACATCAAAATGTATTTGATGTATTTTGGGTTGCCTTGTGCAGGTTAAGTATTTGCAGGGAAAGATGAAAAGTTTCTAAGTCCATGTGTCGACACCTAGAAGGAAAGTGTAGACACTTAAGAAGACTTGTGTCGACACTCAGGCAAGCAGTGTCGACACTTGGAGTAATTGTGTCGACACCAGGGATGCAGAGTCGACACCAGACAGAAAGTGTCGACACATGAAGGCTGTGTCGACACTCAATGAGGAAATGTCCAGTGAAGCTGTGTCGACACTTAACAGTAGTGTCGACACCTAGAGGAACTGTGTCTACATCAGAAAGTGTCGACACTTGGAGACTATGTCGACACTCAGCTAAAGTCAGCAGAGTCTAAGTATACGTGTCGACATAATGAACAATGTGTCGACACACAGTAGAAGACTCAACTCATGAAGAAAGTGTCGACACAATGAAAAATGTGTCGACACACAGCAGAAGACTCAACACATGAAGAAAGTGTCGACATTAGGATGCTGTGTCGACACTCAGCAAAGTTCAACAAAAATTCTAAGTCCAAGTGTCGACACAAAGGAGATGTGTTGACACTCAGTCAAAGTCTCAACAAAAGAAGAATGTGTCGACACAAGAAGCTGTGTTAACACTCAGCAAGTATCAACACAGAAGGCATGTGTCGACACCAAGAAGATGTGTCGACACTGAACAAGTACAACACATGAAGATGTGTCGACACAAAGGAGTTGTGTCGACACTTACAAGAATTCAACTAAGTACTGAAGAACAAGAAGTTGTGTCGACACACAATATCAGTGTCGACACATGATGAAGAAGCTGTGTCAGGAAGTGAATTCTACAACACAAGGAGTTGTGTCGACACCTTGAAGGCTAGTGTCGACACTTAGTCTACTTGTGTCGACACTTAGTCTACAAGTGTCGACACTTAAAGACAGATTGTCTCGACACTTTCAGACAGTTACAGTTATTTCAAGAACTGACTGGATGACATGATAGCTGTCATTCCATCCGGTCTACTGCACCTGTCAGAGATGTCAGAAAGCCGTTAGAAACCAGATCAGCCGGTCACCATGAAGAAGGCCTATAAATAGGCTTATACTGTCAACAGAAAGATGATGATCAACACATCAAGTGATATACAGAAGATCTAGCTATTCATTGAAGAATCAAGTGAAGATCTAAGAAGTTGGAGAGAGAGAGACCTCCTTCCAAGAAGACAGCCGTTGGAACCAGGCTGTGAAGAAGGGTTCAGACTTAGTTCTGAATCTTAAGTTGCAGTGATTGAAGATCAGCTGCAGAGAATCAATCCTATTGTGTTCTACATTCAAGAAGCTTTGAAGAAAAGCCAAGTGAGATTGTTCTCAGCAGAGTTCTTCCAAGAACTCATCAAGAACCTATCAACTCATCTCTCTATTCAGAGTTGTAGGTATATACACTTTGTATTTTAAATTTCTTGTAGGATCCTTAGGGATCTGAGTTGTAAGCCTGTAATTATAAAGGCTGAGTGGTATGGCATGTGTGCCTGAGTGTAGGAGATTCTTATCTCTGAGTGTAGGCCTGTTGTGGCTGAGTGTATGCTTTGTGAAGAAGCTGAGTGTAGGTCTTTGGAGAAGACTGAGTTGTAGGGCCTTGGGCCTGAGCTGTAGGAACCTGTTTTGGTGTTCTGAGTGTAAGATCTGAGGATCTAAGATAGTGGAGGAGTTTGGCCGAATCTAGTACACTACTAGATAGGCGAAGGGGGAAAGTGGATGTACCCAAACCTTGGGGAACCACTATAAATATGTGTGTTCACTGTGTGCATGTGTTATTCTGTGATTGCTGATTGATTGCCGTGAAAAAGTAGTTATAACTCTGTGAAATAATCTGCAATCTGCCTTAAAAGTTTAAAAAGGTTTAGTCACCTATTCACCCCCCTCTAGGTGATTAGGTACAATTTCTTTCAACAGTTCCTAGTGCCCCTTGAGAGCCCTTCACAGGGAATACCAGGGGCAGTCCTGGGTTAACGTAAACCTTAAAGAACAAATCGAAAGAGTAATTTATTAAATAGGGTTTCATACTGCACTCACTAGTTGGACAAGTATTGGAAATGGTTAAGTCGTCCCGAGGTGTTCAAAGGGGCGCCATTCCGCGGTGTTCAAAGGGATGCGGTTTGGAATAAGATAAGGACGTTTTGGTCCGGCGAGCTTTGGCTCGGTTGATATTTATGACGGACGGGATGGTCCGGGGAGCTTTGGCTCGGTACTGATACGATAAATTTGCATGTGCATGAAAGGAAAGAAAGTTAAGGTGGTGGGTCTTCAGTATGGGTTAGTCGATGCACCGACGCCTATATGATGACTCGGCAAGTGTGGTTTTACACTTCGCCAGACTTAAGTCTGGCGGTCCAGTCGGCAAGAGTACGCGGTAGTCCGCTTAGTGCACCAAGCGTTGAGGCATACGATAGGTCAGACCGGTAGTGCTTTTACTGGTTTTGAGGTGGGCGAGGCCCAACCCACCGCTTCCGTCTGCAACTACGGAGGTATCCTTGGAGGTAACGGCTCCGGAAGGGGGAACTAAAGGTCTGTGTGCACAGAGTCGGGTGTGTGTGTTGCACTTGCATGTTCCATCATACCCACCATATAGATGCATATCATAATCGATTCATAATAACCTGCGACACCTAATGTATAAGTGGAATGGGATGCTTATACATTAGGCCCTGTAAAACGACCCCTTGGTCTATAAGCTTGTGTGGGCAAGTTTATAAATTAAGGTTATTTCAATATTTATATGCTGCTTGTGATAACTGACACCCCAACGTATAAAGTTGTATGAGACATTTTATACGATGGGAGCCTTGTAGAAGATCCTTTGGCTTATGTGTACTCACATAAGTGAAGGTTAAATTCCTTTCTTACTTTACCTATTACAACATGATTATAACTTACTAGTTAGGTCCCCCTGTCACCTATTTTTGATTTCTCTCCACTTTCACGTCCTTTCCTTTCTTCCTCCCCACTCGGTGCCTAGGAGTATGGGGGAAGGGGTGGGGGATGATAGGGCTTAGTCTTTTAGACTAATGGTTTTCGAACCACATCATATTAGTGGATCGTGGAGCCGAGTATGGGGGAGCAGCACAGGAGATCGGTGCAATTGGAGATAGACCAGTCTAGCTCAGGAGTACAGCCAGCTGGGACCGTGAGTTCCGACTTCTAGTAGTTGTTTTGTTTTGCTTCCGCATGAGAGATCTGTAGTGAGGATATTGATGTACCAGGCTTCAGCACTTTTATTTCTGTACACTTTACTATTCTGTGGACACTCCCTTCGTGGAGATTTATATATATATGTGATTTGTTGTGGACTTATCTTCTCTTGTACTGCTACTTTTTTCTACAGCTGCGATCGATTTGGCCGGCAGGATTGGCGTCTTGTAGTGACGACCTTCCCGGGTACGAAGGTGTCACCACAAGGCGGCGGTTCTGGGCCTAAGACCTCGGGGTTTTAAATTGAAAGAAAAAAAGGGGGGTCTTACACGAGATGTCTTAATATACCAGGAAGGGAGACCAGGTCCAGTACGACCAGTGGTTTGAGGATGTGATCTCGGTCCGACAGATGTCGGATGGGTTCAAATGCATGCTCTTCACAATCACACTTAAAGAGAAGGCAAGAGAGTGGTTCCACGAGCTACCGACCAGCTCCATTTACTATTTCGAGGATATGCGTCAGAGTGTTCACGTTGAGGTTTACCACCTCCAAGAGGAGAAAGAAGCAGTTAGAGTCCCTGTTCTACATTAAGTAGGGGTGAACGAGACCTTGGGAAGTTATGTTGACCGGTTTCAGGAGGATGTCACCCAGATCCAAGAGATGCCCAAGCATAGCCGGATGATGGCCATTGCCCTGTGTTGGGTACATTGGAAAATGTGTACCAGATTTGAAGAAGCCTCACCCTACTCAATGATATACATCAAGGTGTATTTGATGTGTTTTGAGTTTATTTGTGCAGGTTAAGTAACTGCAGGATTGCAGAAAAGTTTCTAAGTCCATGTGTCGACACTTAGGAAAGCTTGTGTCGACACCTAGAGAAGCTGTGTCGACACTTGGAGTATTTGTGTCGACACCAGGAAAGGCAGAGTCGACACCAGAAGAAAAGTGTAGACACATACAGGCAGTGTCGACAAACTGTGAAGAATTGTCAACATAATCTGTATCGACACTTAGAGGCAGTGTCGACACCCAGAGAAGCTTAGTCGACATCAAATGTGTCGACACCAGGAGGTTGTGTCGACACTCGGCAAACTTCAACCAAGTTAAAGTAAAAGAAGTACTTGTGTCGACACAAAGGAGATGTGTCGACACTCAGCAAGTTTCAACATAAGAAGGCATGTGTCGACACAAAGGAGATGTGTCGACACTCAGCAAGTATCAACAACAAAAGAACTTGTGTCGACACAAAGGAGATGTGTCGACACACAGCAGAATTCAACTAAGTTTTAAAGAAGAAGTACTTGTGTCGACACACAGAATCAGTGTCGACACATTCAACAGAAGGCTTGTGTCGACACACAGAATCAGTGTCGACACATTCTGAAGTAGCAGTGTCGAGAAGCTGTTACAACAACATAAGGAGTTCTGTCGACACCATCAAGGCTAGTGTTGACACTTAGTTCACTTGTGTCGACACTTAGTCTATTTGTGTCGACACATAATGAAGATCAGTCTCGACACATTCAGACAGAGACAGTATTTTCAAGAAGTGACTGGATGACTTGACAGCTGTCATTTCAGCCGGTCTACTGCAACTGTCAGAGCTGTCAGAAGTTCGTTAGAAACCGGATCAGCCGGTTATCTTGGAGGAAGACTATATAAAGGCCTTTCTCCTTCAACAGAACAGAAAAAATCACAATCAAATAATTATCAATCAATCAGAAGATTAAGAAGATCAATACAGATCCAGAGAAAACTGTAAATCAGTATTTTGAAGAAATTTCAGATTTACTTGGAGAGAGAGAACTCCAGTAACTGAAATCAAGAAAGAGACTTGTTAATCAAATCTCTTAAGGAGCAGGTTCTGAACCAGACTGCAAAGTAGGATCCAGATTTAATTCTCCATCCTAAGAAGGAAGTTGTCAGCCGGTCTACTTCAAGAAGATCAACTTTACTGAGTTCAGACTCAAGAAGCCTTGAAGAAAGCAAAGACAAAGTTGATCTCAGGAATCAGTGCTATCAATAACTCATCAAGAAGGTTGCCCTCTACATTCTCTCAAACTGAGTGGTGATCTAAAACCTTTTATTATTTTTTTGTAGGATCCTAAGGGATCTGAGTTGTAAGCCTAAATTTATAAAGGCTGAGGTAGGGCTTTTGAGCCTGAGTGTAGGAGAATCAATTCTCTGAGTGTAGGCCTTATTGAAGGCTGAGGTAGGGCTGTTTAGCCTGAGTGTAGGTCTTGTTGAAGACTGAGTGGTAGGGCTTTGTGCCTGAGTTGTAGGAGTTGGGACACTCTTAGTTGTAGGAACCTGTTTGAGGTTCTGAGCTATAAGATCTGAGGATCTGAGGAGAAGTGCAGAAGTTAGGCCGAATCTAGTACACTACTAGATAGACGAAGGGGGAAAGTGGATGTACCCAGACCTTGGGGAACCACTATAAACACTGTGTGCACTCTGTGAATGTTTGTTTCTGTGGTTGCTGTGTTGTGATAGCTGTAGAATTTTTCATTTGCTGCTTAAAGTAGATAACCGTTTGTCTGCCTTAAAGTAAAAAGAAAAAGTACACCTATTCACCCCCCCTCTAGGTGGTTAGACACTATTTCTTTCAAGTGGTATCAGAGGGAGGTTACTCAAAAAGGGACTTAACAGTCTGAGTAAGATCCTGTAGGCAGATTCAGAACAAACAAGAATCAAGAAAATGGGTTCTAGTGAGAATCACAAAGAGCTAGGATCCATGAAATTGCTAATATGTAGAAAAGAGATATTTGGCATATGGAAAGAGAGAGTTAGACTCTTTATGGAAGCTTCTGACCCAAGGATATATATTACAGTCAAGGAAGGCTCATATGCGCCAATGAAGGTATCCATTCTGGATGCAAATCAGAAAACTCCCAAGAACTTCTCTGAAATGACTAAAGATGAAATCATTCTGGCCACTATGGACAAGAGAGCCCAGAATATAATTGTTAGTGTCATTGATGATGCAACATTTCATAACTTAATTCATTGTAAAACCTCTAAAGACATGTGGGACACATTAATAGTCTATATGGAGGGCTCAGAGGAAGTAAGATAAGATAGGAAATCCTTGTTAAATCAGGAATATGAAAGCTTCAGACAAGAAAAGTCTGATAGCATTACCGAATGTTACAAGAAGTTCTATAGGATTGTTAATGAGTTGATGTCCTATGGAAGAGATTTCAGCAACTATGGGCTGAATGACAAGTTCTTAAGATCCCTGACTAAGGACTGGGACACCAAGATTTGTGTCATTGGGGAAGTGGCCAAATAGCTGATATACCTCCTCCAACTTTGTTTGGAAAACTGCTATCTTATGAGATGCAGTTAATGGCTAGAAAGGAGGAAGAGAAGAATACTAGAGTGGAGCACAAGGAAAAGTCTGTGGCCTTCAAGACTGAAGCCACTAAGAAGTATAGAAGCAAGTCTCCATCTCCACCTCAAATAATTGCTGAGGCTGTCACAGATAATTCAGATATCAAGAATTCAGATAGCAGTGAAAGTGATGAAGACTTTGCTGCTTTTACCAGGCATTTTCAAAAATTTCTGAAGAAGAAACAGTGGAGGTATAAGCCTTCCACTTCTCAGCCAAAAGATGACTACTATCAGAAAAGAAAGTTATCAAGGAATGACAGAAGAAGGTCCAAGTCAAGCAAAGCCACATCTTCAAAAATTGCGTGCTATTGCTGCAATAGACAGGGACATGTAGTGGCTGACTGTCCTGAAAAGAGGAAGGAGTCAGCTGACAAAAAGAAGACTCAGGTTAAGAGCAAAAAGTAAAAGTCCTTTGTTGCTAAGAAAGACAAGTGTCTGACAGATCAGCCATCTTCAGAAACAGAATCAGAAGTAGAAGCCTACATTGGATTATTTGCTGAAGAGGAAGAAGATGAGTTCATGCAGCTAATGAACTCAATTTATGAGAATGAAGATCATTAGTGCAAGGGACTGATGGCTATATCTGAAGGAGACAAGATCTAGGATCAGCCTGTACCAAGTAAGGTACAAAGTTGTTCTTCTAGTTCAATTTTTAGTACTAAGTGAGAGTCAGATACATCTGCATCAAGTGATGTGGGTGAGTCTGAATATGAAGGAGATATTCATCAGTTAATTAATGAATATAGAGACTTGTTGCAGGCCTTGAAGAAAAGCAAAACCTTGGCCAAAACTCAGGCAAAGGAGATTGCTAGTCTTAAATTGGCTGCTGTTGATTCAGACAAGTTGTTAGATAAGAAACTGAATGAAATAGCCAGACTGAAGAACATTACTGTTTTTCAGATGGGTACTAATACATTTAAGAATGATCAAATTAGAAATCTGGAGGTTAGACTTCAGAATGAGAAAGATATTGTGGCTAGGTTTTCTAAACCTAAATCTGTTTTACCCTTGATAGATGAGTTTGTACCTCAAAAGGGTAAGGCTGGATTAGGGTTTAAAAAACCTGCTTGGACTGCTAGGTCCAAATCTAAGGGCAAAGCTCCAGCACAAAACATAAAGTCTGCTGTAGATACTTCAGCAAGGGTAGTACCTAAACAAAGGTACAACAAGTTTGAGTGTTGGTGTTGTGGCAAGATAGGTCACTTTGCCTTAGATTGTTGGCACAATTCTAGTGTCAAAGAGAGTAGCAAACTGCCTGCTAGAAGAACTACAGGTAGTTTTTTTAAAGGTCAGACTAACCTGCACCAAGGACCCAAGAGTTATTTGGGTTCTAAGGTTAAGTAATCTGTTTTGCAGGTGAGTCCAAGTGGCCATGCCCCTATATGGTACTTGGACAGTGGATGTTCCAGGCACATGACTGGAACTAGAGGGTTGCTGAAGGACTACACATCTATGAAGGATGGCCCTAAAGTAATCTTTGGTGGTTCATAAAAAGGAATCATCAAGGGATCTGGTAACATTTCTAGTAATCAGATTACAATTACTCAAGTGGCTTATGTAAAGGGTTTGAAACACAAGCTCATTAGTATAAGTCATCTGAGTGATTTAGGATATGACATCTCATTTGTCAAGAATGTTTGTCATATCAAAAGGTCAAGTGATCAAAAGATCATTTTGACAGGTTATAGAAAAAGGAATGTTTACTATCATGACTTTGTATGTGAGAACAATGTTTCTCCTATTTGTCTTGTAGCTGATGAGAGAGTCTCTCATTGTGTCAAATGGCACAAGAGGCTAGCCCATCTAAATTACAAGACTATTGGCCAACTCTTTAGCAAAGAGTTAGTGAGGAATGGTCCTCAGGTTAAGTGTATAAAGGATGAGATATGCTCAGCTTGTCAAAAAGGCAAGCAGACCAATTCCACCTTTCATTGCCTTGAGAACAAGGATTCTGTGAGGTGTCTATACCTCTTGCATATGGATATTTTTGGTCATATGCCAGTTCACAGTGTAGGTAGGAAGGTCTACACATTTGTGGTAGTAGATGACTATTCAAGATATTCTTGGGTGTTCTTCCTAAGACAAAAATTTGAAACCCTAAGTATCTTATATAGTTTTGTTAAACAAATTTAGAATGAGTTTGACAGTACAGTGGTCAAAATCAGAAGTGACCATGACACTGAATTTCAGTCTGAAAGTATGACAAAACTGTGTGAAGAATTTGAGATTTTTCAGGAATTTTCATCACCAAGAACACCTCAGCAAAATGGTATTGCTAAAAGGAAGAATAGAACATTGATAGAGGCTGGTAGAACCCTATTGAGTGACACTTCTGTCCCAGAATATTTCTGGGCTGAGGCAGTAAACACTGCATGTCATGTAATCAATATCACCAAGGGCCACAAAAAGACTCCCTATGAGATTGTGAAGGGCAAAAAACCAAATTTATCCTATTTCAGGATCTTTGGTTGTAAGTGTTATATACTTAATAATTGTAAGTCTTATCTAACCAAGTTTGCTGACAAATCCCAAGAGGGGATCTTTGTTGGGTACAACAATAATAGTAAGGCTTATAGGGTCTACAACTTGGTTACTCAAGTTGTAGAAGAGTCTATACATGTAGTCTTTGATGAAACAAGACTCATTAACTGTGAATTGCCAAGTAGTGTTTACAGCTCTACAGGTGTAACTGAGAAGATGGACAAGCTTACCATTACAGAAGGTTCTACTGCAACTCAGCAAGTAGAAAATGGTGGCTGCTGTCCAGGGGGAGTACAAGACTCTCTAGATACAGAAGAAGACCAAGAGGTGCAGTTAAATGAAGAGGCTGGAGGTGTACAACCTGAAGACAGACTACCTCCAGCAAATAGACACTTAAATGATCATCCAGCCAATCAGATAATTGATGATCCAAGACAAGGAGTGCAAATAAGAAGCAGGAATCTGAGTACAGTTCTTTACTCCAGTTTCCTATCACAAGTAGAGCCAAAGAAATTTGAAGAAGCAGTTCTAGACTCTCATTGGATTGATGCCATGCAAGAGGAGCTGAATCAGTTCAAAAGATGCAAGGTCTGGGAGCTAGTTCCTAAACCAAAAGACCACAACATCATTGGAACTAAGTGGATCTTCAGAAACAAACTGGACGAGAATGGAATCATCATAAAGAATAAAGCAAGACTTGTTGCTAAGGGATATAGGCAGGAAGAAGGTATTGATTTTGATCAAACCTTTGCTCCAGTAGCAAGACTAGAAGCAATAAGGATGTTCCTTGCTTATGCAACATATCAAGGGTTCAAGGTATATCAAATGGATGTAAAGTCAGCTTTCCTGAATGGAAATCTAAAGGAAGAAGTCTATGTAGAGCAGCCATCAGGTTTTGTTGATACTCTCAAACCTGATTATGTATATAGACTTAGGAAGGCTTTGTATGGGTTAAAACAAGCCCCAAGGGTTTGGTATGAAACCCTATCTAGTTTCCTCATTGAGAACAAATTCTCAAGGGGGAAAATAGACAAGAATCTATTCCTCAGGGAATCTAAAGGCAAGATTATCTTAGTCCAAATACATGTAGATGATATAATATTTGGGTCTACTGAAAGTAATCTTTGCAGAAAGTTTGCAAAATTTATGCAAGGAAAATTTGAAATGAGCAGTATGGGGGAACTTAAGTTCTTCCTGGGTCTCCAAGTAAGACATACTGAAGATGGCTTGTCCATATGCCAGTCAAAGTTCACCCGAGAGTTGATAAAGAAGTATGGTATGGAATCATCCACTACCATGAGAACTCCTATGGGGTCAAGCATGTCTCTAAGCAAAGATGATGCAGGGAAACCTGTAGATGAAACTTTGTATAGAGGGATAGTTGGCTCCCTACTGTATTTGACTGCTAGTAGACCAGATATCATGTATGCTACATGTGTCTGTGCTAGGTACCAAGCATGCCCTAAAGAATCACATCTGACTGCAGTCAAAAGGATTTTGAGATATCTTAAGGGCACACCTAATCTAGGCCTTTGGTACCCTAGGAATGGAGATTTTGTACTGACAGGCTATTCAGATGCAGATTTTTTAGGCTGAAAGGAAGATAGGAAGAGCACTACAGGAACCTGTCAATTTCTCGGTGGAAGGCTGGTGTCTTGGAGCAGTAAGAAGCAGACCAGTGTGGCCATCTCCACAGCTGAGTCAGAATATGTTGCTGCAGGAAGCTGCTGTGCACAACTTTTGTGGATTCAACATCAGCTAGAAGACTATGGTATTCAAGTAAGTAGAACACCTTTACTTTGTGATTCTAGAAGTGCAATGTCTATAGCTAATAATCTTGTCTCACATAGGAGGACTAAGCACATAGAAATTAGATACCATTTTCTTAGAGAACATGTAGAAAAAGAGGACATTTCCCTAGAATATGTTAAAACAGGTAATCAGATAGCTGATATGTTTACTAAGCCCCTAGATGAAACCAAATTCAATAAGTTTAAAATTGAATTAGGTATGTTAAACTTAGAATAATTTAAAAAAACTTGGCTAAGTAAAAAGGTGTCGACACAAGGAGTTGTCTGTGTAGACATATAGAAGTGGTGTCGATATTTCAGAGAAATGGTGTCGACACATCTAGAGAGTCTGTGTCGACACTTCAGAGAATTAGTGTCGACACATCCAGAGTAGGTGTCGACACATCCAGGGTGGTGTCGACACTTAGATTTTACACTAATTTCGTCGAGTAGAGTTTCGACTAATAGTCGAGCTGAGATGTATAATTGTCGACACATATTTTCTGTCGACTATATTTGTGTCGACACATAGTTGTCGAGACATTAGAAGTAAGTGTCGACACTTTTCAACAGTGTCGACACATTTAAAGTATTTTGACGCGCCTTTTCACCTTCGATTTTAGAAAGGTATAAATAGGTCTTCACCATTATTTGTCGACACGCTCTCCATAGTTTTGAGACCAAACTTGTGTGTCGACATCTCTCTTCTCTAAATTCAAAATTTCTCCAAACCCTAATGGCGCCCAAGCTAGAAGAGAACATCAATGAAGGTTATGAGCTAGTGCGACATGCCTTTGACGATGCGGAACCCGAAATTCAAGGTGTTGTAACCCTAGTTGCAGAGACTGGGTTAGAGTATCTAGTTTCAGAGCTAATCAAGATTTGGAAGAAGGAGGTCCTCAAATTCTTTAGTGCAGCTACCCTTGATGCAACTGGACTCAAGATTAAGTCCACAATCCATGGGGCAAAAGTAAAAATCACCCAGAAAAATCTAATAGGAAAGGCATGAACATGCAAGACAAGTTCTTGTCTGAAGTGGTAGGCAGGGTAATTCTAATCAAGCCAGGTGGGCATGATAGAATATCAGCTCACATGTTCAGTTTAATGACAAGGATCATTTTCAAACTCAAAACTGATTGGTCAGCAGTGATGTTTGACAAGATTAAGGAAAGTCTGAAGAAGCCCAATCTAGGTAGGATTATGAGTTTGTTCTTGGCTGGAAGTATTCCAGAAGTGATGCACCAAGCTGCAGGTTATAAGATAAACCATATGAGGAAAATGGACATCAGAATAATCTCAAGATGGGATAGAGTGTTAACCAAGGAAATGCCTACACCAGAAAAGGAAGTTCCTCAACAGAAGAAGAAGAAGAAAACCATTGTGGCTCCTGAATCCTCAAGTAGCTCAGAGGAGCAAGTACTTTTCAGTTCTAATGAGGATGAAGCTGATAAAGAAGCAACTGATGTTACTGAAAGGTCACCAGTAAGGACTGTATATGCCCAGAGGCAGGGGGAGCTACCATCTGCTAGCCCTATTCACCTGGATCCCCTCTAGGCGGAGCCTCATCATGTGGATGAGCCAACTCACTTAGACAGTGAAAGGGCAACTCAAACCATTCTTGAGGTAATCAATGAAGTTAATCAATTAAATTTCAATATTGAGGATGAAGTATTAACTGAATCATTACTTGATGTTGATCAGCAAACTCAGATACATAGTCAACCACAAGATGTTGTCATGGATGACACATTAGTTGCTGATGATGCTCTAGAGATAAGAAACTCTTCAGTCCCTACTCAACAGGACTATACTCTAGAAGAGCTGTTCCCTGATTTATTACAGTCTGATTTTGAGGGAGAGAAAGCAGCTTTTGAGGTGGAGCAGGTAGATCTTTAGGGGGAGCCTGTTAGGTCTCAGGAGGAGACTGTAAGAAATGAAACTGAGGAGAAAAGGAATGCTGAGGAGCTACCAAGAGCAGAGAAAGAATTGACACCTACTCCACAGGATAGAGTAGACATTGCCAGTACTTCTGCTTCTGAGGATGAAGAGACTGCTAGAGCCAAGAAAAAAAGCTCATGGTCTTTAAGAGAAGAAGTCAGAGTTACAAGAAAGCATTGCAAACTGTGGCTCCACAACAAGCTCCAACTGCTGATTATAGTTCTTTGTTGGTGGCTTTGCAGATCAAGATGGATGGGCAAAGGAAGGCTCTAGAAAAGTATATGGATGAATGACATAAATCACTTCAATTTGATCTGGCTCAAGATATAAAATCTATTAGATTTGAAGTAAATCAAAATAATAAGGTAATGACTGACTGTTTTCATAAAGGAGGTAATGCAGTGGTTTATCTGGCCACTCATCAAGAGCATATAAGGACACAGGTTGATGATATAGCAGTTAAGCAGTGAAAGAAATAATACTTAATCACCTAGAGGGGGGTGAATTAGTGAACTTAATCTTTTTTAAAATTACAGGCAGAAACGCTGAATAATAAGACCTGTATTTGCAATTCTCTACAGCAATTCAGCACAGATAATACAGCAATCACAAAATTAATCACACACAGAGTACACACAGATTTTTATAGTGGTTCCCCAAGTTCTGGGTACATCCACTTTCCCCCTTCGCCTATCTAGTAGTGTACTAGATTCGGCCTAACTTCTCCACTTCTTCTCAGATCCTCAGATCTTACACCTCAGAACCACAAATAGGTTCCTACAACTCAGAGTGACCCCACTCCTACAACTCAGGCACATAGCCTTACCACTCAGTCTTCATCAAGACCTACACTCAGGCTAAACAACCCTACCTCAGACTTCAATCAAGGCCTACACTCAGAGAATAGAATCTCCTACACTCAGGCAATAAAACCTTACCTCAGCCTTTATAGTTTAGGCTTACAACTTAGATCTATACAAGATCCTACAGAATATAAAGTTTACAAAGTAAATAACCATAATTCAGAAAGAGAGAGATGAATTGACTGGCTTCTTGATGAGTTCTTGGAAGAACTAGGCTGAGATCAACCACCCTTAGCTTTCTTCAAAGCTTCTTGAATTAGAACACGTTAGGGTTGAATCTCCTGTGCTGATGATCTTCAATCAACTGCTGTCTTGTGAATCAAATCTCGATCTGAATCTTACTTATCAGCCTGGTTCACCAGCTGTTCTTCTTAGAAGGAGCTCTCTCTCTGCAACTTCTTAGATCTTCACTTGAAGGTCTTCTTCCTTTTTTTGTGTTGTGATTCAATTTTAATTGATCGTCGTTTCTGTCGAAGGAGAAAGGTCTTTAAATAGTCTTCCTCCAAGGTAACCGGCTGATCCGGTTTCTAACAACCTTCTGACAGCTCTGATAGTTGCAGTTGACAGGTTGAAATGGCAGTTGTCAAGTCATCCAGTCACTTATTGAAATCTCTGTCACTGTCTGAAAGTGTCGAGACAAATAGTCTTTATGTGTCGACACAAATAGAATAAGTGTCGACACAAGTAGACTAAGTGTCGACACTAGCCTTCATAGTGTCGACACAACTCCTTGTGTTGTTGTAACAGCTACTCGACACTGCTTCTTCAGAATGTGTCCACACTGATCCTGTGTGTCGACACAAGCCTTCTGTTGAATGTGTCGATACTGATTGAGTGTGTCGATACAAGTACTTCTTCTTCAATACTTAGTTAATTTCTGCTGTGTGTCGACATAACTCCTTTGTGTCGACACTTGCCTTCATGTGTTGAAACTTTGCTGAGTGTCGACACATATCCTTTATGTCGACAAATTCTTCATGTGTTGACACTTTGCTGAGTGTCGACACATCTCCTTTATGTCGACACATTCTTCATGTGTTGAAACTTTGCTGAGTGTAGACACATCTCCTTTGTGTCGACACTTGTACTTAAACTTTGTTGAAGTTCTCTGAGTGTCGACATAGCTTCCTGGTGTCGACACTTTTGATGTCGACAAAATTTCTCTGGGTGTCGACACTGCTTCTAAGTGTCGACACTGATTATGTAGACAATTCTTCATTGTGTGTCGACAATGCCTGTATGTGTCGACACATTTCTTCTGGTGTCGACTCTGCCTTCCTGCTGTCGACACAATTACTCCAAGTGTCGACACAGCTTCTCTAGGTGTCGACACAAGCCTTCTTAAGTGTCGGCACTTTTCTTCTGGGTGTCGACACATGGACTTAGAAACTTTTCCTTCTTTGCCTTCAATTACTTAACCTGCACACATAAACTCAAAGCACATCAAATACACCTTGGTGTATATCATTGAGTAGGGTGAGACTTCTTCAAATCAGGTACATATATTCCAATGTACCTAACAATCTCTCCCTATTTGGAGAAGTCATAACCCTTAGTCAATGATATACACCATACATAACAAATACTCAATATGATGTATAACATTATTAAATGACAGGGTGAGAACTAAACATGTATAAACAGAACATGTAAAAACAATTATCTCAGAACAATAATGTAATAGATTGAACATATAACATTGTTCTGACAACTTCAAACATTTTCATTAATCAAAAGTTTACATAGAGTTTCATGCAAATGATTACAAATTGTAAACTTAAGAAAATTCTATCCTATGACTGCTCTGGTTCCTTGATTACAATGCCCTTTCCAGATTGAATCTTTGCTTGGACTGGAGATTCATTGTCATCACCAGGCTTCTTCCCTTTAAGATCTTTCTTTTTCTATTCTTCAGCCCTTATCTTCTTTCTTTCAAAATAGTGATAAGGCTTAGGGAAATACTTGCTAGGCTCCTGTGCATTAGGAGGTAGCTTCCCTAATTTAGCCTTCCTTCTGTATTGTACTATGGCCGCTTGCCTAGCCTCATGTATCTTCCATTCCTTGTCAAAATATCATTTGCCTCTCTCTAGGAAATTATCCTTAGCAGCCTTCCAAGCAGTTAATATGATATTCCTAGAGGTTGGACTCCATTGCTCAAAATCTGGCCTTAATTCAGCTTGCTCTCTGAACCTTTTCTTAGATAATTGGGACTCTTGTTCTTTTAGAACTGCCTCTATCACAGGTTGAACAACGTTTTCAAGAATAACATTCTGATTACCCTCAGGAGGACTATACATAGACTGTACCTCCTGATGTATCATGTCAAAATCTGTAGGAGGGTATATCACTTGAGCCACTTCAACTTGCTCTGCTCCAAAGTATGCAGGATTGATGCCAGACTCTGCAACATTATCATCATCACATAAAGGTGGATATCCAAGGGTGGCTCTGATGGAGTTTGAAATCCATTTTGCATGATCAGAGCCGGCTTTGACTAGTACCCTCTCCCCCTTTATGACTTCTCTCTCTATGTGATCCCTAAGATCATCTTTCTGGAATCTGATTTGAGCATTCAAATAGTTAACTCCTTATTTATAAAAAGGTTTTAACCTTTGGAGCCGGTCAGTAATAATCTTTTGAGAATCTATAATAGCAGTGTGAACAACAAGTAGGCTTTCTTGGAGTTGCTTATCAAACTCAGCTTTGGTAGTAGCACTTTGTGCAGTCTGGGCAGTAGCTAGATTCTTCATTTCAGTGACAATGGCATTATGAGAAGCAGTCAGATTATCATTCATTCTTAGCTGATTTTCCAGGACATATCCTTGTTTGACTGCCTTGTCATCAACCTGTTTCTTGATGTTCTCTTGATGAGTAGCCAGATAGACCACTGCATTTCCTCGTTTATGGAAGCAGTCAGTCATTTCCTTTTTATGTTGATTCACTTCAAATCTTATGGATTTTATGTCTTGATCTAAGGAAAATTGTAGCTCCTTATGATGCTCATCCATATAAGTTTCCATTGCATTCCTTTGCTCATCTAGCTTTATTTGCAATGCCACCAACAGAGAACTATAATAAGTTGTTGGGGCAGGCTGTGGAGCAAGTATCTATAGTGCTTTCTTGTAGGTCTGACTTCTTCTCTTGAAGACCTGGAACTTCCTCTTCTTGGCTCTAGCAGCCTCTTCATCCTCTGAAGCAGAAGTACTAGCAATATCTACTCTATCCTTAGGACTAGGATGTAAATCCTTCTCAGTCCTTGGTAGCTCCTCAGCAATTCTTTGCTCCTCAGTCTCTTATCTAGCAGTCTCCTCTACATGCTCCCCCTCAATATTGACCTTCTCCACCTCAACAGCTGCTATCTCTCTCTCAAGGTCTATCTGTACAAGATCAGGGAATAGCTCTTCTAATGTAAACTCATGCTGAGGTTGTACAGGAGAATCTCTTATTTTTGGAGCAACTGAGTCTACTCTATCAGCAATTGATGTGTCCTCCATGAAAACATCTTGTAGTTCACTATGTAACTGTATTTGCTGATCAATATCAAGTAATGATTCAGTCAAAACTTCATCATCAATAGGGAAATTTAATTGATTAACTTCAGTAATTACCGCTAGAATGGTTTGGGTAGCCCTTTCACTCTCTAATGGAGTTGGCTCATCCATAAGTAGAGGCTCCCCCTGGAGAGGATCCAGGTGAATTGGGCTAGCTGAGGGTAGCTCCCCCTGCCTTTGAGCATCTCCTTGTCTTGCTGGTGATTGTCCAGCAGTGTCATCCTCTCCATCATCTGAACTAAACACCACTTGCTCCTCTGAGCTACTTGAGGATTCTTGTGCCACAATGGCTGTCTTCTTCTTCTTCTTTTGAGGTGTTTACTTTTCTGGAGTTGGTAGTTCATTTGTCAATACTCTATCCCAACTTGAGAAAATTCTTACATCCATTCTCCTCATGTGGTTTACCTTAGAACCATCAGCTTGGTTCATCACTTCAGGTATACTTCCAGCTAAGTATAAGCTCATAATTCTACCCAGATTGGGCTTCTTCAGACTTTCTTTTATCTTGTCAAACATCACAGCTGACAAATCAGTTTCAAGTATGAATATTATCCTTGTCATCAAACTGAACATGTGAGCAGATATTCTATCATGCCCACCAGGCTTGCGCAGTATCACCTTCTCAACTATCTCAGAGAAGAACTTTCCTTGTATATTCATTCCTTTCCTATTAAAGACTAAACCAATCTTCAAGATTGAATCCAGTGCACACCATGTCAGTGTCTCCCTTGTTTTTGAAGCAGAAACATCTTCCTCTTCTGTAGTTCTTGGGAGATGTAGAATCTTCCTGAGACTCTTATGAGTGACCTTCACCTTTGCCCCATGAACTTTGGACTTAATCTTGAGTCCAGATTCATCAAGAGTTGCTGCACTCAAGAATTCGAGGACTTCCTTCTTCCAGATCTTAATAGGTTCTGAAACAAGATACTCTAGGCCTGTCTCTGCAATTAGGGTTACCACACCTTGGATTTCGGGTTCCGCATCATCAAAGGCGCGTCGCACGAGCTCATATCCTTCATTAATGTTCTCTTCTATCTTGGGCGCCATTAGGGTTTGAAGAAATTTTGAATTTAGAGAAGAGAGATGTCGACACACAAGTTTGGTCTCGAAACTAAGGTGAGCGTGTAGACAAACAATGAGGAAAACCTATTTATAACTTTCTAGAATTCAAGGTGAAAATGTGCGTTAACATACTTGAATTGTGTCGACATTATTGAAAAGTGTCGACACTTACTGCTAATGTCTCGACAACTATGTGTCGACACAAATATAGTCGACAGAATATATGTGTCGACACTTATATATCTCAGCTCGACACTTAGTCGAGACTCTACTAGACTAATTATGTGTAAATCCTAAGTGTCGACACCACCCTGGATGTGTCGACACCTACACTGCATGTGTCGACACCTACACTGCATGTGTCGACACTAATTCTCTGAAGTGTCGACACAGACTTCCTAGATGTGCCGACACCATTTCTCTGAAATGTCGACACCACTTCTATGTGTCGACAAAGACAACTCTGTGTGTCGACACTATTTTACTTAGCCAATTTTTGTAAATTATTCTAAGTTTATCATACCTAATTCAATTTTAAACTTATTGAATTTGGTTTTATCTAAGGGCTTAGTAAACATATCAGCTAACTGATTATCTGTCTTAACATACTCTAGGGAAATGTCTTCTTTTCAACATGTTCTCTTAGAAAATGGTATTTAATTTCTATGTGCTTAGTCCTACTATGGGAGACAGGATTATTTGCAATAGAAATGGCACTAGTAGAATCACAAAATAAAGGTGTCCTACTTACTTGAATACCATAATCTTCTAACTGATGTTGAATCCATAGAAGTTGAGTACAATAACTTTCTGCAGCCACATACTCTGATTCTGCTGTGGAGATAGCCACACTTGTTTGTTTCTTGCTACTCCATGACACCAGCCTTCCACCTAGAAATTGACAGGTTCCTGTGGTACTTTTCCTATCTTTCTTGCAGCCTGCAAAGTCTGCATCTGAATAACCTATCAGTTCAAAATCTCCATTCCTAGGGTACCAAAGGCCTAGATAAGGAGTGCCCTTAAGATATCTCAAAATTCTTTTGACTGCTGTCAAATGAGATTCTTTAGGGCAAGCTTGGTACCTAGCACAGACATATCTAGCATACATGATATCTGGTCTACTAGCAGTCAAATACAGTAGTGAGCCAACTATCCCTCTATACAAAGTTTCATCTACATGTTTCCCTGCATCATCTTTTCTTAGAGACATGCTTGACCCCATAGGAGTTTTCATGGTAGTGGATGATTCCATACCATACTTCTTTCTCAATTCTAGGGTGAACTTAGACTGGCATATGGATAATCCATCTTCAGTCTGTCTAACTTGGAGACCCAAGAAGAACTTAAGTTCCCCCATACTGCTCATTTCAAATTATCCTTGCATGAGTTTTGCAAACTTTCTGCAAAGACTACTTTCTGTAGACCCAAATAAGATGTCATCTACATATATTTGGACTAAGATAATCTTGCCTCCGAATTCCCTAAGGAATAGAGTCTTGTCTATTTTCCCCCTTGAGAATTTGTTCTCAATGAGGAAACTAGACAAGGTTTCATACCAAGCCCTAGGGTCTTGTTTTAACCCATACAAAGCCTTTCTAAGTCTATATACATAGTCAGGTTTAAGAGAATCTACAAAACCTGATGGCTGCTCTACATAGACTTCTTCCTTCAGATTTCCATTCAGAAAAGCTGACTTAACATCCATTTGATATACCTTAAATCCTTGAAATGTTGCATAGGTAAGGAACATCCTTATTGCTTCCAGTCTTGCTACTGGAGCAAAGGTTTGATCAAAATCAATACCTTCTTCCTGCCTATATCCCTTTGCAACAAGTCTAGCTTTATTCTTTATGATGATTCCATGCTCATCCAAATTGTTCCTAAAGATCCACTTAGTTCCAATAATGTTGTGGTCCTTGGGTTTAGGAACTAGCTCACAGACCTTGCATCTTTTGAATTGATTCAGCTCCTCTTGCATGGCCTCAATCCAATGAGGGTCTAGGATTGCTTCTTCAAACTTCTCAGGCTCAACTTGGGATAGGAAACTTGAGTAAAGAACTGTACCTAGATTTCTGCTCCTTGTTTGCACTCCTTGTCTGGGATCTCCAATTATCTGATTGGCTGGATGATCCCTTAAGTGCCTATTTGCTGGAGGCAGCCTGTCTTCGGGTTGTACACCTTCAGCTTCTTCATTCAACTGCACCTCTTGGTCTTCTTCAGCATCAGGAGTATCTTGTACTCCCCCTGGACAGCAGCCACCATCTTCCACTTGCTGACTTGCAGAAGAACCTTCTGTTAAGGTAAGCTTGTCCATCTTCTCAGTTATACCTGTAGAGCTGCAAACACTTCTTGGCAATTCATTATATATGAGCCTTACTTCATCAAAAACGACATGTACTGACTCTTCTACAACTTGAGTAATCAAGTTGTAGACCATATAAGCCTTACTGTTGTTGCTTTACCCAACAAAGATTCCCTCTTGGGATTTGACAGCAAACTTGGTTAGATAAGACTTACCATTGTTAAGGATATAACACTTGCAACCAAAGATCCTGAAATAGGATAGATTTGGTTTTCTGCCTTTCACAATCTCATAGGGGGTCTTCTTGTGGCTCTTGGTGATAGTAGCCCTATTGATTACATGACATGCAGTATTAACTGCCTCAGCCCAGAAATATTCTGGGAGAGAAGTGTCACTCAATAGGGTTCTACCAGCCTCTATCAAGGTTCTATTTTTCCTTTCAGCAATACCATTTTGCTGAGGTGTTCTTGGTGAGGAAAATTCCTGAAAAATTCCAAACTCTTCACACAGTTTTGTCATACTTTCAGACTGAAATTCAGTACCATGATCACTTCTGATTTTGACCACTGTACTGTCCAATTCATTCTGAATTTGTTTAACAAAACTATACAAGATACTTGGAGTTTCAGATTTTTGCCTTAGGAAAAACACCCAGGAATACCTTGAGTAGTCATCAACAACCACAAATGTGTAGACCTTCTTACCTAGGCTGTGAACTGGCATAGGACCAAAAAGATCCATATGAAAGAGGTATAGACACCTCACAGAATCCTTGTTATCAAGGCTATGAAAGGTGGATTTCGTCTGCTTGCCCTTTTGACAAGTTGAGCATATCCCATCCTTTATACACTTAACCTGAGGACCATTCCTCACTAACTCTTTGCTAAAGAGTTGGCCAATTGTCTTATAGTTAAGATGAGCCAGCCTCTTGTGCAATTTAACACAATGTGAGACTCTTTCATCAGCTACAAGACAAATAGGAGAAACATTGTTCTCACACATAATGTCTAGACAATAGACATTTCTCTTCCTATATCCTGTCAGAATGATCTTTTGATCATTTGACCTCTTGATATGACAACCATTTTTGACAAATGAGATGTCATATCCTAAATCACTCAGCTGACTTATGCTAATGAGGTTATGTTTCAAACCCTTTACATAAGCCACTTGAGTAATTGTAATTTGGTTACTAGTAATGTTACCAAAGCCTTTGATGATTTCTTTTTCTGAACCACCAAAGGTAACTTTAGGCCCATCTTTGATAGATGTATAATCCTTCAGCAACCCCCTAGTTCCAGTCATGTGCCTGGAACATCCACTATCCAAGTACCATATAGGGGCATGACCACTTGGACTCACCTGCAAAACAGATTACTTAACCTTAGAACCGAAATAATTCTTGGGTCCTTGGTGCAGGTTAGTTTGACTTTTAACAAAACTACCTGTAGCTCTTCTAGCAGGTAGTTTGCTACTCTCCTTGACACTTGAATTGTGCCAACAGTCTATGGCAAAGTGGCCTATCTTGCCACAACACCAGCACTCAAACCTGTTGTACCTTTGTTTAGGTACAACCCTGGCTGAAGTATCTACAACATGCTTTTTGTTTAGTGCTGGGGCTTTTCCCTTAGACTTGGACCTAGCAGTCCAGGCAGGTTTTGTAAATCCTAATCCAGCCTTACCCTTATGAGGTACAAACTCATCTATCAAGGGTAAAACAGATTTGTGTTTAGAAAAGCTAGCCACAGTATCCTTCTCCTTCTGAAGTCTAACCTCCAGATTCCTAATTTGATCATTCTTAAATGTAATAGTTCCCATCTGAATAACTATAATGTTCTTCAGCCTGGCTATTTCATTCAGTTTCTGATCAAACAACTTGTTTGAATCAGCAGCAGCCAATTTAAGACTAGCAATCTTCTTCGCCTGATTTTTGGCCAAGGTTTTGCTTTTCTTTAAGGCCTGCAATAAGTCCCTATATTCATCAATTAACTGATGAATATCACCTTCAGATTCAGACCCACCCACATCACTTGATGCAGATGTATCTGATTCTGACTCAGTACAAGAAATTGAACTAGAAGAACAATTTTGTACCTTACTTGGTCCAGGCTGATCCTGGATTTTATCTCCTTCAGATAAGGGCATCAGCCCTTTGCACTGATTGTCCTCATGCTCATAAATTGAATTCATTAACGGCATGAACTCATCATCCTCCTCTTCAGCAAACAACCCAATATAGGCTTCAGCTTCTGAATCTGTTTCTGATGATGACTGATCAGTCAAACTTTTATCTTTCTTGGCAACAAAGGACTTTTCCTTTTTGCCCTTAAACTGTGTCTTCTTTCTATCCGTTGACTCCTTCCTCTTTTCAGGACAGTCAGCCACTACATGTCCCTGTCTATTGCAACAATAGCATACAATCTTTGAGGATGTAGTTTTACTTGTCTTGGACTTTCTTCTGTCATTCCTTGATGACTTCCTGTTCTGATAGTAGTCATCTTTTGTCTGTGAAGTGGATGGTTTAGACCTCCACTGCTTCTTCTTCAGAAACTTTTGAAAATGTCTTGTAAAAGCAGCAAAGTCTTCATCACTTTCACTGCTATCTGAATTCTTGCTTTCTGACTCATCTGTCTCAGCCTCAACAACATTTTGAGGCAGAGATGGAGACTTGCTTTTATATTTCCTAGTGGCTTCAGTCTTGAAGGCCACAGATCTCTCCTTGTGCTCCACTCTAGTAGTCTTTTCTTCCTCCTTTCTAACCATTAACTGCATCTCATAAGATAACAGTTTTCCAAACAAAGTTGGAGGAGGTATATCAGCTAATTTGGCCATTTCCCTAATGGCACAAATCTTGTTATCCCAGTCCTTAGTCAGGGATCTTAAGAACTTGTCATTCAGCTCATAGTTGCTGAATTCTCTTCCATAGGACATCAATTCATTTACTATCCTATAGAACTTATTGTAGCATTCAGTAATGCTATCAGACTTTCCTTGTCTGAAGCTTTCATATTCCTGATTTAACAAAGACTTCCTGTCGTGTCTTACTTCTTCTGATCCATCCATATAGACAATTAATGTGTCCCACATTTATTTAGAAGTTTTACAGTGAATTAAATTCTGAAATGTAGCATCATCAATTGCACTAACAATAATATTCTGGGCCCTCTTGTCCATAGTGTCCAGAATAATTTCATCTTTAGTCATTTCTGAATAGTCTTTGGGAGTTCTCTGATTTGCATCCAGAACAGATACTTTCATTGGCACATATGACCCCTCTTTGACTGTAATGTATATTCTTGGGTCAGAGGCTTCCATAAAAAGTCTAACCCTCTCTTTCCAAATGCCAAATATCTCTTTTCTACAGATTGGCAATTTCATGGACCCCAGCTCTTTGTGATTCTCAGTAGAACCCATTTTCTTGACTCTTGATTATTCTGATTCTGCCTACAGGATCTTACTCAGACTGTTATGTCCCTTTTTGAGCAACCTCGCTCTGATACCACTTTAAAGAACTAGTACCTAATCACCTAGAGGGGGGGGGGGTGAATAGGTGAACTTAGTCTTTTTAAAATTACATGCAGAAACACTGAATAACACTACTAGAAAAACGAGTATTAGCTACATGTTTTTTTGCCAGGGTTCAAAAATCGTGGATAATACACTAGTATTAGCCATGATCGCAAAACCGTGGCTAATATTTAGGTTTTAGCCACGGCTATACAAAAACATGACTAATAGCTTTGTATTAGCTATGAAAAGTAAAAACGCATGGCTAATATTGATTTTTCAGCCCAAATAATATTTCAAAACAATTTAAAATGTTTGGCCATTTCCATCCAAACCCACCATCAAATCGCGAAAACAAAATAAAAATTCAAGAAATAAAAATCCACCCTGCGCCTCCATAACACTCCTCCCGATCGCCCTAAACCTAAGCAAATGCCATACCCTTCCTCGCAACTTCAGAGCGCCGCATCTTGCCAATCACTTCTCCTTCCTCTTGCATCTCTCCGGCAACAAGTTCGCTCACCGCATCTTGCTGATCACTTCCACTTCCTCTGGCAACTCTCCGGCAACCAGTTCGCTCACTGCATCTCCCTTCGTTTTTCCGCCGGATCTTGGTAAGCTCTCATTTTTCTTCTCGCTGATTTCCATACATCATTCTGATTACTACACCGTAGCAGATCCTGCAAGCCATCCGACAATCTAATAGCATCGTCGCACCCTGCTGACGAATCTTCTTCGCCCGACATCGCACTTGCAACCTCATCGCTCACGAGATTTTCTTTCGTTTAACAGCTGGATCTAGGTTACTTCACAATTTTCGATCAGTTTTTCATTACCCTTTTTATCAGTTATTTGATTTTGATCTTCTCTCCCAATTTGTTACAGCTTTTGTTACAGCTTTTGTTACAGCATTTGATTTCTAATTTTGTTCAACCAATCCCAACAGTACTGCAGCAAGCTGCTGTAAAACAAGACTACAACAAGCAGCAGTACTTGAAAATAAGTTCCCCAAAATTGAACTTTAGTTTTCTCTCAGTATCGTTTTGATTCTCATTGTGTGCGCTTATAATTATGGCAGGACATTGTGTTCAGTGACTGTGTTCTTTGTTCAGTTTGTGTGTTTGTTCTGTGTTCAGTATGTGTGTTTGTTTTGTGTTCAGTTAGTGTTCTGTGTTCAGTGAGTGAGTGTCGGTGCATGTTCCACTGCATTCATGACTGCCATTATCGTGCCAAACTGTGTTCTTTTATATTGTGTTCAGTTGTGTGTAGTTATGTTTATGTTCTGTCTGTAGTTAATTTGTGTTCTGTTTGAGTGTTCAGTGTTTGTTTTTGTGTGTTGCTAGTGTGGGAGCCCCGTGTCGGGCACTAACAAAGTTTAATGATGGCTTAACTTAGTCATTGATCTGAAAATGTTGGCTTAACTCGGTAGAAATCAAAGTTTATTGATATCACTATACAAGTTTTGCTGTAATTGAATGAATATTTCTGAACAACTTTATGTTTTGTACCTATTTCTATTAAAAGTGATGTAACAAAAATATAGTTGTTATTACTTGTTTGTTAAACTCTCAAGTAGATTAGAAGTGATGCACCAATTTCAGTCTTGCTTTGATCATTCCGTTTTTTGCCGCTATTTCATTCCCCCTCCGACTAGTTAAAGATAATAAAGTCTATACTCATCTTATACAAAATGTTGTTACGAATTATTTGAAAGTTTGTCTAAATGATGATTCCTCGCAATGGCATGTGCGCTTTGATCATTCTCTCTCAATATATAATTATGCTTCTAAGATTGGCATCTATAAATATCATTTATAAATGACCATTATGCTTTATTTAAGTTGTGTTTAGGCTCCGGTGAGTTCAGACAAAATGCCACCGCCATAGAATGTATGTTTGACATGACAACGGTTATGACCGCCGCCATGAAAAGAAAATTAGTTTTGAACATAAAATCCTCAAGTTCTGCACAACTCTTCTACATCGTTTTTTAGTGTTAGTATGACTGCTTTATGGATTAGCATTACATTATTTTGAATATGTTTTTTTAAAAAAAACATAAATTAGTATTTGTCACGGCTTAAAACCGTGGCAAATAGTTTTTTAAAAAATGATGAGTTTGCCTTTAGCCAGGGCTTCATACCGTGTCTAATAGTTGGCTTATTTTCCACGGCCCGTGGCAAATAGTTTATTTTAACTCATGAAACGTTTTTGCCAGGGATTAAAACCGTGGCTAAAGGTAAAGATATTAGCCACGGTAGTTTTTTTCTGTGGCTAATAATATTAGCTACGGCCAATCCGTGGCTTAAAATGTTTAGCCACGCCGACTTTAGCCACGGATTTTTCCCGTGGCTAGACCGTTGCTAAAGCTTTTTAGCCACGGTTTTGGACTTTTTGCCAGGGCAATTTGCGCTGGCCAAAAGTCTATTTTCTAGTAGTAATAAGACCTATATTTGCAATTCTCTACAGCAATTCAACACAGATAATACAACAATCACAGAATTAATCACACACAGAGTACACACAGATTTTTATAGTGGTTCCCCAAGGTATGAGTACATCCACTTTCCCCCTTCGCCTATCTAGTAGTGTACTAGATTCGGCCTAACTTCTCCACTTTTTCTCAGATCCTCAGATCTTACACCTCAGAACCACAAACAGGTTCCTACAACTCAGAGTGACCCCACTCCTACAACTCAAGCACAAAGCCTTACCACTCAGTCTTCACCAAGACCTACACTCAGGCTAAACAGCCCTACCTCAGCCTTCAATCAAGGCCTACACTCAGAGAATAGAATCTCCTACACTCAGGCACTAAAGCCCTACCTCAGCCTTTATAGTTTAGGCTTACAACTCAAATCTATACAAGATCCTACAGAATATAAAGTTTATAAAGTAAATAACCACAATTCAGAAAGAGAGAGATGAATTGACTGGCTTCTTGATGAGTTCTTGGAAGAACTAGGCTGAGATCAACCACCCTTGGCTTTCTTCAAAGCTTCTTGAATTAGAACACATTATGGTTGAATCTCCTGTGCAGATGATCTTCAATCAACTGCTGTCTTGTGAATCAGATCTCGATCTGAATCTTACTTATCAGCCTGGTTCACCAGCTATTCTTCTTAGAAGGAGCTCTCTCTCTCCAACTTCTTAAATCTTCACTTGAAGGTCTCCTTCCTTTTTTTGTGTTGTGATTCAATTTTAATTGATCGTCGTTTCTGTCGAAGGAGAAAGGTCTTTAAATAGTCTTCCTCCAAGGTAACCGGCTGATCCGGTTTCTAATAACCTTCTGACAGCTCTGACAGTTGCAGTTGACCGGTTGAAATGGCAGCTGTCAAGTCATCCAGTCACTTCTTGAAATATCTGTCACTGTCTGAAAGTGTCGAGACAGATAGTCTTTATGTGTCGACACAAATAGACTAAGTGACGACACAAGTAGACTAAGTGTCGACACTAGCCTTCATGGTGTAGACACAACTCCTTGTGTTGTTGTAACAGCTACTCGACACTGCTTCTTCAGAATATGTCGACACTGATCCTGTGTGTCGACACAAGCCTTCTGTTGAATGTGTCGATACTGATTGAGTGTGTCGACACAAGTACTTCTTCTTCAATACATAGTTGATTTCTGCTGTGTGTCGACACAACTCCTTTGTGTCGACACTTGCCTTCATGTGTTGAAACTTTGCTGAGTGTCGACACATCTCCTTTGTGTCGACACATTCTTCATGTGTTGAAACTTTGCTGAGTGTCGACACATCTCCTTTGTGTCGACACATTCTTCATGTGTTGAAACTTTGCTGAGTGTCGACACATCTCCTTTGTGTCGACACTTGTACTTAAACTTTGTTGAAGTTCGCTGAGTGTCGACATAGCTTCCTGGTGTCGACACTTTTGATGTCGATAAAGTTTCTCTAGTTGTCGACACTGCTTCTAAGTGTCGACACTGATTATGTAGACAATTCTTCACTGTGTGTCGACACTGCCTGTATGTGTCGACACATTTCTTCTGGTGTCGACGCTGCCTTCCTGGTGTCGACACAATTACTCCAAGTGTCGACACAGCTTCTCTAGGTGTCGACACAAGCCTTCTTAAGTGTCGACACTTTTCTTCTGGGTGTCGACACATGGACTTAGAAACTTTTCCTGCTTTCCTTGCAATTACTTAACCTGCACACATAAACTCACAGCACATCAAATACACCTTGATGTATATCATTGAGTAGGGTGAGGATTCTTCAAATCAGGTACATATATTCCAATGTACCCAACAAGCAGGGCTATGTCTTAGAAAATCAAATAAGAATGAATGAAAACTTGACTGAATCACATAATGTGATTGTCACTGAAATGAAAAATATAGCTACTGCACAGACTGTAGTAAGTGCTACTGCCAAAGAAGCATTTGATAAGCTATTACAAGAAAGCCTAACTGCTGTTAAAACTGTCATTGAAGATTCTCAAAAGGCTATTACTGCACAGCTCCAAAAGTTAAAACCTTTTTATAAAGATGGTGTTAACTATCTGAATGCTCAGATCAGATTTCAGAAGGATGATCTTAGGGATCATATAGAAAGAGAAGTCATAAAGGGGGAGAGGGTATTAGTCAAAGCAGGCTCTGACCATGCTAAATGGATTTCAAACAGCATCAGAGCTAGCCTTGGATATCCACCTTTGTGTGATGATGATAATGTTGCTGAATCTGGTATACATCCTGCTGTTTTTGGAGGTGAGCAAGCTGAAGTGACTCAAGTGATCTACCCTCCAGCAGATTTTGAGATGATACATCAGGAGGTATAATCTATGTATAGCCCTCCTGAGGTTAATAAGAATATTATTATTGAGAAAGTAGTACAACCTGTGCCTGAGGAAGTTTTGAAAGAGCAAGAATCTCAATTATCTAAGAAGAGGTTCAGAGAACAGGCAGAGTTAAGGCCTGATTTTGAACAGTGGAGCCCAACTTCTAAAAATATTATTCTGACTGATTGGAAGGCTGTAAAGGATAATTTCATAGAGAGGGGTAAATGGTACTCTGACCAAGAATAGAGAAAACATGAAGCCAGGCAAGAGGCTATTGTACAGTATAGAAGAAAGGATAAACTAGGGAAGCTACCTCCTAATGCACAGGAGCCTAACAAGTATTTCCCTAAGCCTTATCATTATTTTGAGAGACAGAAGATAAGGGCTGAAGAACAGAAGAAGAAAGATCTTAAAGGAAAGAAGCCTGTTGATGACATTGATGCTCCAGTTCAAGCCAAGATTCAATCTGGAAAGGGCATTGTCATCAAAGAGCCAGAGCAGCCATAGAATAGAATTTTCTTTAGTTTACAACTTTGTAATCATTTGCATTAAAATCCATGTAAACGTTTGATCAATGAAACTATTAGAAGTTATAACAAAACAGTGTTTAATGTTCAATCTATTACATTGTTATTCTGAGAAGATTGTTTATACATGTTTTGTTAAGTATTTACCCTGTCATATAATACTGCTATACATCATATTGAGTATTTGTTATGAATGGTGTATATCATTGACTAAGGGTTATGACTTATCCAAATAGGGGGAGATTGTTAGGTACATTGGAAAATATATACCAGATTTGAAGAAGCCTCACCCTACTCAATGATATACATCAAGG
Source organism: Platanthera guangdongensis (assembly GCA_039583875.1). NCBI lineage: Eukaryota > Viridiplantae > Streptophyta > Magnoliopsida > Asparagales > Orchidaceae > Platanthera > Platanthera guangdongensis. The sequence continues at coordinate 87,803,315 of CM077152.1, read as the reverse complement.
TGTTTTTGATGTGTTTTTAGTTTATTTGTGCAGGTTAAGTAACTGCATGATTGCAGAAAAGTTTCTAAGTCCATGTGTCGACACCTACAGATGCAGTGTAGACACTTATGAAGGCTTGTGTCGACACCTAGAGAAGCTGGGTCGACACTTGGAGTATTTGTGTCGACACCAGGAAAGGCAGAGTCGACAGCAGAAGAAAAGTGTCGACACATACAGGCAGTGTCGACACACTGTGAAGAATTATCAACATAATCTGTATCGACACTTAGAGGCAGTGTCGACACCCAGAGAAGCTTAGTCGACATCAAATGTGTCGACACCAGGAGGCTGTGTCGACACTCTGCAAAATTCAACCAAGTTAAAGTAAAAGAATTACTTGTGTCGACACAAAGGAGATGTGTCGACACTCTGCAAGTTTCAACACAAGAAGGCATGTGTCGACACAAAGGAGATGTGTCGACACTCAGCAAGTATCAACAACAAAAGAAGTTGTGTCGACACAAAGGAGATGTGTCGACACACAACAGAACTCAACTAAGTTTTAAAGAAGAAGTACTTGTGTCGACACACAGAATCAGTGTCGACACATTCAACAGAAGGCTTGTGTCGACACACAGAATCAGTGTCGACACATTCTGAAGTAGCAATGTCGAGAAGCTGTTACAACAACACAAGGAGTTGTGTCGACACCATCAAGGCTAGTGTCGACACTTAGTTCACTTGTGTCGACACTTAGTCTATTTGTGTCGACACATAATGAAGATCAGTCTCGACACTTTCAGACAGAGACAGTATTTTGAAGAAGTGACTGGATGACTTGACAGCTGCCATTTCAGCCGGTCAACTGCAACTGTCAAAGCTGTCAGAAGTTCGTTAGAAACCGGATCAGTCGGTTACCTTGGAGGAAGACTATATAAAGGCCTTTCTCCTTCAACAGAACAGAAAAAATCACAATCAAATAATTATCAATCAATCAGAAGATTAAGAAGATCAATACAGATCCAGAGAAAATTGTAAATCAGTATTTTGAAGAAATTTCAGATTTACTTGGAGAGAGAGAACTCCAGTAACTGAAATCAAGAAAGGGACTTGTTAATCAAATCTCTTAATGAGCAGGTTCTGAACAGACTGCTAAGTAGGATCCAGATTTAATTCTCCATCCTAAGAAGGAAGTTGCCAGCCGGTCCACTTCAAGAAGATCAACTTTACTGAGTTCATACTCAAGAAGCCTTGAAGAAAGCAAAGACAAAGTTGATCTCAGAAATCAGTGCTATCAATAACTGATCAAGAAGGTTGGCCTCTACATTCTCTCAAACTGAGTGGTGATCTAAAACCTTTTATTATCTTTTTGTAGGATCCTAAGGGATCTGAGTTGTAAGCCTAAATTTATAAAGGCTGAGATAGGGCTTTTAAGCCTGAGTGTAGGAGAATCAATTCTCTAAGTGTAGGCCTTGTTGAAGGCTGAGGTAGGGCTGTTTAGCCTGAGTGTAGGTCTTGTTGAAGACTGAGTGGTAGAGCTTTGTGCCTGAGTTGTAGGAGTGGGGACACTCTGAGTTGTAGGAACCTGTTTGAGGTTTTGAGATGTAAGATCTGAGGATCAGAGGAGAAGTGCAGAAGTTAGGCCGAATCTAGTACACTACTAGATAGGCGAAGGGGGAAAGTGGATGTACCCAGACCTTGGGGAACCACTATAAACACTATGTGCACTCTGTGAATGTTTGTTTCTGTGGTTGCTGTGTTGTGATAGCTGTATAATTTGCATTTGCTGCTTAAAGTACATAACAGTTTATCTGCCTTAAAGTAAAAAGAAAAAGTACACCTATTCACCCCCCCTCTAGGTGGTTAGGCACTATTTCTTTCACCCTGGGGCTGCAAAAAGGGTTCTTCAGGATGTAACTGAAGATGGTGCCCCCTCTCCTACGAAGAGGTGATGGAGAGGGAGGGATTAGAAGTCGGCGGGGAGGCATCGAAACTGGAGTTTGCTCGGAAGCTTGCCAGGTCGGCTAGAGAGGAGGAGATGGAGCCAAGGGGTGGTAGAGGTCAGGAGGAAAGGAGAGCTGAACCCTAGCAGAGGGAACAACGACAATAATAACAACAACAACAGACCAGATTGGGGCGTCAGGAGCCGAACCGTGGGCTGGGTTGGAGGCCAGAGTGGCAAGACCAGGGGCTGCGAAGTGGTTACCAGGGAAGGGACAACCGCCAGGGACACCAGGATCAATTCCATCCTCCAGGTTGGAGGCAGGCCTAGAGACCTCCCCTCCCTGATCAAAATCAGGCTATTGCTATAGCCATGGGGGAGAGGAGGAGAGCAGCACAGAGGAGGAGAAGAGAAGTCAGGGTAGAGTTACCCTACTTTAACTTCCACTAAGAGGAAGGGCACGCTAGGGCCACGTGCCCGGAGTTCTTCAAGATTAGAGGAAACAAGGAGCAGTATCAGCAGCAAGGTCGCCAGGAGGTGAGGATTGAGGAGGTCCTGCCCCAGGTGGAGGAGGATAGATGCGAAGACCGGATAGATGTTGGAACCCATGGAGGGATCAGAGTGATCCATGGGGGGTCAGGATAGAGGCTTCCCGGAATTGCAAGCCTACATACTATGTACCTCCAGAGCGCTGGCTCCACATCTCAGACCCCACCCCCAGAGGAGAAGATTACCTTCTCAAGAAAGGATATGTCGGATCATGAGGATCCCTTCTGCGATGCGCTAGTCATCCAGACAGCCATCGAGAATTTCACTGTCTCCGGGATCCTCATTGACAATGGGAGATCCATAATGTCATCTTTAAGAAGGCATTCGACCCAATGAAGGTGGATGCAAAGAGGGTGTTGTCCTCACATGGGCCCTTGTTTGGATTTTTGTGGGAGACGAAGGAGGTAGATGGAGGAGTGGGGCTCCACGTCACTCTCAGGGGCAGTCCTGGAACTGCATGTTTGCCATAGTCGATGCCCCAGTAGCTACAACGCCATCTTCTGGCGGCCACTCATCAGCGTCTTACATTGCGTCCCCTTGTCCTTTCACCAATGCCTGAAGTTCAATGTCACTGGGATCCAGGTTCGGGTTTGGGGTGACCCCATGGTGGCCAGATAATGCTACGTCACTGCCGTGAACTCTATCTCCTGGCAGAAGGCGGCTGAGGAGATGGAGCGGAGGATGCAGGAGGCGGAGCATGAGGCTGGTGGCGAGGATATGGATATAGAAGAGAGCGGCACCGAGGTGGTGGCACGGGAGACAAGGAGGAGTGTGCCAAGGCGATGGACGTGGATGAAGAGGTTGGAGTTGAGGAGGTTCTTGTCCCGGAGGAGAGGGATGTTGGAGAATGTGGGGAGTAGTCCAGGCTGGAGGCTATGGAAGAGGTCGTGGAGATGGAAGTTCTCACCCTTAGAGGCAAGGTGGAGAATTTTTGCATTAGTGGGGGGCTGAACCCGGAGGCTCAGGATAGGATTTTGGCATTCATCCAGAAGAACGTGGACATATTTGCGTGGAGCACAGTGGAGATGTCAGGAATTGACGCTGTCGTGGCCTGCCACTGCCTCAACCTGGACCCGGGAATCGCCCCATCCAGCAGAAAAAGAGGTCCGCCACAGACAAGCTGGCCAAGCCCATCAGGGAGGAAGTGGACAAACTCCTCAAGACCGGCTTTGTATCCAAAATATAATACCCCGGCTGGGTCTCTAATGTAGTTATGGTTAAAAATGTAGACATCCAATGGCGTTTCTGTATTGATTTTTCCTTGCTTAATAAATTATGCCCTAAGGATTGTTATCCTTTGCCTCGGATCGATGCGCTGGTTGACTCAGCCAACGGTTTTCCTATAATGAACTTATTAGATGAATTTTCAGGTTATCACCAGATCAGGATGCAACCCCCCCCCCCCCCCCACCCCGACGTCAAAGACGTCGCATTAGTCACGGAGGATGCGTGCTACTGCTACAAGATGATGCCCTTTTTGACTGAAGAATGCAGAGGCGATGTACGAGAAGATAATGGATAGGGTCTTCCGAGAGCAGAAGGGGAGGAACTTGGAGGTGTACGTAGATGACCTCATGATCAAGAGTAAATATACATACTCTCACCTCTAGGACTTGTATTATACCTTCGCCACCTTGTGCAAATACAAGATGCGGATGAACCCCCTGAAGTGCGTTTTTGGAGCCAACAGACGGAAGTTCTTGGGACATCTCCTCACCCTCACGGGGGTCGAACCAAATACCAACAAGGTCAATGCCATCATGGAGCTGGGCTCGCCTCGGAATGCTAAAGAGGTGTATCGGTTGACAGGAAAGCTGGAGGGATTGAGCAGGTTCCTCTCCCGTGCTGGGAAGAAGTGCTCCCTCTTCTTCAAGACATTGAGGAGAGGCCAAAAATTTGAGTGGACTAAGGACTGCGAGGAGGCATTCCAAGCCCTGAAGAAGCAGTTGACCCAGGCCCTGCTGCTCCAATATCCGAAAGAGGGGAAGGACCTATATCTATATCTCGGTGTTCGGAGCATAGGCTTTTGAGCTCCGTCCTGGTTCGAGAAGATAGGAAAAAGCAGCTCCCCATATATTATGTGAGCCAGGTCCTGGGGAAGGCCGAGCTTCGATATCCTATCTTGGAATAGATGGGCTTTGCTCTGGTCATCTCGGCTTGGAGGCTCTGGCCCTACTTCCAGGCACACTCTATCCGAGTGTTCACTGATCATCCCCTACGCAACATCTTTGAGGGGGTGGAGCATTCAGGCAGGTTGACTTAGTGGTCGGTGGAGGTGACTGAGTTCAACATCTCCTTTGTCCCCCGCCTCTCGATCAAGGCCCAAGCAATGACTGACCTTTTGTCCCACTACGTGGTCAAGGTGGGGGAGGAAGAGCTCACTCATCCAGCTTCACTGAAAGGTGAAGGTAGGCGGCGCTTCAGGGAAACATTCCTTAGGGGTAGTGGTAATCTTGGAGAGCCCCTGGGGAACAAGAATCGAACATACAGTGGTGGTACACTTTCCCATCACTAACAATCACGCGGAGTAGGAAGCTGTGATCTCCGGTCTGTGATGCATTGAACGGCAAGTGTACCGGTCGCACAAGTAATATAAAATGGAATGCCCCCAAGTATTGATCTCTTCAAGGAATACAGTAAGGGGGGATTTAATATCGAGGAGGACTTGAGATTGAAGTCCTTTGGTCGGAGTTAACTATGGGGGTTTTGGTATGTTGCGGAAAAGAAAAATAAAATACTAACAACTACTCCTATGCAACGCCGCTATGCGATGCTTCGCCAGGCGCGATGGAAGACTACACGGGCCGCTATACACCGAATCACTGGGCGGATGGACGAGTAGGCAAGCGTAAGACCTAGGATTTGAGGGTCGTAATCACGTCTTCGCTACGCACGCTTCTAGAAATTGCTAGAACGACAAGGACAGATGGATGGTGGATGGAAAATATGGGCGCACCTCAAGAAAATAACTTATATAAGAAATCACATAGACATGATTAAATATATATGTTTTACAAAACAAAACACTTTTCATCAAATACAAGAGATTAACTATACTATCAACAACCAAATAAGAAAAGTGTGCGAAATCGACCGGATCCGAAGTCTTGCAGAGGATACACCGAAGTATTCGCCGGGTCGTCAATCCGCATCCTAGCTCGGTCCTCAACTATGTCCGGGGTAGAGGAGGCTGTCACTCACTCCCAAGGGACTCGTCTTCTTCGTGTCACTAGCCAGTGGAGGATGGCACAACTTCTCCTAGCTTGATGGAGAAAGCAAGATCAAACTTTCCTTGAATCTCAAAGATGAAGGAGGAGGCCGAGAGGAAGCTCCGGCTTGGATTTGGCGGCGAAAGCTTGCCCGGAGAACCTCCCTAAGGTGGAAGATGAAGGGAAATGGAGGAACCCTTCCTTGGAGGCGGAAAACGGCGGAGGACAAAGAGCTGTCCATCAATGGCTGAAAATCTGTGCTTAAATAGAAAAAGACCAGAAAAATGGTCACGCACGGTCCCGCGCACGACTGTGCGCTAACCGTGTGTTATTAACTTCCAGATCCGGATCGCGGAAGAAGAAGCGTTGACCCGTGCATTTTACTCTTGTACGGGCAATTCCTCCCGTGCGTGAAGGAATTCGCACGGGTAAACACAGAGCAGAAGAATGTAGGAGAAAATAGTGGAACCGTGCGTTTTACTAGCGCACGGGCGATGTTGCCCGTGCGTGAAGGAAACGCACGATTAACCATAGAGCACTGGAAAGCTAGGTAAAATGTGTAGGTCGTGCAATTCCTTCTCGCACGGTTTGGCCGAAACCATGCAGGAACAAATCGCACGAGCAGAAATAGATGTCCCCAGAATTGCTGTGTGAAACCCACGATTGAACTGGAACCGTGCGCGGCAAAAGCGCACGTCCGTGCATTTTACACAGAATTGAAAATGAAATTCGGGACATCCCGACTACCTGCACAACAATGAAACCAAGCCAGAGCACCAGATCCCAGCAATAATACACAGCAAAAATAAACAAAAAGAACCATGGGGAGCACCATGTGCTTACCCCCAACAACATAATGCGCAATTGCACACCCCATGGGTCAAAATAGTGCATTTAGCGTGAAAAACAATATAAATGAAATATCAACGATAACATACTAAAATGGAAGTGCAAGTGCGTGAAAACTAGAACAGATGAGTCCGAAAAATCCTATATAAATCGGACTCATCACACCCCCAGACTTAACTGTTTGCGCGTTTCGAGCAAACAAAATCTATGCAGATAAAGAAAATAAAATAGCTAACACAGAAATTGAGATACGGAGTACCATGCGAAGTCACATGCTTGTACGCGTAAAAATATAATAGAAGAAATTTCTAAGTATACAAAATAGTTTATACTTTTCACAATGCGTATCAACATTTTATTATTACTCAAAAATGGAATCACGGTGAATCTTCCCGGTCACACGTAGGGAGAAAGTAAACTAATCGCTAGGCGAGCATTGCCAAAGATTGGTTCGCAGGATAACCTCCAAAGGAATCCACCAATGTCGGTGACCATATGCTTGCCCTATCGCACTCTCTCCACGACACTGGTTTGGTTCACACATGAATCAGTAGGACTTTAGTTGAAGAGATGGGTATTGGGTTTCGGTGAGGTAAACAATGTAGAAAGTAGCGAACATGCAAGAACAAGTGGATAGACTTTTGAATAATTGAAATTTTATTATCCAAAAAAGATATCATTTACAAAGGTATGACCGTCCCTTATATAGAATGGAGGAGATATGAGAGAGTATAAACAAACAATGTGGGACTAAACATGTACATGGCAGAGCGGCTAGAAATAAAGGAGACCGCACAGGCCGCGCGGTTAGACAGATGGGTTAACCGCACGGCAACTCCAGCAGGATAATAACAAGCCGCAATGTGAGTCCGATAGACCGCCCGGTCTCCAAGCACCAGAGGAGACCGCCAGACCGCTCGGTCAACAAACCGCCAGACAAGACCGCAAGGCCGCCCGGTCTAATACTTCAACAAACAAAGATAAACAGGAAAGCTACACACCAAACCCAAATGAGCTAGTATAAAAAAAGAATCTATCCGCTAACTAAAATACATGTCGGTACACCACACCCCCAGAATTATTTTTTCTAAAATATGGGTGTGTGCACCGCCTACTCAAAATACAATCTCATCTCAAATAAAATTTTCAATTATACGTTTTTTTTTCACTTTTTTTTTTAAAATTCATTTTTATACATTTTTTTCAAATCACTTTTCTTTTAACAATTTCAGCAAATCAATCTTTGGAGCACAACCACATATTCACAAAGAATATCACCACATCAACACCCCAACATGGAAATATAAGATACTAAAGCTCGACTTGGGTGTGCGACTAGGATCGTCTATGAGGCTTTGGTGAAGTAATTGTGGAGCTGAATCAAAAGAATGGGTAGGCACAATGGGGCTAGCGAGGACAAGACGTTAGGAATGGTAGAAAGCTCAACCGGGCGAAAATGATGGCCTACATTATGCTCATGCATGACTAACCTATACCCATGCTTCAAGAATAGCTTGGGGCAAGTTCTTAGCCAACGAGAAAGACTATCCTTCCTCCCGACTCGAGCAATACGAAACTAACGGCCGTCTACACACATCCCTAAACTACCGTCGGATTTGCACCAGATTCACGAATTTTTGATTAGAATAAAAAGCATTTAGACAATTAGAAAAATATAAAACTATAAGCATACAGATAAATTAATTATACTCAAATTTCTACACAAGACGAGAGCACTTGACTAGGAGCAAGGTCAACATTTTACTCCGTCTCACAATCCCGTGCTAGCACAAAAATTTTCTCAAATCATACAAAAGAAACGAGTTTAACTTGCAGCATGCTAACAGCTAAGCATGCGCTCATGTGGGTGCAGTGGTGTGCGATGCAATGAACTAATCAAAAAAAATCTATAAAAGCTTCTAGTATGCACAAAAAATGTGCGCGTGCAAAAGGTAACTAATAATGGCTCTCCACCAGATTTAACCTAAGCTACACAGCAAATGATATGAAAATTTAAATCAAATAGAGACAAGGGAAGAGGTTACCCAATGCTCAGCTGGTGAGAATACCAGAAGACGCTTGAAAATGATAGGAGCAGCTATGCCATACGAAGAATAACAACCCCGCGAAAATGAGTTTGCCATGAATACCTGCAAGGGTGAGCTCCGCAAAAACAAAAGAAAAATATACAAAATACAAAGAAATACTAAACTAAGATGGACATAAAAAATAAAAATGCAGAAAATGAAAGATAAGTACTGGGGTTACTTTCATCTCAGCACGACTTATTTGGCTAAGGAAAAGGTTCTAGCTAATTGGCCTATGAAAAGAAAAATGCACAGGTAACTGGCCTAATATCCGTTGTGGTAGCGGGTACCGATACGAAGATAGAGCAGTTACCCCTCTACCTACATAATAATACCTGCCCAACACAGGTAGAGGAAATAGAAGATAGGAAGAGGAGGAGTGCTGGTCCTCGCTCATCTTATCACAAAACATATCCTCCCCTAGCAAGGCGTCATCAACCACAGATGTGTAGGGAGGGATGACAACGGCAAGAACACCAGTCTCAACATCATCGCAGCGTACCCGTGGAGACTTAGCCAGCACATGCTCAGATAAAGAAGGGGGATCCAGTAATAAAAGATAAGAAAAACTAAAATAATCAGGATATGGGAGAATGATCCCGTTATCACTCTCAGCAAGATCCGAGCAGCGATCATCGTCGGTATCATACGAGTCATATAGTGGAGAATCCGAGAGCTCGAGGTCCACGGTGGTAAGGGGAACGCCCTCGTCCAATAAGGAAGTGCAAACCTCCGCATCAGAAAGAGGATATTCCTCATCCCATCGGGGTGCGTAAAAGTGCTCTGAGGATCCACCTTCTCCATCGGAGATAGAAGAATCCTCATCCCAGTTCGGCGCAACCTCAGGCACCGAATCATCCAAAACTACGGCATCTTGAGCCGACTCACAGGAAAAAGGAGTAGCAAACTCAGGCAAAAATTACGGAGGGGCGGAACTGCTCTCAAAATCAAGCACTGAATGAGCAGGCCCCATCGCAAACTCAGTCGCAGACGCCATCTTGTCAACCGGAATAATCTCTGAGTCCCATACAGGAGCACCCATGAATTCCTGATCCTCTTTTTGCTGGGTACCACAAGAGTGATCGTCATCACTCAAGGGAAGCTCGTAAAAAGGGAGAGAGCGACCCATGAAGGATCTGTATGCGGCGAGAGATTCTTCCATAATCTCAGCGGGTAAAGAGCGAGCAAGGTGTGCTATGTCAGTGTATGGGCCAGGCAATACCCTGGTAGGCATGTCCACCACAGTCTCCTGCGAACGGGAGGCTGTTGCACACACGCCCTCAGAGGTAGAAGGCTCCAACAAGCGAGTGCAATCCTTCACCATGTGGCCTACACCTTGACATGGTAGACATCTAATACAATGCTCGGCTTTCAAATCAACCATGACATCGATGCATTGGCGGAAAGTGTCATAAAGATGGCACTCGGCTACAGAATACATCGCGAACAAGAAAATTTACCAAAGAGTGCTTCACAACCAAAATAAAGAATATCACAGATCTTCTATCTAAAACAAAAATCATAAAAGGACAAGGAGAAATACGCAAAATAAAACTTCTAACAACTAAACCAAAAAAATTAAACATGCAATGCACAAATGGAAAAGGGCTTCGTTAAACTATCTCCCTCTATAAAAACTCACACGACTGTGTTCCCCGGCAACGACGCCAAAAACTTGATGCATTGAACGACAAGTGTTCCGGTCGCACAAGTAATATAAAATGGGATGTCCCTAAGTATCGATCACTTCAAGGAACACAGTAAGGGGGATTTAATATCGAGGAGGACTTGAGATTGCAGTCCTTTGGTCGAAGTTAACTATGGGGGTTTTGGTATGTTGCAGAAAAGGAAAATAAAATACTAACAACTACTCCTATGCAACACCGCTATGCGATGCTTCGCCAGGCGATATGGAAGACTACATAGGCCGCTATGCACCGAATCGCTAGGCGGATGGACGAGTAGGCAAGCGTAAGAACTAGGATTTAAGGGTCGTAATCACCTCTTCGCTACGCACACTTCTAGCAATTGCTAGAACGGCAAGGACGGATGGATGGTGGATGAACAATAAGGGTGCACCTCAAGTAAATAACATATATAAGAAATCACATAGATATGATTAAATACATATGTTTTACAAACTAAACACTCTTCATCAAATACAAGAGATTAACTATACTATCAACAACCAAACAAGAAAAGTGTGCGAAATCGATCGGATCCAAAGTCTTGCGGAGGATACACGGAAGGATTTGCCGGGTTGTCAATCCGCATCCTAGCTCGGCCCTCAACTACGTCCGAGGTAGAGGTGGCTGTCACTCACTCCCAATGGACCCGTCTTCTTCGTGTCACGAGCTGGTGGAGGATGGCACAACTTCTCCTAGCTTGATGGAGAAAGCAAGATGAAACTTTCCTTGAATCTCAAGGATGAAGGAGGAGGCCGAGAGGAAGCTCCGGCTTGGATTTGGCGATGAAAGCTTGCCCGGTGCACCTCCCTAAGGTGGAAGATGAAGGGAAATGACGGAACCCTTCCTTGAAGGCGGAAAATGGCGGAGGAGAAAAAGCTATCCATCAATGGTTGAAAATCTGTGCTTAAATAGAAAAAGATCAGAAAAATGGTCACACACGGTCCCGCGCACAACCGTGCGCTCACCGTGCGTTATTAACTTCCAGATCTGGATCGCGGAAAAAGAAGCGTTGACCCGTGCGTTTTACTCGCGCACGGGCGATTCCGCCCGTGCGTGAATGAATTCGCACAGGTAAACACAGAGCACAAGAATGCAGGAGAAAACAGTGGAACTGTGCGTTTTACTCTCGCACGGGCGATGTTTCCCGTGCGTGAAGGAAACACACGATTAACCACAGAGCACTGGAAAGCTAGGCAAAATGCGCAAGCCATGCGATTCCTTCTCGCACGATTTGGCCGAAATCGTGCAGGAACAAATCGCACGGGCAGAAACAGATGTCCCCAGAATTGCTGTGTGAAACACACGATTGAACTGGAACCCCTGCGCGGCAAAAGCGCACGACCGTGCATTTTACACAGAATTGAAAATGAAATTCGGGACATCTCAACTACTGTTGGTGTAAAAATCGTCTCACAGACTACAATCCGAATAGGCAAGTGTACCTATCGTTTTATAGTATAGTGATAAAAATATATCAAGGTCGTATAAAAACACGGGGCAGGCAAGTACTATTACTCACAATGATTATATTATCCTACCAAACGATTGATGGGTTTGAAAATTAAAATGAACTAAGATTAATTAAAAGAGAAATAAAATATTGCGAAAGAGTGCTCGATCGACGATTCACTTTGAAATAAAATAACGAAATAAATTAGTTTAGCATTTGCAATACTATTAAGACTGTGACGGATCCGATATTAGGAAGTAATCTCACTAGAGCATTAAATCCCCTAACTTATAGACGTTTTGACCAAAATCTCTTTACAAGTCAAAATGGCCTAAAGTTGCATTACCGAAGTGACCCGCACTATTGGATTTGACTCCAATCCGGAGGATTTACGTCATCCTATCTCTAGGATTACGTTCAACTCCTTCCTTCTTTGAGTGATCTTTCAAATCAATGAGTCTCTCAACTTCTATGAAATGAGATCAATTGCCTACTACCGTATACCAGAATACAGAGTCGACACGATAAAAATCAAAGAAGAACCAAAAATAGGAAAAATACAAATGCAAACATAAAATTAAAGATGCGTTATTTTATCGCAAAGCTCATCGCGATCGGGCGCAAAATATAATTAGCTAAGCATAATAGAGGAAGAAAACAAAATAGAAGAAAGAGAAGTCATTTGCATTACTTAAGAAAAGGAAATACACAAAAATTAAAATAGGACAATGCTATTCTACTACAAAAAGGAAATTAAAATAAAAACTACAACAAGGAAAGAAACTCCCATGAACTAGCTATCTCACTTGCTCTCTAAAATCCTCCTTCTCCAAAGCATGAGGCATGGGTTCCTTTTATAGGAGATGAGGAAGGTTCTAGAAAATGGTGGAAATGAATGACATAAGGGGGGTGGCCGGCCATGTACTTGGGAGATGCATGTATGACATTTATGAGGGGAGAGGGAGAAGATGAGATCATTGCATGTAGTTAAAAGATATAAAAATAAAAAAATACAAGGGGAATGAATAAGAAATAAAGAGGGGAGAAAGAAATAAAAGAGAGGGAAAGAGAGAAGGAGGTGGGATGAATGAGGAGGGCCAGCCATGCATGGGTGGCAAGGTGCATGCATGAATTAAATGAAAGGGAGAGAGGAAGGTGGAATCTTTGTATAATATTTAAAAGAAATGAAATAAAATAAAGAGAGTAATGATGTAGGCTTGCCTTAGTGGATCCTACGCGGAGGGCGAGACTTCGACCTTAACAACGTTGACGCTCTCCAACCCGCACACAAACGAAACGCAGCCACCACGATGAAGTTATTTATCGTTCGCACTAACGTACGGATAGGCGATCCGCAAGTGGAATGGAGTTTTGGCTATAGGCTAAACTCCTTTCCGGCTAAATGGAAAATATTTATTCCGATCGAGCTTGGTGTTGTACCAAAATAGATCCACCAAAAAATAAAACACGATTCAAAAGTGGTAGGATCTATCCCAACAAAAGAAAAGCGAGGAGCGCCAATCCTCTCGTTAGATCTTTCGGAAAAATAAAATGAAAATCCAGATCTACTATTAGAAACACCGCGAAAATTAACGATTCGAGAAATCACGCAAAGGTCGTCCACCAAAAGAACTAGTCAAGAGGGAAAATCTCTTGTGTAGGAATTTTCGTTACCCCGCTCGGAAATGTAGATCCGAGATGTTTGGATCCACCAAGACGACCGCTCTTCCTTTGGACCCACGGGAAACGCACCACGAATGAAAATCTTGCTCGTCTCCTTCGCTTTCTCGCCGTGGACGAGTTTTCCCCAAAACTTTGGTTCTTCTTGCTCACGATCCCTTTCCTCCAAGGTGGGTGAGAAATTCCAATGGGTTGAATATGGTGTTGGTGGAGAAAAGGTAGAGAGGTGGGAGAACGAGAGGTGATTAGAGGGAATGAGGAGTAGAAGGGGGCGGCCAAGCAAGGGAAGAGAGGGGTGGCCGAACTCCTTGAGAGGGAAACCTTGAGGGGGGCGGCGGCTAAGAGGAGGAGGAAGGGGAGATTGAGATTAGGGCAAACAATTTTTCTTGATTTCAATAATATTTGCTAACAAATGAAAAGTTTGGCCTTATATAAGGCTTACAACCATGTGGCTATTAGCAGCCCAAAAATAAATATTGTTCCAAATGAAAAGACAGAAAATGACATAGTTTCAAATATCAAATATGAAAGATAAATGCAGACCACTAGTAAAATAATTTTAGCTCTTATTCTTGTTGCGAGGGCGAAGATTATAGCCGTGCCTGCTACGGCGCCGCAAGTCTTTTGTTGGAGGAGCATCATCGTCATCTTCTGCCACAACAACACCGCCATGGACGTCGTCAACATCTGCCAAGGCAACACCACCATGGACGTCGTCTTCAGCACCCAATTGGCCGTCGTGGTGGCCGTCGCCATCAATCCTCCCACTCTTGAAAGGACTCATCGCCGATGAGTGGGCTGAACGGTAATGGTGGAGGAGATCTGCATCAAGAAGAGCCAGCTCTGCTGAAGAAATCACAAGAGTCGTCCGAAACTGGACGACCACGCCATCTGACCAAAAAACTGTGAACGTCGCCGTCGGGAGTAGAAAACACCGCATCCTGCAAAATCTTGTCAGGCAAGAAATTGTTCCGGGGGAACCTCGAAAAAGAGTTAGGCGCAGAAGAAAAAACAAGTTGCTTCATCAATAGGCAACGTACCTCCCGAAGGATCCGAAAGGGAGAGCGGTCCAGAAGTATTCTCACCCCCACCCCTTTAGACGGTATAGTGGACATATGAAATGGAGAGACGGACAGTTCAGGTGGTGGAGCGACATAGAGCGTTAAATCTGAAACGTTAAAAACAGGGGAGATTCCCCAATCAGTGGATAACTTTAATAAATATGCATTTTCACCTAGCTTCTTCAAAACCCGAAAAGGACCGGCTCTCCTATTCGCTAATTTTTTTATGGTGCCCGATGGCATCCGTTCAGGGATAAAATGTACCATTACCAAATCGCCAATATTTAAGGGGACTGCTCGCTTATGTACGTTAGCATTCGATTGATAAATAGCATATTGTTTAGCTAACGTCTGGCCTATGTGCTCATGGAGAGTGTGAACATGCGAGGCGAAGTCCTGTGCAAATTGACTAGATTTAAATGATGGTGGTAATGGAATCAAGTCAAGAGGCACGGGCGCCTTATATCCATGCACTATCTCATTTGGCGATAACCCGGTGGACCTATTCTTAGAATTGTTGTAGGCTAGTTGAGCGTGAGGAAGAATAAGGTCCCATGTACCTTTATGATCACCCACTAAGAAACGAAGTAACCCACCCAAACTCTGGTTAACAACTTCTATTTGCCCATCAGTTTGTGGATGATAGGCCGACGAAAACATGAGTCGAGTGCCCAACAGCTTCCAAAGGGTTTTCCAAAAGTAGCTAGTAAACTTAACATCTCTATCGGTAACGATGGTTTTGGGGACACCCCGATGTGCCACGACCTCCTTAAAATACAACTTAGCGACGTGTGAAGCATCGTTGGTGCTATGACAAGCGATAAAATAAGCCATTTTTGACAATCGGTCCACTACGACCAAGATGGAATCGTGACGCCTAAATGTCGGTGGAAGGCCCAAAATGAAGTCCATGCTAACATCCACCCATGGGGCAGACGGAATCGGAAGGGGTGAGTAAAGACCGACATTGGTCTTGTTACCCTTGGCTAATTGACAAACGCGGCAGCTCCCGACGATTTTATTGACCATTGGCTTGAGACCCGGCCAAAAGATTTTATCCTCTACAAGTGTGATCGTTTTATCGCGACCGAAGTGTCCACCTAGTCCTCCACTATGTAACTCCCATATAATAAAATGGCGTAGCGAAGAGTGGGGAATACATAGTTGCGTATGCTTAAATAGGTACCCGTCACGTATGTAGTACGCCGAAATAGTGGTAGGGGAATTGTCCTGAGCGGCGAAATATATATCCTTAAAATCCGGACACTGCATATACTCGTCTTTGATTCTTTCAAATCCTATGATCGATACCTCCATGGTGGATAGTAATAGGGTGACTCGACTAAGGGCGTCCGCCACACGATTTAATGTACCCTTGAGGTGCTTGATAATGAATGTATACTCTTGAAGGTACGAGTCCCATTTGGTGTGCCGAGGGTTGATCTTACTTTGGGAGTTTACAAATCTTAATGCCTCATGATCGGACAACATTACAAATTCCTTTGAGATAAGATAGTGTCGCCAATGTTGGAGACAACGAATCACGGCATAGAACTCACGATCATAATTGGAATAATTTAACTTTGGACCGGCAAGTTTTTCGCTAAAATATCCTATCGGATGTCCATCTTGACTTAAGACTCCTCCGATCCCTATTCCCGATGCGTCGCATGATAATTCAAACACTTTACTAAAATCCGGCAAGCGTGATAATGGGGCTTCAGACATCCGGTCCTTAATCATTTGAAACGCGCGAGTGGCCGCTTTAGTCCAATGAAATGCTCCTTTCTTCATGCATTCGGTGATCGGTGCCATGATACTACTAAAGTTTTGGATGAACCTTCGATAAAATGTGGCCAAGCCGTGAAAACTTCTAACTTCCCGAATATTTGTTGGTTCAGGCCATTCTTTAATCACTTGGACCTTCTTTGGGTCAACATGAATGCCTTCGGAACTCACTATGTAGCCTAGAAACTCTACTGATGTCACACCAAAGGAGCATTTTTTTAGATTAATATATAGAATTTCTTGGCGCAAGGTTGATAGGATTGTCCTTAGATGTGTGTCATGATCCTTATGCGAACGACTGAATATTAAGATATCATCAAAGTATACAACCATGAATTTACCCATGTATGGCTTAAAAACTTGGGTCATTAATCGAGAGAAAGTACTCGGCCCGTTGGTGAGCCCTTCTCCTAGAACCAACCACTCATAGAGCTCATCCTTAGATTTAAAAGCCGTCTTCCATTCATCTCCTTCCCGTATCCTTATTTGATGATAACCACTTTTGAGATCCAATTTTGAAAAGATGGCGGCTCCTGATAACATATCTAATAAGTCGTCCAAACGGGGAATGGGAAACCTATATTTGATCGTAATTTTATTTATGGCCCGGTAGTCTACACACAATCGCCAAGACTTATCCTTCTTTGGAACCAAGAGGGCCGGTACGGCGCATGGGCTCTTACTATGGCGGATAAAACCCTTTGCTAGCAAATCCGAAATTAAAGCTTGTAGCTCATCATGTGCAGAGGGGTTAAGCCGATAATGTGGATGGTTAGGTAATGACGAGCCCGGGACGAAATCGATCTCATGTTGGATATCTCTCATGGGTGGCAACTTAGATGGTAAGTCCTCCGGATAGACGTCTTTATACTCTTCCAATATAGTGCGCAGGGATAACGATATATTCTCTAAAATGGGTGAGTCTTCCTTAGCTTGTAAGCATACTAAAGCATACAGGACGCCGTCCGAGAAAGTCTCGCGTTCCAACTCCTTCTTACTTATCAAACTTATAACTTTCCTTTTCGCAGGCACAATTGTGTCTTTGGGGGAAACCGAAGGATCCTTGTGCGGTGTGGGTCTCAGTACAATGGTCTTACCATTATACTTGAACTCGTAAGTGTTGGCTCGCCCGAAATGGGTCACGTCATAATCATAGAGCCACGGGTGTCCTAGAAGTACATGACATACATCCATGGGGATGACGTCGCACCACACTTTATCAACATAGCTCTTCAACGTAAGTGGAACTAAACAACGCTTAGAAACCGCGATAGACGTTTTGTTCACCCACGCTATTTTATATGGCTGGGGGTGTGGTTCGGGGACTAGGTGCATACGAGTGACGGCGTTTTCCGAAACGACATTCATGCATCTTCCGCTGTCTATTATTAGCTTGCACCACTTTTCACCACATTTAAAATTCAAAGAAAATATGTTCGTCCGATTGTGCTGATCCGGTGCACGCGGTGTGGTCAAGATACACCTCATAACCATCATATAAGACTCATCTTCGATATCACTCGGCTCGGCATCTGATTCACTGCCAGCTTCATAGACGAGCTCGACAGGCTCAGACGTGGACTCTAATAGTGCCAGTGGCTTACTCTTGGTAGGAAACTCACTAGAGTAGTGTCCTTGAATTCCGCACGAATAACAGGTAGAATTAGTCTTATTAATTCGTCCTATTGGAACTCTCTCACCATTGGGAATTTTATTGTTCGTAGCGGTAATTACTATAGAACTTGAATCAGTCGATCGGAACTTTCCTTTGTCTCGCATGGATGAATAAGGTGGGGCTCCTAAGATGGATTTTCCTTTCTGGAATGCTCGACCCTTGGACTTGTAGGCATTGTGCTTTTCTATATCCAATGCCGCATTGAATGTTGTGTTAAGGTCCGTGTGACCATAACGCAAAAGCTTGCCTTGGATGTCCGCATTAAGTCCCTTACGGAAACGAGATAGTGTGACCTCGAGCATTTCTCGAATATCACAACGCACCATCATATCCATGAGTCGTCCCATGTACTCCGCTACCGATTGGACCCCTTGACGAAGGGTGGCTAGCTCGTCGAACATTTGGGTTTGGTGATACGCCGGGACATATTGGTCATGCAGGAGTGCCTTCATGGCAGCCCACCCAATTGGGGGTGCTCCATTCACGGTGCCTAGACTCCTCTCTTCGTTCAACCAGAATGTTTTGGCTCTACCCAGAAGTTTCATTCGTGCTACTCGTACCTTCTCAACGTCCGTCAGGTTGTGCCACTCAAAATAGCACTCAATATCCATGATCCAGTTTAGAAAGAGTTGGGGTTCACCCATGCCATCGTAGGATGGTGATTCCATTTTAATGGCCCTAGTTAAGTCGAACTCATAAGGGGCTCGGGGTGCGTACTCATAATCCGGATCACAAGGGAGATTTTGTCGCTCTTCTCGTTGGTTGGCGGGATGGGGTGGCTGCCCCGGTCGATTTATCCCAAAGCCGGGATTTCGAGTCGCCGCCTGAT
This sequence comes from Platanthera guangdongensis, assembly GCA_039583875.1. Taxonomy (NCBI): domain Eukaryota; kingdom Viridiplantae; phylum Streptophyta; class Magnoliopsida; order Asparagales; family Orchidaceae; genus Platanthera; species Platanthera guangdongensis. The sequence goes on along the minus strand of CM077152.1, from coordinate 87,784,529 downwards.
TTACAGCCAACCCTTGTATTAACTGAGTGAGTGCATCGAACCTGGTGTTAAACTCTTCCCTAAACGCCGCTATTGTTGCAGGAGCGGGCTCACCATCATCATGATGGTCGGCCATGTGTGATGTGGATGGAGGATACTCCGTGCCAAGCCTCGTGCGCATGAACAACACTGATACAGGGTGCCTCACTTAGACAAGAGAATGTTTGGACAAGAATTTTATAAATCAGGATTTTTATACGCTTAATGACTTGGAGAATGAAATTTTTTTTTTGACTTTTATGCTTAGAAAAAAAAGTAGAAAATTCAGAATTTTTTTGGCAATTTTTTTTGCAGAAATTGTTTTTGACTTTTGTTATATGCAGACCAGATGGTGAAAAAATTTCAGATTTTGTGTCTACGAAACGTGCACGACCGAGTGTGGGTCGACGTCCTAAGACCGGAAAGCGTAAGGACGGTGTCGATTGACAAATCAACACAAACCTGGCTCTGATACCAAATTTGATGTAGGCTTGCCTTAGGGGATCCTACGCGGAGGGCGAGACTTCGACCTTAACAACGTGGACGCTCTCCAACCCGCACACAAACGAAACGGAGCGACCACGATGAAGTTATTTATCGTTCGCACTAACGTATGGATAGCCGATCCGCAAGTGGAACGGAGTTTTGGCTATAGGCCAAACGCCTTTCCGGCTAAATGGAAAATATTTATTCCGATCGAGCTTGGTGTTGTACCAAAATAGATCCACCAAAAAATAAAACACGATTCAAAAGTGGTAGGATCTATCACAACAAAAGAAAAGCGAGGAGTGCCAATCCTCTCGTTAGATCTTTCGGAAAAAACCAAATGAAAATCCAGATCTACTATTAGAAACACCGCGAAAATTAACGATTCGAGAAATCACGCAAAGGTCGTCCACCAAAAGAACTAGTCAAGAGAGAAAATCTCTTGTGTAGGAATTTTCGTTACCCCGCTCGGAAATGTAGATCCGAGATGTTTGGATCCACCAAGACGACCGCTCTTCCTTTGGACCCACGGGAAACGCACCACGGATGAAGATCTTGCTCGTCTCCTTCGCTTTCTCGCCGTGGACGAGTTTTCCTCAAAACTTTGGTTCTTCTTGCTCACGATCCCTTTCCTCCAAGGTGGGTGAGAAATTCCAATGGGTTGAATATGTTGTTGGTGGAGAAAAGGTAGAGAGGTGGGAGAACGAGAGGTGATTAGAGGGAATGAGGAGTAGAAGGGGGCGGCCAAGCAAGGGAAGAGAGGGGTGGCCGAACTCCTTGAGAGGGAAACCTTGAGGGGGGCGGCGGCTAAGAGGAGGAGGAAGGGGAGATTGAGATTAGGGCAAACAATTTTTCTTGATTTCAATAATAGTTGCTAACAAATGAAAAGTTTGGCCTTATATAAGGCTTACAACCATGTGGCTATTAGCAGCCCAAAAATAAATATTGTTCCAAATGAAAAGACAGAAAATGACATAGTTTCAAATAGCAAATATGAACGATAAATGCAGACCACTAGTAAAATAATTTTAGCTCTTATTCTTGTTGCATGGGCGAAGATTATAGCCTTGCCCGCTACGGCGCCGCAAGTCTTTTGTTGGAGGAGCATCGTCGTCATCTTCTGCCACAGCAACACGCCATGGACGTCGTCAACATCTGCCATGGCAACACCGCCATGGACGTCGTCTTCAGCACCCAATTGGCCGTCGTGGTGGCCGTCGCCATCAAGTAAACAAAGGGGGATGGATAATAATAAAGAGTGGAGAAAAATAATAAAAAGGAGAGAGAGGAAAGTGGCCGGCCAACATATGAATGGGGAGAAAATGCATGATTGGGAAGGTACATGCATGGAATTAAGTGAGGTGGAGAGCATGAGGTGGCCGGCCATGTCTTGGATAAATGGGCTATTTTTTATGGGCTTGGGTTCACCAAGAGGAGGAGCTCGGTTTGCATCATGTGGGTTGCTTCATCATTGAAGTGGGCTGAACTTGAAGGCTTCATGGACTCGGGTTGCACTAATGAAGAAGGTCGGGTTGTACCATGGTGAAGAAGTGGGCTGCTCTTGAAGTGGTCGGGCTGCTACATCTTTGAAGTGGGGGGCCGGGCTGCACCAAGGAAGGAGGCTTGGGCTTTGAACCTACAAATAAAACAAAACATAACATTAGTTAATACAAATAGAACTAAACATTACAAACATAACATATCATGCTATTAATTAATTATATTCATAACAAAACACAAGTAAACATAAAACATAAAACTATAGATTTTTATATCAAAACATAATGAAATAAAATTGCAACATAACAAGCAAATAAAAACTATAATAAAACTAGGAATTATAATATCCTAACACAAAAATACTTTAAGAAGAAATAAAACAAAACATGCATAAAATTACTTAAAACATATAATTAAACTAGAAATTTTGTATACTAAACTACCCCAAAAATGATGACTAAAACAAGTCATCAAATTCCCCCATGCTTAGGCTTTTGCTATTCCAGAGCAAAAGTATGAGAAATATTTATAAGACATTTATAAAGGTTTCAATTAAACTAAAAATTTATTTACACCAAAGTCAAGCCAAAAATAAAATTTAGGGATTTACGAACTAAGTCCTAAATTATGGAATTAAAGTGAAAAGAGAGAAATATTTAGCCAAAAATTGTCTAATAAATTAACTAGCACTCAAAATTGAGTAAATTGAAAACAAGGTTAGATTAAAATTATTAAAACCATAACTTAAAAGAAAATTAAGGAAGAATTCAATCTACTATTTATGCTCTTCCAATATTTTAATTTAAAATCTAAGACAATAATATTGGCTAAGGGGTTTGGGGAGGAAATCAACATGAAGAGGTCTTTGATTGGAGGTGATCATCATTATTTTTTTTTCACACCCCACCAATTTTTTTTTAAAAATATATATGTAATACCAGAAAATTATAGAATAACATCCTATCACTTCCCACGACATATATGAACTTTTAATTCCTCTCTTCATCTGGGTTACATATGTTTACCAGAGAATAAGGAACTAACATCTCCTTATTACCATGACATACGATCTAACAATAAAAAGAAAAAGGAAGGAGTTAAACAAAATTTTAGAAAATAGACTAAAATACTAGAGAGCAACTGCTAGTAGATTGAGATTTCCTAAGAATCTAAAAGCATGAGGTAATAATAATTAGAATCCAAAATTAATAAGCAAAATTACCACAAAATTGAAACTATTTAAAATAAAAGAGAAAAAGTGCTAAATAAATTACTCTAAGCAAATTAAAACCATAAGATAATTCTCAAAACGAAATCACTAAATATTAGATTTAACTAAACATGATGAAACAAAAGATTAGCAAATCAAAAATAGTAAAAATGCTTATAAACAAACTCGAAAAAATTTCTAAAAACAACAAAAAGACTAAGCAAGGGGTTTATTATATTTTTGGATTTTGTTTTTTTTATTTTTTTGGGTTTTTGTATTTTCTAGTTTTTTTTGGATTTTTTTAATAAAGTTAACGAGAAACAAAAAGTAGTACTATGATAAAAATTTTGATTTTGTTGTTTTTGTAGAAAGGAAAAAAAGAAAAATAACGAAACCCTCCCCCATGCTTAGATATTTCATTGTCCTCAATGAAAACTAAATAAAAATAAGAAAGAAAAAGGAAGAAGAAAAGGGAGGGGGGATGCAATAACGTGAATACTTAAAAAGAAAATAACTTCCCCGGATTCGTAAGGCCAAATGCAGATGCCGCTCCCCTATGCTTGAGCTGGACACCGGCGCAGGCCTAAGGAAGAGACGAAAGGAAGGAGCCAAATGAACCGCCGGGGGCATTATTCCTGCAAAACAAAAGAAACAAACAAAAAGAAAAAGAAAGAACAAAAAATGATAAGCAAGGGGTGCCTCCCAAGAGCGCTCTTTGTTTAACGTCGTCTGAGCCCAACGTTATTGGTTAGCTAAATGGAAAATAAAAACTAAAGTGAAGAGGTAACTCGCTAAGTATGCGCTTAGGAGAGTACATCAAAAAAGAGAAAAATTGAAGAATTGCACCGACATGGGGTGGAATCTTCAATGGAAGGACGCCCGAAAATGAACGGACGAAGTTATAGAAGAACTCCGCCGTATGAAAAATGGGAAAGAAAGGGTCGTCAAAAGAAGAAGAAGAAAAAGAAGAAGAAATAGAAAGAGGAATAAAAGAAGTAGAAAAAAGAATTTCATCAACGGAAATTTCACAAGGTGAAGGAGAGACTTGTGAAATTTTGGGAGGTGGGGGGGGGGGGGGGGGTAGAAAGAACTAAAGAAGGAGTATCTAAAATAAAAGAAGAAGATTCACTAAAAATAGGAAAATTTGGAACAGTGGAAGTTGAAATTAAAATGGAATCACAAAAATCTTCAGAAGAAGAAATAAGAGACGTCTCGTCATCCTCAACGGGTAAGAAGCATGCCGGAATATCCATAGAGGTGTCATCCAAAGGAGGAAGGAAACAATCCGAAATATCCAAATAGTTATCCTCCTCGAGAGGAAAAAGGCACGCCGGGATATCTGGTGACTAATTACATGAAGAAATTGGAGGAGACGGAGAAGAAGACGAAGAAAACGAAGCGGGCTCACGAGAAAAATAATCGATAATGGTCTTTAAATGCGAATTAATATTATCAATAGAAGTTTGCAATTCAAAATACTCATTATCGATTGAATTAAAATTTTGAGGTGTGGCGCTTTGCAGGGCAAAATCATAAGACAAATAAGACGGGTTCCCCATCTCCCAGGTACGATAAAAATTGGAGTAAGGGTCAAATTGGCCACTTTGACCTGCTCAAGAAAAATTGAAATCAAAAGAGGGAGGGATTCCCGAAAGACATTCAGAATAAAAGTGGTCAAGTGACCCGCAAAAATTACAAAATGCACCAAAATAAGACGATTCCATAAAGAAAAACTGTTACCAAAAAGAAAGCGAAAAATTAATCATTTTTTTTATTTTTGCAGAAGTAATAGCGTAAGCGTTTTCAAAATATTGACGAAGAAGTCCCTGGCAACGGCGCCAAAACTTGATGGTGTAAAAATCGTCTCACGGACTACAATCCGAATAGGCAAGTGTACCTATCGTTTTATAGTATAGTGATAAAAATATATCAAGGTCGTATAAAAAATCGGGGCAGGCAAGTACTATTACTCACAACGATTCTATTATCCTACCGAACGATTGATGGGTTTGAAAATTAAAATGAACTAAGCTTAATTAAAAGAGAAATAAAATATTGCAAAAGAGTGCTCGATCGACGATTCACTTTGAAATAAAATACTGAAATAAATTAGTTTAGCAATTTGCAATACTATTAAGACCGCGACGGATCCGATATTAGGAAGTAATCTCGCTAGAGCATTAAATCTCCTAACTTATAGACGTTTTGACCGAAATCTCTTTACAAGTCAAAATGGCCTAAAGTCGCATTACCGAAGTGACCCGCACTATTGGATTTGACTCCAATACGGAGGATTTACGTCATCCTATCTCTAGGGTTGCGTTCAAATCCTTCCTTCTTTGAGTGATCTTTCAAATCAATGAGACTCTCGACTTCTATGAAATAAGATCAATTGCCTACTACCGTATAACGAAATACGGAGTCGACACGATAAAAATCAAAGAAGGATCAAAAATAGGAAAAATACAAATGCAAACATAAAATTAAAGATGCGTTATTTTATCGCAAAGCTCATCGCGATCGGGCGCAAAATATAATTAGCTAAGCATAATAGAGGAAGAAAACAAAATAGAAGAAAGCGAAGTCATTTGCATTATTTAAGAAAAGGAAATACACAAAAATTAAAATAGGACAATGTTATTCTACTACAAAAAGGAAATTACAATAAAAACTACAACAAGGAAAGAAACTCCCATGAACTAGCTATCTCACTTGCTCTCTAAAATCCTCCTTCTCCAAAGCATGAGGCATGGGTTCCTTTTATAGGAGATGAGGAAGGTTCTATAAAATGGTGGAAATGAATGACATAAGGGGGTGGCCGGCCATGTACTTGGGAGATGCATGTATGGCATTTATGAGGGGAGAGGGAGAAGATGAGATTCATTGCATGTAGTTAAAAGAAATAAAAATAAAAAAATACAAGGGGAATGAATAAGAAATAAAGAGGGGAGAAAGAAATAAATGAGAGGGAAAGAGAGAAGGAGGTGGGATAAATGATGAGGGCCGGCCATACATGGGTGGCAAGGTGCATGCATGAATTAAATTAAAGGGAGAGAGGAAGGTGGATTCATTGTATAACATTTAAAAGAAATGAAATAAAATAAAGAGAGTAAACAAGGGGGGATGGATGATAATAAAGAGTGGAGAAAAATAATAAAAAGGAGAGAGAGGAAAGTGGCCGACCAACATATGAATGGGGAGAAAAATGCATGAATGGGAAGGTACATGCATGGAATTAAGTGAGGTGGAGAGCATGAGGTGGTCGGCCATGCCTTGGATAAATGGGCTATTTTTTATGGGCTTGGGTTCACCATGACACTACAACATTTTTGGTCTTTAGCAACACCTGACATAGCAACAGTTATAAAAATGTTGCCTAAACTTTGTTATAAAACAGTTTATAAGTGTTGCAATAGATTTACATGTTTAGGCAACACTTTCTGTGCAACATTCAAAAAACTGTTCTCTATTCCGTTATATGTAACATTTTTGGAATGTTGCCATTGAGGATTCACTTTAGACAACAATTATGATATGCTGTCTTCTTAAAAATTAATTTGCAAAATTTTAAAAGTGTTGCCTAAAGAATACTTTATGATTAACCAAAATATGAACATCGGCCACATTTTTGAGGTTTTGTTAAAAATCATGACTCCACATTTATTGAGACATTTTAAAAAGGGTCGTTGTTGTTAGTTTTCTATGTACCTACTCGGGATTTTAATTAACTTATATCGGGATTTAAATTTGTTTAAGTTGTGGAACACTTCCAGTTCTCTTGTTTCTCACACCGATTTTGCCCACGTGAGCTTAGAGGAATTGAAGTGTGAATCCCTCCGACATATCCGGCGCCGACGACAGCGGGGGTCCGGGGGCGGCAGCCCCCGGCGGAGGTCCAGGGGACAGCGTCCCCGGTGGGGGCTCGGGGGCAACGCCCCCGAAACAAAATCAATTTTGAGTTTCCCGGGTGTGAGGATATCTGCCCATTTTTCGTTCGAATCAAAAATAGTGACTCACTACAAAAAAATAGACATTTTGTGACGAAAACTTAGTGTTTAAAATTATTTGTTCTTTTTATGTGAAAATCATTTTATAATTAATTATTAATTAACTTCAGCATATATTTGCTGGCGGACACCCGAGCCCCTAAAAAATGCATGAGGAATGAGGTGCAATTTTATAATTATGTTTTTATTATATATAGCGATTGGACCCCGATTAAACCGGTTGAATCAGTTCGACCTTGAACGTTTCCTTCCGTCGGTTTGATGTCCGATACGGTTTTCAAAATTAAAAATTCATTCATAAAACCTGGACCCTTCATTCATGAAATGAAAATAATAACCGTCCGATTGAATGTAAACCTGACCCTATTAAATGCAGTCTGGATCGCATACCCAGGCCCCCCCTCCCGAAATCCCTCAACCCTAAATCGCAAACCTCACGACGGCGCAGTCGTCGCTCCGCGGCGACGCTCCCGCTCACCCTCCTCCCGCGACATCACTGTAGCCGCCGAAGTCCTCAACACTACCACCTCTGCCGTCGAACGCATCAACGATCTTTGTGGAGGTATATGTTTCCTTCTCCCTCGGCATTCCATGGTGTTGATTTAGGGTTTTCCTCTTTCCAGTTCAGTTACAGGATTAAGATTCAACTTCTATGATATAGTTATCATTTCCTTTTGAATTGTGCTTTATTCCTTGGAAGTCCATATGTTTTAATTATATACCTATGGTATTAAAGAATTTCATCACCTGTGCTGTGCTATAGAAGGTATGTAATTGTATGCGGCATCGCATCGTAAAGTGTCACGGTCTACTCAGAGAAAAAGCTTTTTTTGCCTTGATACCATGATAAATCCGTGTCATCAAAATTTTATAGTATTACATCAATATAGTGAAGCTCCCATCTAAATATTGTGTAGAGGGGTTATACCTATCTTCAATAGATCTATGACTGAAGAAGAGAGTAATGATATCAATGAGTATTTTAATGTCTTTAACAATGTGCAAAATGATGCAGAGAGAGCACAATGGAATGATTGTGAACTTGTTTTATTCATCTTTGATAGCTCTATTATCATTTGAAGCTAGGATACTAAATTACATTAAAGGTAGACTTCTAGGTTGATTTATTAACTAATCTTTTACTTGACCAGATTTTAGTCAAATGGGGGTGGGGAAGATACTAATCTTTTACTTGACCAGACTTTACGACAAGCTCTTATTTACCAAGTAAGATTTATAAGTTCTTGGTGATCATTCAGTTTTTTTCATATCATGTATCTGTTTTGCTCTCATTTGTATGAAATATCTTGTATCGGTTTACGTTTATCTCAGGCACTAGGATTTACCATGCCTTCGTTTGCGCATGTTTCTCTAATTCTTGCTCCAGATAGAAGTAAACTATCAAAGCGACATGGTGCAACTTCTGTGGGGCAGGTTAATGAACTCGATACATGTTTCTGTAATTGTTCATGTTTGATCCTATGTTTTGTTTTTGTTTTTGACAGTTCAGGGAAATGGGCTATTTACCTAAGTCAATGGTAAACTATCTCGCACTCTTAGGCTGGAGTGATGGAACGGGCAATGAATTTTTCACTATGGATCAGCTAAGTGAGTTTTTTTGTTGTCATGTTCAAAATGTTTAACGCACAATAAACAATGTAATTTTGTTTCTCTTGCCTCTTCTTACTTGTGTATTGTTTATTTCTTTCATAGTTGAAAATTTTTCAATCAGCCGCATTAATAAAAGCGGAGCAATGTTTGATTCTACAAAGTTAAGGTAAGAAATAATAATGATATCTTATATGCTAGTTGTAAAGTTTTAGTATTCCTTCTACTTCATCCTTTGAATGATTTTGGGTAGTTTGTGTTAATTATACTCCTCGACTTTATATCAACATGGTTACACTAATCCTGGTTCTGTGGACACTTCTTTCTAAAGCCTGCAGTACTTTGTTGTGTTTGGATGATTAGAACTATATCCTTGATTGAGGCTTGTATGTCATTCATATGGTCTCATTAGTTAATCAATTTATTACTTCTTTAAGATGTTTGAATTTCTTAGATATGATGGGATTTTAGTTGACTCAAATTTAGGAAGATTGTTTTTCAATGTCAAAATTCATGTTCCTTTTATGCATCTGTAGCGTCTAAAAAAGAACAGAGACCCCACTCAAGTTGAAGTTTTTATTGAAACTCGGAGTAGCATTAGTGGAAAGGAGCTGGATTTAGAAACCAACAATGCAATTGTGAGTTATTTTTTTATTAAGATCAAATATAATTTACTTATTTTGTTTTATTAAAAAATCAACTATTCAATTTAATTGTTATCAGCCTCAACTTCAAGATACTATGAATAGTGGACAAGAGAGACGGGCTACCGCATGCACATTCTTCTACATCAACACACGTTCCAAACTATGGAGAGGTATAATGTTGTAGATTTTTATACAATATATTAAAAATACTTTTATATGTTTACAATTTTTTATTTATATATTGATCTTGATGTCATTGTATTTATATATATATATTATTTTACTTTGTACAGAAAGTTCTTGATGATGGCCGGGAAGACAAATGAGGAGTTGCAATATGATCGATGACCCCATATCATGAAGATCATTGGATGTTTAAGTTGATTTAGATAATTTTGTTTGTGTACTGTAATATTTAAATATTTTGATATATTTTGGTAAATTATGAGCCTACTAATGACTTGTTAATTTTATGATAAAATATGTGCAAAATTGTTATATATTTATGCGTTATAAAAAATGTCTCATGATATAATCTGTTTGGTTTTGAAGTTTTAATTTATTTTCATGTTTTTTAAAAAAATTATATATTTTTATTAATTAAATAGTTTTGGCAACATTTATTAAATGTGACTCTAAACATTTTGAAAATGTTGCAATAGGTCCATGTAAAAACTGTTGCCTTTACTAGGGATATAGACAACAGTTTCAAGTAATGTTGCCTAAACATGTGAAAACTGTTGCCTTAGGTCTTTGGTAACACGGGCATAGGCATACACCCCTTTGGCAACAGTTTTCAATGTTTTGGCAACGCTTTGCGTTTTTAGGTAACAGTTTTCAAATGTTGCTAAAGACCAAAAATGTTGTAGTGTGAGGAGGAGCTCGGTTTGCATCATGTGGGTTGCTTCATCGTTGAAGTGGGCTGAACTTGAAGGCTTCATGGACTCGGGTTGCACTAATCAAGAAGGTCGGGCTGTACCATGGTGAAGAAGTGGGCTGCTCTTGAAGTGGTCGGGCTGATAAATCTTTGAAGTTGGGGGGGGGGGGGGGGGGGGGGGCTGCACCAAGGAAGGAGGCTTGGGCTTTGAACCTACAAATAAAACAAAACATAACATTAGTTAATACAAATAGAACTAAACATTACAAACATAACATATCATACTATTAATTAATTATATTCATAACAAAACATAAGTAAACATAAGACTATAGATTTTTATATCAAAACATAACAAAATAAAATTGCAACACAACAAGCAAATAAAACTATAATAAAACTAGGAATTATAATATCCTAACACAAAAAGACGTTAAGAAGAAATAAAACAAAACATGCATAAAAATACTTAAAACATATAATTAAACTAGAAATTTTGTATACTAAACTACCCCAAAAACGATGACTAAAACAAGTCATCTACTACCTACAAAGCAATGAAACGAGGTTGGTGCAGCAGCTCCCAACAACAATGCACATCAAAAATAAACAAAAAGAACCTTGGGGAGCACCATGTGTTTACCCCCAACAACATATTGCGCAATTGCACACCCCAATGGCCAAAAAACACTTAGCGTGAAAAACTATATAAATGAAATATCAATGATAACATACTAAAATTGAAGTGAAAGTGCGTGAAAACTAGCCCAGATGAGTCTGAAAAACCCTATATAAATCGGACTCATCATGTTGTGCCTGGGCAGGGAGCTGATGATGCTTGACGTGGAGGTCCTTAATAACTCCATGACGGTGGCTTCCCCGATCAATAGGGAGTTTGAGGCACGGGAGCCTACCCTGTAACGCCCCCGAATTTTTGATGTCATTATTTGGTTTGTCGATGTCATAATTTCGATGTCAAGGCGTTACCATTTTTTGTTTTGTTGACGACGCTGCACTGTTTGTGCGTTTTCGCATCCGTCGGGTCTATTTGTCCTGATTTTGGGATTTAGTTTGGTTGGAATGTCTTCCCTGTTATAAAGAGTGAGGTTTTGAGGACTTGGACTTGTCTGTCTTTGTTGCATTCCGTGCATTTTGGAGTCTCGGCATGTGTTTGGATCCTTGTGAGGATATTCTTTGCTTGTGTAAGCCTTTGACGATAGTGTCTCAAGAATGCTACGTCAGATTCTAGTTTTGTCGTTTCCGTTGAATTCGTTTAAATCAACGGGCATTTGGACTTCTGTTTGAACTCACATTTCTTTGTTCAAATGTTTGGATACGAATATTTACTGTTGGTATCCTGCAATCTTTATGCCTTGTTCTTCCTTCTGTTCTCTGATCGTTGTAGCTTTGTTCTGAAGAAGGCCTTCTGACTCTCGAGAACTTCCCTGTGCACTCGACATATTGCCTTCCATTCTCGAGAAATTTTTCTTCTGTACTAGAGTTCTGCCCTTTTGGTACTCGAGAATTTCTCTATTTGTTCTCGAGAACAACTTCTTCTGTTCTCGAGTTGTGTTTCCTTCTTCTCAGGATTTTTGTTGTCTTGTTCTCAAGAATATCCCCTTTGTTCTCGAGATGAGCCTTCTTGTTCTCGAGAATTGTCTATTCATTCTCGAGAACGGTCCTCTTATTCTCGAGAACAGCTTTTTTCTTCTCAAGAACACCCTACTTATTATCGAGAACAGACTACTCCTTCTCGAGAACGGTCCTCTTGTTCTCGAGAACAACTTCTTTCTTCTCGAGAACAGCCTACTCCCTCTTGAGAACGATCTGCTTGTTCTCGAGAACAGCTTCTTTCTTCTCAAGAACAGCCTACTTCTTCTCGAGAATGGTCTTCTTGTTCTCGAGAGTAGCTTTTTCCATCTCGAGAACAGCTCCCTTGTTCTCGAGAACTGCTTCCTAGTTCTCGAGATTTGACTGGTTTGATCTCATGGAAACCCTTCTTCCTTCTCGAAAACTCTGGTTCAGCCTGTAACGCCCCGAAAATTGTATTTGAGTCGGTCGCATAAAAAGGGATTTTTGGTGCCAGTATAGGGGTACACGGCCTAGGACACAGGCGTGTCCAAGGCCGTGTCTGGCTAGCGATTTTTGGTCGTTTTCATCCCGAGAAGGACACGGTCAGGAACACGGCTGCATGACACGGGCGTGTCATTTGACACGGGCGTGTGCCTACCCGTGTCAGTACCCGTGTTCAGTTGGGTCGTGTCGGTTGGCATGGCGGTTATGCGTGACATGCCCCCGGTCACGGGCGTGTCGAGAGACCCGACACGGGCGTGTCAGGTGGGACACGGGCGAGTCTGAGCTCGTGTGAGTCTCTGAGTTCGACGATCGTGCCTGGATCGAGGCACACGGCCTAGGACACGGTCGTGTGCCAAGCCGTGTTTGGCCCAGGTTTGGAGATTTTTGAGCGGATCTGAGCCGTTTGTTTTCTTTAAATAAGATCTAACGACCCGGATGGTTTCCTGCTCTGTTAAGGCCGGGAATAGGGGAGTTAATCCTTCATTTCTCTCCAATCATTCTCTCTCTCAAGGAGTTGGAAAGAGGAGGAAGAAGGAAGGGATTCCGGCCACCGGCAGAGCATTGGAGCACCGTTTTGAGATCTGAGAGCGGATCCGTGGAGGAAAGGTCGTTGCGAAGACTTCTATCCGTGTAGTTTTTCCATGGTGCCAAAGCGGACTACAAGGGTAACGATTCTCTACTTGAGCATGTGAAGCTCTTCCTTTCTGCATAGGGAATCCCGCTCCCGCGAGTGTGCGGTGAGTGCATGGTGTTCCTTGGGGTTGATGTGAATAATCCCCCTAGTGTTGCATATAGAGTCCGGAATCGTAAGTACGGACATAGGCATTGTGTGTGAAGCCTACCCGGACGTGCATTATCTGGATCGGTGATGTTGCATTTGATATGTTTTGCTGGAGAAGACTACGTGCTTTGGGTTTTCGGATTTCTACGCGGTAGATTGCAGCAGGGATCCTTGGAGGTTAGCTCTAAGGCGCACCCGGAAAACTGAGCGAAATCATTGTTCTGCTAACTTGGCAGTCAGGGAACCGGCCTTGAACATAACTGGGTTATGTGATTGTTTAGAAAATTTTGGGATCCGAGAGAAGCTTGGCTCGTGCGTACATCTTAAAGTGACTGCGTGTTGTGAGCAACAGGCAAGTGCAATTGGACCTAGGCTATGTGGTTCGGTGCGAGAGATCCGAAAAGGGGACTGGCCGTGGGCATAGTTGGGAGCCTTAGACGGTGGTCAGAAAGGCTAAATGCTCATATGGTTGCCATCTTTGGGATGGTGGTGAAGACGCTGAAGTGTCAGGATTCACCGTTAATGTGCCCTGAGTGCACGGGGTATTTCGCCGTGCGAGCCTACAACTGTGGCGTAGTTTAATTGCACTTTAGTGTTTTACTGGACTAATGTTATGCAGGGAAAGAGCACCACCATCCCGAGTAAGGGGCGGGGTCGTTATTATTTGGTCGGCTTTTGGCTGACCGTTGCTTTGTTTGCCACCGTGCGTTGGAATTGTGCTTGCAGGTGCTGCGGAGCTGAGTACCAAATAGCGGGCTGGAGCCCATGTTACTATGCTGGCCCTAGAAGGCCAAAGTGAATAGTTGTGCTTTACTTTTGTCATGTGTGGTCGGCCTTCGAGCCGATGTATGGAAAACACTATTTATTAAGTGAACTATTGTAAGGCCATAAGGTCATGTAACCTTTCAGTGTATTTGGTTTTCATTCCAGTAGTGTGGTTGTGGACATTCATGTTTTATTGGATTTAAGATTTGGTTTCTTTCAACTATTTAAAAGCTTCCGCTAGAATGCTCTGTGTAGGATGAGTAGTCTTAATTGGATAGTTTGAATATTCTTATGTAACCCTTCCGACTTTCTGTGGTATATGCCGTCGGGTTCCAGTTGGACCTTCTATTATATGCCATGTGACGGATGGGGGTGTTACAATTTGGTATCAGACTTCTGGTTACAGTCAGGATTAAATGAATTCGTGGGCGAATTCTTTTAAGGGGTGGTGAGCACATGTGTGCGTCATCGTTATAACATCAAAAACAACCCATGAATGTCCACTTAGGAATCAAAAATACACTTGTTTGTGGAATCTGAGTGTTCCAATGATTGCTTTTAGCAATTTGTTTGTCGTCTAATCATGTGTCTTTGCTACTATAGGCAGCTAGGAGCAGTGTTGGTTAGTCAGAGCGTCCGTAATCAGCGGAAAGTAGTGCACCAAGGGACGTGCCTACAACACCTCCTTCAACGGAAACCATCGGGATGGTGGCTGAAGCCGTATTTGTAATGATAAATGCCCAACCTGCAGGGCAAATGCATCGCACAACTCCTGCGAATGAGGAAGAATGGGTTAGTGCGGCAGAGCCGAGAGTGGTGTTGCGCGCAGCAGTTGATCTAGTAGAGCCGAGAAGAGCTACGGAGAAGCAGCTTAAGCATGTAATGGGCTTTAATCCTCCGAGGTTCGATGGGGTTGGAACGCCAGCTCAAGCTGAAGACTGGCTCTCTTCTATGAAGAGGGTCTTGATAGCCACATTAAATGAGGAGTTGCAGAAGACCACCATAGCGACTTTTCTTTTGGTGGGTGAAGCGAGGCTGTGGTGGGATGAGTTGGAGTTTCATCTCTTAGTGGGTAGGCAGCTTGCTGATGTGCCTATGGAGGAATTTTCAAGATTGTTTCTAGCCAGATTTGTACCCTCTGCTCAGAATCTTGAGATGGAGAACCAATTTCTTGGGTTGACCCAGGGATCCAGAAGCGTGGACGAGTATCTCCATGAGTTCACACGGTTGGGTCATTATGCTGGTGCTACGTTTATGGAAGAAAAGAGGAAGACCAACCGATTCTATGAGGGTCTACGTGGCGACCTACAGTTACTACTTGCTGGTCCTAAGGAGCAAGGCTTTCTAGCCTTGGTCAATTCGGCCCGTTCGTTGGAGAAGGTCGTTAAGAAAGTTCAAGAGAAGAAGGACCAAGGAGAAAAGAAGTCCGAGTTCAAGGTGCCAAATGCCAAGGCAAGTTTCCACAGGTGGAACAAGAAACAGAGGACTTTGAACTCAGCCCCTCAGTCTGGTGCGTCGGGGGCAACTACAAGTCGAGTCCCAGGAGCTTGCTATAACTACGAGAAGACGGGGCATTTTGCTCGTGAGTGTTGGAGCGGACGTGCAAGTCCGAGAGGAAGCCTAGAGCGACTATTGAGTAGAAAGGGAAGGCGGTGGAGTCAACCGCATCCCACCATGCTCCAGCTCAGCCTAGAGTCTACGACCTTGGCCTGCAAGAGGCCATAAAGCAAGCGGACGTGGTGACAGATATGAGTTAAATTACAGTGGTTTAACTTCTATAGTTGTTACCTTCGTATTTGTTAGCTTACTTTTGTTGGTGCTTGGCTTCGTGTTGATCTTTGAGTTTCCGGGAAGAGCCATGTTTGATACGGGAGCATCACATTCCTTCTTGTCCGAAAAATTCATATCGCACATCGGGGTTCCGTCCTCGATGTCAAAGGACAAATTGGGTGTGTTGTTGCCAAATGGATGCTCAATGCACGCAGATAGGATCTGCGTATTGAAGATTCAGATTGGAGACCAGGAGTTTGATTTGCGAGCGTCACTTTTGCCGTTAGCGGAGTACGACGTAATCTTCGGTATGGATTGGCTCTCGGAGCAGGGTGCATGCATTGATTGCAACCGTAAGGAAGTTAAGTTGGGTCTGAACACTGATCGGGAGACTACTTTTGAGGGCATGAAGGGGTCGGGTAAGATTTTGATGTCAGCCCTTCAGGTGTTCAAGGCAGTTCGGTCTGGGGCAGAGTTGTTTGTCACTCTAGTGCAAACTTCGACGCCTAAGCCAAGTCTTGACAGTATCGCAGTTGTGTCCGAGTATCTTGATGTGTTCCCAGATGATCTCCCAAGAGCCCCTCCTCAGCGGGAGATTTATTTTACCATTGAGCTGGTACCGGGTGCCAAACCGGTGTCACGCTCTCCATATCAGATAGCGCCGCGAGAGATAGCGGAGTTGAAGGTGCAACTGCAAGAGTTGCTAGAGCAAGGTTATGTGCGTCCAAGTTCGTCGCCTTGGAGCGCACCGATTCTTTTCGTTAAGAAGAAAGATCGGAGCTTGCGGCTTTGCATCGACTATCGGGAATTGAACAAGCTTACGAAAATGAATAAGTATCCGATCCCTAGGATTGACGATCTATTTGATCAGTTGGTTTGGTCAATGGTATATTCGAAGTTAGATCTGAAATCCGGTTACTACCAGTTGAGGATAAGGGAGAGCGACATCCCAAAGACAGTATTCAGTACGCGGTATGGGCATTACGAGTTCACGGCCATGCCATGTGGTTTGACCAAAGCGCCATTCGTGTTTATGGATTTGATGAACATGACGTTCAGAGAGTACCTGGATTGTTTCGTGATAGTATTTATCGATGATATCCTGGTGTACTCGCAGTGCGAGGAGGATCACTACAATCATCTACACATGGTGTTGGAGACGTTGAGAAGAAATCAATTGTATGCTAAGTTCTCCAAGTGTGAATTCTGGTTATCCTCGATAGCGTTGCTTGGTCATGTTGTTAGTGGAGAAGGGATAGGTGTGGATTCGACGAAGATAGTGGCAATACGGGAGTGTCCTACTTTGACTACGGTGGCGGAAGTCCGGAGCTTTCTAGGGCTTGCCGGCTACTATAGGCGCTTCGTAGAGAACTTTTCACGGATAGCACTTCCACTCACGATGTTGACAAGGAAGGATCAAAAGTTTATGTGGTCGCTGGAGTGCGAGCAGGCTTTTGAAGAGTTGAAGAGGCGGTTGACCACGACGCCTATTTTATGTTCGCCTGTTGGAACCAAAGGGCTCGAGATCTATAGTGATTCCGTACTTGTGCCGTACTTGTGCATTGGTGATGGAGGAATGCCAAAAGCCCGGACGTTTCTTGAAGTCCCGACCTATCCCAGAATGGAAATTCGACGACATATCTATGGATTTTGTGCATGGTTTGCCGAAGTCACAGAAGGGAAACAGCGCCATTTGGGTGGTCGTAGATAGGTTGACAAAGGTGTCGCATTTTATTCTGAACACGAAGGAAGATACGGTGGAAACATTATCCAAGCTCTACGTGGAGAATATTTTACGATTGCATGGTATGCCCCGCAGTATTGTTAGTGATCGAGATGGACGCTTCACGTCGAATGGCTGGAGGTTGGTGCATAGTCTGTTGTGTACTAAGCTAAAGTTCAGTACATCATTTCATCCGCAGACGGATGGCCAAACCGAGAGGGTCAATAGGACTATGGAGGACATGCTTCGCATGTGCGTCCTAGATTTTGGAAAGCAGTGGGAAGATCACCTATACATGGTGGAGTTTGCGTATAACAACAACTTTCAGGCGAGTATTGGAATGGCGCCTTTCGAGGCCTTGTACGGGAGAATGTGTCACACGCCGTTGTCTTGGTTGGAGACGGGCGAGTCGAAGCTTTTTAAACGTCAAGCGGTGGAAGAAGCCACTTCTATGGTGCGTACAATTCAGGAAAGGTTGAAGGTCGCTCAGGACAAGCAGGCAAAGTATTACAACGCCAAGCATAGGAACGTGGAGTTCAGTGTTGGCGACATGGTGTATTTAAAAATCAAGCCATTCATGGGTGTCTCGCGGGTTCGACGCTTGAATAAGCTGAGTCTGAGATACCTTGGACCATTTGAAATCCTGGAGCGTGTTGGCGAGGCGGCGTATAGGTTGAAGTTGTCGGGGAAATTAAGAGGGCTACATGACGTGTTGCACGTGTCAGTGTTGCGTAAGGTGGTGCAAGAGTCTTCGCAGATCATTGCGGACAGTCAGGTACCGGTTGATTATGAATTAACGACAAGGGTCAAGCCAGTACGTATTGAAGATGTTGCAGTCAAGCGACTCCGCAACAAGGAAGTCTGAATGGTTAAAGTCCGTTGGGATAATTGCGGACGTAAGGAGCTTTCATGGGAGCGAGAGCAAGCTATGTTGGAGGAATATCCTGAGTTATTCCACTCAGGTAACCTTTAGATTTGTGTACATTTACTTAATTTCGGGACGAAATTCCTTAAGTGGGGGAGATTTGTAACGCCCTTAAAATTGTATTTGAGTCGGTCACGTAAAAAAGGATTTTTGGTGCCTGTATAGGGGTACACGACATAGGACACGGGCGTGTCCAAGGCCTTGTCTGGATGGTGATTTTTGGCCATTTTCATCCCGAGAAGGACACAGCCAGGAACACGGCTGCATGACACGGGCGTGTCATTTGACACGGGCGTGTGCCTACCCATGTCAGTACTCGTGTTTAGTTGGGTCGTGTCGAATGACATGGTGGTTATGCGTGACACGCCCCCTGTCACGGGCGTGTCGAGAGACCCGACACGGGCGTGTCAGGTGGGATACGGGCGTGTCTGAGCCCGTGTGAGTCTCTGAGTTCGACGATCGTGCCTGAATCGAGGCACACGGCCTGGTACACGGCCGTGTGCCAAGCCGTGTTCGGCCCAGGTTTGGAGATTTTTGAGCGGATCTGAGCCGTTCGTTTTCTTTAAATAAGATCCAACGGCCCAGATGGTTTCCTGCTCTATTAAGGACGGGAATAGGGGAGTTAATCCTTCATTTCTCTCCAACCATTCTCTATCTCAAGGAGTTGGAAAGAGGAGGAAGAATGAAGGTATTCCGGCCGCCGGCAGAGCATCGGAGCACCGTTTTGAGATCTGAGAGCCGATCCGTGGAATAAAGGTCGTTGCGAAGACTTCTACCCATGTAGTTTTTCCATGGCGCCAAAGAGGACTACAAGGGTAACGATTCTCTAATTGATCATGTGAAGCTCTTCCTTTCTGCATAGGGAATCCCGCTCCCGCGAGTGTGCGGTGAGTGCGTGGTGTTCCTTGGGGTTGGTCCCCCTTGTGTTGCATATAGAGTCCGGAATCGTAAGTACGGACATAGGCATTGTGTGTGAAGCCTACCCGGACGTGTATTGTCTGGATCGGTGATGTTGCATTTGATATGTTTTGCCGGAGAAGACTCCGTGCTTTGGGTTTTCGGGTTTCTACGGGTAGATTGCAGTAGGGATCCTAGGAGGTTAGCTCCAAGGTGCACCCGGAAAACAGAGCGGAATCGTTATTCTGCAAACTTGGCGGTCAGGGAACCGACCTTGAACATAACTGGGTTATGTGATAGTTTGGAAAATTTTGGGATCCGAGAGATGCTTGGCTCGTATGTACGTCTTAAAGTGACTACGTGTTGTGAGCAACGGGCAAGTGGAATTGGACATAGGCTATGTGGTTCGGTGCGAGACACCCGAAAAGGGGACTGGCCGTTAGCATAGTTGGGAGCCTTAGACGGTGGTCAGAAAGGATAAATGCTAACATGGTTGCCATCTTTGGGATGGTGGTGAAGACGCTGAAGTGTCAGGATTCACCGTTAATGTTCCCTGAGTGCACGGGGTGTTTGGCCGTGCGAGCCTACACCTGTGGCGTAGTTTAATTGCGCTTTAGTGTTTTACTGGACTAATGTTATGCAGGGAAAGAGCACCGCCGTCCCGAGTAAGGGGCTGGGTCGTTATAATTTGGTCGGCTTTTGGCTGACCGTTGCTTTGTTTACCACCGTGCGGTGGAATTGTGCTTGCAGGTGCTGCGGAGCCGAGTACCAAATAGCGGGTTGGAGCCCTTGTTGCTGTGCTGGCCCTAGAAGGCCAAAGCGAATAGTTGTGCTTTAATTTTGTCATGTGTGGTCGGCCAGCGAGTCGATGTATGTAAAACACTATTTATTAAGTGAACTATTGTAAGGCCATAAGGCCATGTACCCTTTCAGTGTATTTGGTTTTCATTCCAGTAGTGTGGTTGTGGGCATTCATGTTTTATTAGATTTAAGATTTGGGTTCTTTCAACTATTTAAAAGCTTCCGCTAGAATGCTCTGTGTATGACGAGTAGTCTTAATTAGATAGTTTGAATATTCTTATGTAACCCTTCCGACTGTCTGTGGTATATGGCGTCGGGTTCCAGCTGGACCTTCTGTTATATGCCATGTGACGGATGGGGGTGTTACACAGCCGAACCTGGTTCTTTCCTTTAGTGCGGTAATCCTGATTTTTACCCCAGCTTTATAAATACCTATTTCTTTCCTTTCTTCACTCTGGACCGACTTTCCCGTTCATCTCCAGAACCGGAGGTATGAGAGAGAGAGTCTTCCGTGACTCTTCGGAAGGCCACAGTCGGTGCTCCGGCGCTCAATATTCCCAACCAGTCATAGCTCCGGAAAGCTCTCGCCACGAACTTCATCATCATGGTAATATCTTCCCCATTTCTTGAGATTTTCTCGCTAGGGTTTTCGGCCCTATCTCTGATTTTTGCCCGTTTTTGTTAGATTTCGACTTCCCTCATCTTCTCTAGCCCTGATCTACGTCAAGGACGATTTTAGACGTTTTTCTCCAGTAAAATCAAGGCAAGTGATGGTTTCCTCTTTCATTTCTGTTCTTTACCATATTTTTTTGCAGAAATTTCTTACTGCATGTGTTCATAATTATTGTATTAATTTACTGTTGTATCATGCTGATATGATCTCTTGACCAATTGCAATTATAATCATCATGTTCTTGATTTTGCTGTAAAGCTTGGTAAAGGTTATACATTTTGATGATGTGATTAAATCGCACTTTTATTACTGATCCGTAATTTTTGTGTAGGATGCGTTAGAGTTTGTTTAGGATTGTAAATTTTTTCTAAAGGTTGATCAACTATTTCATTCTATCATGGTTTTTCTACGTTGCGATGTCATGGGGAGAGACAAACTGCACGTTTCTGTGGGTCTCTGAGATCTAAACCCGGATCGTTACAATATTTTTCTTCTCCATTAGTACTTTGTGGGGCTCTACCGTATGTTTGGGGAATTTGCTGTGAATGGTGGATGCTTAGCCTCCCACGCTTTTAGATGGATAATTGTCTTTGGGGTTGTGTCCGACTGAGTTGACGCCCCTCCCATTTCAGATTGTTTAGTGGAGTTGACCATAGGTAGCTAATAGGGGTTTGTTTCTTTCCAGATGGTTTAATCATGACCTTTTTTGCCCTTATAGTCGTGTGCATTTGGGGTGCTTTGTGGTACGTGACGCTTCGCATAAGTGTTTCTTTTTTTTGGCTTTTGTACATTTTTGCTGTACTTTATTAAATATTTTCCCTGGGTCTTGGTTTGTACCCGACTTCGTTTACTTTTGGCTTACTTTCCGCCATTACTTGTACATTCTTGCTGAGGTGTTCTGTCTTTGGAATGTCTGAGGTTCAGAGCTGTAGCAGGTAGCAGTGCAAGTTTTTGGAGTTTCTGAGCAGCAGTGTTGGCTGTATTCCTTTCCTCGCCGTAGTGAGGTAGTTTGTTGTTTTTTTAGTTTATTTTCTAGTTTAGACACACTTTACTTTTCTGGTTTCGTGTTAGTTTGTTGGCGCACACAGGATTGTTATTTTTTTGGAAACTTGCTAGCTGCTTAGCTTTCTTTCTGTGAGTTTGGGATACTTGCTCTCTGGGATGTTTTATGCTAGGACTGCATGCTAGATATTTTTAGCTTATAAAACCCTATTATTAGTACAATGTACATGTCGTCTCTTTCAAAATTAATTTACTACTTTATGGTTAACGTAAAGACTTTTAGTTAAACTCATTATAAATCTATGGTCTTGCATACATGAGTTGTTCCCTAGGGGACATTTACACTCATTGTGGATGCTTAAACTCATAAGAGAAGTTTTTTTTCGCAGTGTATAACTAATTTCTTTGTGGACACTTCGAACTAATATAATAAATTGATTTAAACTCTAAATAACTTAAAGAACCTTTCTTCAAGGCAAAGTAGGAGTTTTGTCTGAGCGCCCGCAGTTATCCCGTGGTGACGTGGCATCATGACATGCATTTTTCTCTTACTATGATATACTTATTTGGCGGTGAAAAAAGCGGGTTGTGACAGTTGCTATCAGAGGAAGGTTGGTTTGACAATTTGGTCGAACCAGCAAAACTCATTTAGTTTGTTTCCTTTCATTCATTTGCATACACACACCGATGTGTCATCAGTATATCTTAACCGAATCACTGACACTACACTCATAGTATGAACAGAAGTATACGGGGCATATTATGTAGTATGGGATGCATAATATGTGTTTGTATATGGATCCACCATAGGAGGCAACATGTGACGGTTATGTAGTATGGGATGCATAACCATCACCACATAGGTGACCATTAGCACGTTTTCTTTTCTCGTTGCATGCGATGTAATATAGTATGAGATGCATAACATTTCATGTGTACGCCACTCATGAATGCATTAAGGCCTTTTTAGAATGCATAACACTGCATACATAACATATCATCGCATAAGAACGTGTGCTAAGTTAAGGTTTACATGATGACACATGCACAAACATGATTTTAAAGGAAAATAAAGAACTCATGCATTCATATCATAGGCACATGAGTAAATAGGATGAGAGAATATCATCCTAAGTAAAATATAACATCGTTATAAAACCCCAGAGCAAGATGAAGCATAAGCAATTGTAGAAGTATGGTATGAACTAGTTGTGTGTCCTAGTTGTGGAATGGGATTGTTTTTGACGAGTCATTCATTACATTTTTTTAGAATGTCTGGATGTCCAACGACGAGGTCGACTCCCATGTCAGAGGGCGAGTCGTCTGGTGCTCAGAACAAGGCTGTGATTGAAGGATTGAGACAGAGCAATGAAGATTTGTCTAGGCAAATGTTGGAGATGCAGTTGCAGATCCAAACCTTATTGTCTCTAGTTGCAGGATAGCCTCTTAGAGTTCAAGACCCGGCCCTGGGTCATGGAATGCAAGTTTCTCCTACTCCTCTAGTGCCCCCAGCTGTGCTGACTCTAGAGATGAACTTCATCTCGCACTTCCAGCGATTGGGAACCACTACCTATGATGGTAGGGCAGACTTTATGGTTTTGGATGACTGGATTATAGCCATCGAAGAGATGTTCTCATACTCCAGAGTTTCCGCGGACCAGAGAGTAATGGTCACTTCCTACCAGCTCAAGGGTTTGGCAAAGAGTTGGTGGCTAAGGGAGAAGGAAAACTTGAAGGATGGATGTTCTTGGGAAGTTTTCAAAGAGATTTTGATGAAGAAGTTTCTGCCGTTGGTCGAGCGAGACCGTTTGTTAAATGATTTCATGCACTTAAAGTAGAGGCAGCTCATGGTGAGTGAGTATGAGGTGGAGTTTAGCAAGTTGAGCCGGTTTGTCAAGGATTTAGTAGTTTTTGAAGATAGCAGATTCAAGCGTTTTCAGGGTGGTCTGAAGTGTGACATCCAAAAGTTGGCAAGTGCTTAAAAATTATAGAGTTTTGCCGAAGCAGTCGAAGCAGCTCTTAATGTTCAGGCAATTGATAATGCCAAGAACCGAGGACAACAAATGAGAAGGGATAAGAGGAAGACTGGTGAGATTAAGAGTTTTCAGGAATCCGGTGCTGCTTCGAGGAAGAGGAGCAAGGAAATTTGTAATTTTTATGGCCGGCCAGGCCACCCGTTTGAGAAATTTTTCCAGAGGCTAGGAGCTTAGAAACATGAGCAGGTCCATGCGATTTAGAGTGCACCTAAGGGAGATTTTGTTTGTACTTTGTGCGAATGGAAGGGGCATGATGCTTCCCATTGTTGGGATAAGGTTCGAGTCTGCTTTCAGTGCAGATAGAAGGGACACATCAAGTCAAAGTGCCTGCAGTATCAGCTTGCGCTGCAGCTAGTGCCGCTTCGGGCCTTGCCACCGCCACAGCCTGTAGACAAAGGGAAGGGAAAGTTGAACGTGCTGTCTCAGGAGGAGGCCCAGACTTCTACCCAAGTGATTTCAGGCTAGTTTCTAACCTGGTTTTGTTTCTATTTTAGCTTGTAGCTGTAATTTTGATGTAATTTGATTAGTTATGTAAGCGTTTATATAGGTAAATTTAAAGTAAAGAACCGTTGGGCATGTTTCTCTTTGATTACGGTGCTACCCACTCGTTTGTTGCTAGAGCATTTGTTGAGCATCATCGTTTAACACTCGATCAAGTCGACATTGTGTTTCAAGTCAAGTTTCCTTCCGGTGATTCTGTGGTGTCAGACCAGGGTATCCGGAGTTGTTCGATTTTGTTAGTCGATTTTCTAGCAGTTACCGATTTGAAGATGATAGACTTGGATGATTTTGATGTGATCTTGGGCATGGACCGGTTGTCCAAATATGAAGTGGTTATCCAGTGCAGGGTAAAGCGCTTGGTCTTCAAGATGGACAATGGTCAACCCGAGATTGTTTATTGTTTTCCGCACCAAGATTCTCCCATATATATGCGGTACGTGCTCGGAAGCTGGTAAGTTACAGATGTTTTGCTTGTTTGGTTTCAGTTTTGGAGACCGTTGTTTGCTTGCCATGTATAGAGGAGATTCCGGTGGTGCATGAGTTTCTGGATGTTTTTCAAGCTAATCTTCTGGGTCTCCCGCCTGAGAGGGACGTGGAGTTTGTAATAGATCTGTAGCCGGGTACCCGTACTATTTCTAAGGAGTCGTACCGAATGGCCCCGCGTGATTCGGAGGAGCTACGCACTCAGTTGGATGAGTTGCTCCTGAGCGGTTTTATTAGGTCGAGTTCTTCGCCTTGGGGTGCCCTCGTCTTGTTTGTAAAAAAAGGACAGATATATGAGGATGTGTATTGACTATAGAGATCTGAATAAAGTCACCATTAAGAATAGATATCCCCTGCCTAGGATTGATGATATGTTTGATCAGTTGCATGGTAGCTCTGGGTTTTCAAAGATCGATCTTCGTTCAGGCTACCACTAGTTGAGGATTCGTGAGGCAGATATTCCACAGACTGCCTTTTGTTTCCGGCTTGGGCATTTTGAGTTTCTGGTAATGTCCTTTGGTTTGACCATTGCTCCTTCTGCCTTTTTGGATATGATGAACTGTGTGTTCAAGGATTTTATGGACTGTTTCGTGGTCGTGTTTATAGATGACATTTTGGTGTACTCCCGCAGTGCTGATGAGTATGACCAGCATTTGCGTTTAGTTTTGTCTTCTTTGAGGGAGCATAAACTATATGCAAGCTAAGTAAGTGTGAGTTCTGGTTGCCTCAGGTTTCCTTCTTGGGCCATATGATAAATAAAGATGGAATTTCGGTTGACCCTGAGAAGGTGACTGCTGTTATGGATTGGAAAATGCCCACCACCCCCAAGGAGATCAGGAGCTTCCTAGGGTTGGCTGGCTATTTTAGGAGGTTTGTAGAGGGTTTCTCTATGTTATCTGTGCCTTTAACTAAACTGACGCAGAAGAACGCAACTTTCATTTGGAGTGATAAGTGCGAGGAAGCATTTTTGGAATTAAAGAGGAGATTGTGCACTGCTCCAGTTTTGTCTCTGCCTACTGAAAGGTTAGAATATGCGGTGTATGTAGACGCATCACATATTGGTCTGGGTTGTGTGTTGATGTAGAAAGGCAGGTAATTGCGTATGGGACGAGACAGCTAAAGGTACATGAAAAGAACTACCCTATGCATGATATAGAGTTCGCAGCAGTGATTTATGCCCTAAAGTTATGGAGGCACTTGATGTATGGTGCAATATGCAAGATTTATATTGATCATAAAAACGTAAAGTATATTTTCAATCAAAGAGAGTTGAATCTGCACCAGCGAAGATTCTTAGAGTATGTTGCTGATTATGATGTTGAGATCCAGTACCATCCGACAAAGCTAATATGGTAGCCGACGCCCTGAGTAGAAAGACGTGAAATTTTTTTATTATTTCTTTGGATTAATTGGTAGCAGATTTTCTCTTGATGAATATTTTTGTTGGGATTTGTAAATTGTCAAATAGTTCGGAGGTATCTGAGCCATCATGGATTGCGCTCACAAGATTTCATCAGAAGGAAGACCCTGAGTTGTTGCACCTTTATAAGAGGACTGAGAAGGGAGAGTTGCCTGATTTTTCGATCGATGACGCGGGTACCTTGAAGTACCGCGGTAGATTTTGCATCCCCAACGTTGAAGATATTCGACTTAAGTTGTGCACTGATGCTCATGGTTCCAGTGTTGCCTACCACCTAGGTTCAACCAAGATGTACCAAGATTTGAAGCAGATAGCCTGGTTGTTCAGAATGAAAGGTGATATAGCGAAGTTCGTTTCAGAATGTTTTACGTGCAGGCGAGTAAAGGCCGATCATGCAAGACCTGGTGTTAAGCTAACGCCCTTAGAAATTCCGAGTTGGGAATGAGAGAGTATCTCAATGGATTTCATTACTGGGTTATCGAGATCTCCCCGAGGTCACGATTCAGTCTGGGTTATTGTTGATAGACTACTGAAGCGTGCTCACTTTGCACCTTTTAAGATTGATTACACCGTGAAGAAGATAACTGGGCTATATTTAAACGAAGTCATTAGATTACATGGAGTGCCAATTAGTATTGTATCTGAACTCGACTTCAGGTATACGTCTCGCTTTTGGAAAAGTTTACTGGAAGGATTGAGTACTGATCTGCTATATTCCACAGCCTATCATCCGCAGACAAATGGTCAGATGGAAAGAGTGAACCAGATCGTGGAGGATATGATCAAATGTTAAATTTTGGACCACGGAGGACCGTGGGATGAGCGTCTCAGATTGATGGAGTTTGCATAAAATAATAGCTATCAAGAAAGTTTGCAGATAGCCCCGTTTGAGGCCTTGTATGGGAGGCGATGCAAAACTCCCTTATTTTGGGTCGAGGTCGGTGATAAATTGTTGTTGGGTCTTGAAGCGTTAGAGGAAATGGATGTTTTTGTGAAGATTATTCCGAAAAGCTTCGGATAGCGCAAGAATGATATGAGAAGAACGTCAATCACCGTATGACTGATTTAGAGTTTGTTGTTGGGGACATGGTGTTTCTCAAAGTTTCCCCGATGTCTGGAATTAAAAGGTTTGGAAAGGGTCAAAAGTTAGACAAGAGGTATGTGGGACCTTTTAAGGTTGTCGAGCGTATTGGTGTATCAGCTTATAGGCTGGATTTGCGGGCAAATTTTCCTGGTGTGCACGACGTGTTTCATATGATCCAATTGCGGAAATATGTGCTAAGCGAATGACAAATTCTTGATGTTGTGCCCCAGTTGGAGCCTAATCTTTCCTATGTTGAGATGCCTGTTCGTATTTTGGATTCTCAAGATCGAGTGTTGCGGAGAAAGACAATCCCCATGTTTAAAGTTCTCTGACAAAATCAAGATGCCGAGAGCGCGATGTGGGATTTAGAGTCGGCGATGAGAGAATCTCATCCGAATCTTTTCCCTTAGTTCAGGTATGTCTCCAGATTTTTGAAAATAATTGAGTTTTTGTGTGGGTTTGATTTCAAGGTTGTGTTAATATGTGGGTTTGTCGTGTTGAATTGGTATGTAGGTTGTGTTAATTTTTGGGACGAAACTTCTTTTTAGGGGGTGTGACTATAACGCCCCCGATTTTTTGATGTCATTATTTGGTTTGTCGACGTCATAATTTTGACGTCACGACGTTACCCATTTTCATTTTGTTGACGACGCTGATCCGTTTATGCGTTTTCGCGTCCGTCGGGCGTATTTGTCCTGATTTTGGGATTCTGTTGGGTTGGAATGTCTTCCATGTTATAATGGTTTAGTTTTTGAGGACTTGGATTTGTCCGATTTTGTTGCATTCCGGGCATTTTGGAGTATCGAAACGTGTTTGGATCCTTGTGAGGATTGTTTTGCTTGTGTAAGCCTTTGATGATAATGTATCAAGAATGGTACGTCTGATTCTAGGTTCGTCGTCGCCGTTGAATTCGTTTAATTCAACGCGCATTTGGACCTCTGTTGAACTCACATTTCTCTGTTCAAATGTTTGGATACGAATATTTATTGTTGGTATCATGCGAGCTTTATGCATTGTTCTTCCTTCTGGTCTCTGATCATTGCAGCTTTGTTCTCAAGAAGGCCTTCTGACTCTCAAAAATTGCCTTGTGCACTGGAGATATTGCCTCCGCTTCTCGAGAAATTTTTCTTCTGTACTCGAGTTCTGCACTTTTGGTACTCGAGAATTTCTCTGTTCGTTCTCGAGAATAACTTCTTCTGTTCTCAGTTGTGTTTCGTTCTTCTCAGGATTTTTCCTGTCTTGTTCTCGAGAACAACCCCTTTGTTCTCGAGATGAGCCTTCTTGTTCTCGAGAATAGTCTATTCGTTCTCGAGAACGGTCCTCTTGTTCTCAAGAACAGCCTCTTTCTTCTCAAGAACAGCCTACTTCTCGCGAACAGCCTACTCCTTCTCGAGAACGGTCATCTTGTTCTGGAGAACAACTTCTTTCTTCTCGAGAACAGCCTACTCCTTCTCAAGAACGGTCCTCGTATTCTCGAGAACAACTTCGGTCTTCTCAAGAACAACCTACTTCTCGAGAGAGGTCTTCTTGTTCTCGAGAATAGCTTCTTCCTTCTCGAGAATAGCTCCCTTATTCTCGAGAAATGCCTCCTAGTTCTCGAGATTTGACTGGTTTGATCTCGAGGAAACCCTTCTTTCTTCTCAAAAACTCCGGTTCAGCAGAACCCGATTATTTTCTTGAGTGCAGTTATCCTGATTTTTAACCTAGGTTTATAAATACCTATTTCTTTCCCATCTTCACTCTAGAACCTCTCTCCTGTTCATCTACTGAACTAGAGGCGTGAGGGAGAGAGTCTTCCATGATTTTTTGGGTGTCCGCAGTTGGTGCTCCGGTGCTCAATATTCCCAACCAGTCATAGATCCGGAAAGCTCTCGGCGAGAGCTTTGTCAACGTTTTAATTTCTTCCCCTTTTCTTGAGATTTTCTCGCTAGGGTTTTCGGACCTAACTTCGATTTTTGGCCGTTTTTGTTAGATTTTGACTTCCCTCATCTTCTCTAGCCCTGATCTACATCAAGGAGGATTTCAGACGTCTTTCTCCGGT
Organism: Platanthera guangdongensis; assembly: GCA_039583875.1. NCBI lineage: Eukaryota > Viridiplantae > Streptophyta > Magnoliopsida > Asparagales > Orchidaceae > Platanthera > Platanthera guangdongensis. The sequence continues at coordinate 87,755,198 of CM077152.1, read as the reverse complement.
AAAATCAGGGCAAGTGATGGTTTTGTCTTTCACTTCCCTTCTTTACCGTAATTTTTTTGTAGAAATTTCTTACTGTATGTGTTCATGATTATTGAATTAATTTACTGATGTATCATGTCGATAAGATCTCTTGATCAATTGCAATTATAATCATCATGTTCTTGATTTTGCTGTCTAGCTTGGTAAAGGTTATACGTTTTGATGATGTGATTAAATCCCACTTTTATTACTGAACCATAATTTTCGTGAAGGATGTTTTAGAGTTTGTTTAGGATTGTAAATGAAAGTCCACTTAGTGTCAACTACCTTCACCTATGGGGGGGGGGGGGGAAGGTGTCTTGTAGCATTTTTACGGAATTAAAATCGTACCTGCACACGAAAACAAAACAACATAGCACAAAATGGACACAAGCAATTTATAGTGGTTCCCCGATTTGGGTACGTCCACTTTCCCCCTTCGACCTATCTCCCAACCAGGGACGACTCGGTCACTTCACCAACGGGATTGAAATCCAATCCTTGCACTAACGGAAGGAACCCTTCCACACGTAGGAGTCACCACTCCCACACCCGGGTTGCACCCAACCCTTACAAATAGGAACCAACGTTCCTTTACAACAAAATAGAAATTGGAGTGTATTAGAAATACAAACTACCTATGGAGAATAAGGTGTCCCTCTTCGTTCGACGACGTGTTCTTGAAGTCAACGAAGAGTCCACAACCCTAAATCCCACTTAGAGAGAATCTCTCCCGAAACCGGCGGCGGCAAGAAGGGCAGCGGCTTGGTTCTCGGGATCGGCGGCGACAACGGAGTGCTGCTGCTGTACTTTGGAGATTCAACTTTTGTAGCAAAGCTAGCAAGGTCTTCTAACGGTCACACTAGGATCGATCGTCTCGATCGATTCGGAAGGGGAAGGTTTTCCCGATCTACGAATCAAGAGACAAAGGATCTCTGGTTAGACGCGTGAGACGCTGTGCTTGGCTGAGCTTCTGTCGCCGGGAGATCTGGAAGAAACCACGATCAAAGACGGCGATCAACTGGCACGAGCGGCGACGACGGCGGAGCAAGTTTCACAATCTAGGTCACGTCGGCGGCTCGAATTTTTCTTTTTTTTCAAATCGCTGGCGGACTGTTCAAAACTACGCGAGTATTTATACAGTAGAATACTTCTTTATGACCGTTGTGGGTCCCACCAGAAGAAACCCTAAAACCGGTTCAAAACATCGCCTTAACATTTGATCCGGTCCAGCGTGCTTCAGAAATTCGCCTAAGGCAAAATCGGCGAGAATCGAAGGTGATTCTCGTCGAAGAAGTTATAGCACTGGAGCTCGACTATCATCAGTCAAAGATTCGGCGAGAATCAGCCAGTGATTCTCGACGATTTTGACTTAGCGACAGATTTGCACGCTCTGATTTAGCCGGATAGAGACGGCGAGAATCAGCCAGTGATTCTCGATGATTCGGCGAGAATCACTAGTGATTCTCGCCGAATCGGCGAGAATCAGTTAGTGATTCTAGTCGATTATTACTTAGACGATTTTTCGTCTTTCCACCCATGAGCTGCTCTTTGACCCATACTTGCTCCTTGTCTGCTCTTGCATTATCACAGCCCTGTACTTGAAAATAAGTACACTCCAATAGAGAGAGTACACGTAGGCCAACACACTGATCTGCTCAACGAGGGATTACGTCGCGCAGACCCGTGTATATTGACCTACTGCACCCTGACATTGGTGTGTACTTAACGTGGAATAACTGCAAGCACAACTTAAAAGATTTCATCAAATACATTGTCTATTTACCTTAGCTTGTTCAGGGGCTTCTTCAAATCAGGTACGTTGTGGATACAATACAAAACAATCTCCGCCTATTTGAAGAAGCCTAAACCCTACAAGCTAAGGTGAATAGAGTGTATGGGAATGAAAATCATAAACTTAAAATTGAGTTGAGAGAGATATTCATTAAAAATACCAATTTCTTGAGAGTTGAGAGAGATATTCATTACCAATACCAATTTCTTGAGAGTTAACTTGGAGCCACCTTAGCACTAGCCGAGAGGGTAATCTCCCCTTTTCGGCTTCTGCAAATCTGGGTCTGTTGCATTTGACCCCTTGCTCCCCCTCAGTTCTTGCACCTATGCTCACACTTGAGTTCCTGGCATAGGCTCCCCCTAGATGCACGAGCCTGGAGCTTCTGTAGTCTTCATTCCTCATAGTTTAGCATCCCCAATTCAGTTTTGAAAAGACTGAACTTGGCTTCGTCTAAGGGCTTTGTGAAAATATCTGCAATCTGCTTGTCCGTGGGGACATAACAGAGAGAGATGTCCTTGTTCTCCACGTGCTCCCAAATGAAGTGGTAGCGCACTTCAATATGCTTCGTTCTGCTGTGCGATACCGGATTGTTGGCAATTGCAATTGCACTGGAGGAGTCACAGTACATTGGTACTTCCTTGAACTGAAGGTCGTAGTCGGCTAACTGGTTTCTGATCCATAGGAGTTGTGCGCAACAGCTGCCTGCCGAGATGTACTCAGACTCTGCTGTGGAGGTTGCTACACAATTCTGCTTCTTGCTGTTCCATGAGATAAGCCTTCTTCCGAGGAATTGACACGTCCCGGAAGTGCTTTTCCTGTCATCCCTACTCCCTACAAAATCAGCATCTGAAAATCCTATTAGCTCGACATCATTGTTTCTCGGGTACCACAAGCCAAGATTGGGAGTACCTTTAAGGTATCTTAGAATTCTCTTTGCAGCGACATAGTGAGATTCCTTAGTGTTCACCTGATATCTGGCACAGACACATGTGGAGGACATGATATCCGGTCTACTGGCAGTAAGGTAGAGCAGGGATCAAATGATGCTTCTGTATTTGGTTTCATCGAAAGGTTTACCTTTCTCATCCTTATCCTGAGACATAGTGGATCCCATTAGAGTCCTCATAGAGGTTGCATTCTCCATATCGAATTTCTTGAGGAGTTCATTTGTGAACTTCGTCTGAGAGATGAAGATTCCATCCTCAGACTGTTTCACTTGAAGTCCCAAGAAATACTTTAGCTCTCCCATACTGCTCATTTCAAGCTTTCCTTGCATAAGTTTAGAAAACGTTTTGCAAAGATTGTTGTCCGTTGAGCCGAATATAATGTCATCGACATAGATTTGCACCAGCAAAATCTTGCCTTTGACTTCCCTGAGAAACAATGTCTTATCTATTTTACCTCTAGAGAACTTGTTCTCAAGAAGAAAACTAGATAAAGTCTCATACCAAGCTCGTGGAGCTTGTTTTAAACCATATAGAGCTTTATTAAGAAAATATACATGATTGGGATAAGTAGGATTGACAAAACCTGGGGGTTGAGCGACGTATACTTCCTCTTTCAGGTCTCCGTTCAAGAATGCTGATTTCACATCCATTTGATAGACTGTGAATCCTTTGTGCGAAGCATACGCCAGGAACAATCTGATTGCCTCGAGCCTTGCCACTGGTGCAAAGGTCTGGTCGAAGTCAATCCCCTCCTCCTGTCTGTAACCTTGAGCCACCAGCCTGGCCTTGTTCTTTATGATGACACCATGTTCATCCAGTTTGTTTCTGAAGATCCACTTGGTGCCAATCACATTCTGCTTTTGTGGTCTGGGAACCAGCGTCCAAACGTTGCATCGTTCGAATTGATGCAGTTCATCTTGCATGGCCAAAATCCATGCCGCATCTTTGTTCGACTCGTCGAACTTCTTTGGCTTAACCTGTGATAGGAAGCTAAGATGCAAAATCTCATTAATAGTACCTCTTCGAGTTCTGACACAGTCACGAGGATCTCCGATGATCTGATATCTAGGATGATCCCTCACGTGCCGGAGCTCTAGAAGTCTGGCGTCTGGAGCTTCGACTACTTCTTGGGCTTCTCCTTCTTCTAAGAGATTTGCTCCATTTTGATCTTCAACATTCCCAGTTGACGTTGAGGTGGAAACTTTGACGTACTTAGGAGTTTCATCTTTAGCGGTCTCATCGAGACTCAGCTGTTCAAGTCGTGCACCTGCATTTTCAAGAATACCGCTGGAAGAATTGCTGTTAAGCAAGCTTCCTTCATCAAATACAACATTAATTGATTCTTCTACCACTAGGGTTTTCTTATTGAAGACCCTATATGCCCGACTGTGGGTACTATAGCCCATGAATATGCCTTCGAAGCATTTTTCACCAAATTTAGTATGCGGGTACTTCCCATTATTCAGTACATAACATCTGCAACCAAAGATCCTTAAATGGGACATGGTTGGTTTCCTGCCTTTCAGTAGTTCGTAGGGCGTCTTACGATGACTTTTGTTGATCAATGCCCGGTTTTGAACATGACAAGCCGTATTGACCGCCTCAGCCCAGAAGTATGCTGGGAGTGAAGCGTCATTCAACATTGTCGTGCAGGCTTCAATGAGTGTTTTATTTCTCCTCTCCGCGACTCTGTTTTGTTGAGGAGTGCGCGGGGAGGAAAACCCATGAAAGATACCAAGATCTTCACAGAACTCTGTCATAGCACCAGACTCGAACTCTGTTCCATGGTCACTTCTGATTTTGACCACTGAGCAGTTAAGTTCGTTCTGGATTTGCTTGACAAAGCTGGTGAAGATGTCAAATGTATCAGACTTGCGTTTTAAAAGAACACCCAGGTAAACCGAGAGTTATCATCTACAATCACGAGCGTATAAGACTTCCCTCCTAAGCTATGAACTTGCATTGGACCAAACAAGTCCATGTGCAGAAGATAAAGACATCTGGAGGAGTCTTTGTCTGAGATGCCCTTAAAGGTAGCCCGAGTCTGTTTGCCCATCTGGCATGCAGGACAGGGACTATCTTTGATACACTTAATAATGGGAGCATCCCTCACTAAATCTTTGGAAAATAGCATATTAATTATCTTGTAATTAATATGTGCAATTCTCTTGTGTCATTGTTCACAAAGAGATGCACTGCCTTTTGCTACTAGGCATACGGGGGTAGATGAATCTAAGCTAAGAAAATCTAAGCAGAAGATATTTTTGCTCCTAATTCCTGATAATAACGTCTTAGAAGAGGCACATGATATTATCAGACATTTATCCTTACAGAACTTAACGTCATAACCTTTATCACATAACTGACTTACACTGATCATGTTATGGTTTAACCATTCAACATAAGCCACGTCGGTGATAGAGATTATACAGTTGGAAATCATACCGTAACCTCTGGTGACTCCTCGATCTGACCCCCCAAAGATGACTTTGGGTCCATTCTCGACTGGAGTGTAATCACGCAGCAGGCTTCTTGTCCCATTCATATGCCGGGAGCATCCACTGTCTAAGTACCATATTGGAGTTTTGGTGGCCTTTGGACATTCCTGCAAAACAAAATTAATTTCCCTTAGGAACCCAATCGAACTTGGGTCCTAGATTCTTGGTTAGCATACACCCCCTCGGGTGGTTAACCCTACGAGTGGTCGGCCTCGCATTGCTAACATAAGGAGTCTCGTTATACCTCAGATTAAACCAACAATCCACGACAAAGTGACCGACTTTGCCACAACACCAACAGTCAAATCTGTTGTACCCCTTCCTAGGCTCCTGCTTTACCCTGGGAATGGTGGGTACAGCCGGGGCCTTGGATCTGGAGGTGGAGGCATCATAGTGATTGCATTCACATGACTTCTTCACCTTCTGTTCCTTCAGTATAACAGGCTTGGCTTTTGGTGCCTGCTTTCTATTATGGCCGCTAGAGAATTGACCAGAATTTCCCTTGTGGATTTCCTCATAAGGTGCCTTGAAGACACTCTCACCGAAGTTGTGGGGAAAAGTCCAACCATCATATCGCCCCTTTGGCTTTGCAACCGAGGGCCGGAAATGATGACCAAAGGTTGACTCAAAGTCATGTTGGTTGCAGGGAAAGCTAGGCTTTCTGAACGCAACAGGACTGAGTGGGGCCTTTCCCTTTTCAGCAGCAGAGGCCTTCTTGGCGGCCTTATTCTTTCTCTGGTTCCTGTTTCTCCTGGATGAGGAACCAGATACCCCTACATGCCCCAAGCCAGCTCTATGGGCCTGAGCAGAGAAGGTATCAACTAATGGAAGAACCGTTTTTGGCATAGAGAAGCTCTTGACGATCTTCCTTTCTGCCGCAAGTTGTTCTTCCAACTTGTCGACTTCCTCCTGCTTAAGATCAAGGAGCATAAGAGACTCTGAATTCTTTGAAGTCAGGTCTAGGTGCTCCTGTCGGAGAGAGATCAAACTGGTGATCTCTTACCTTAGGAGACACTCTCACCCTTAAGGAATTTCACTTCCTTTTTCTCAGCCTTCAATCTCTTACGGCACTCCTCGAAAGTGTTGAGCAGAAGCTCATACTTCTCGAGGAGCTCCGCTTCACGGGCCGAAGGGCTATCCTCAGGGTCATCATCCTGAGACTCAGGATCAGATTCAGAGTCGGAGAGAGGGGTGTGAGCTTTTACCTTCCCAGTAAATGGGGGGCATTCGCCTTATGAGTCGGAGCGACCCACCAGCCCGAAGTAGGCTTCCTCATCATCACTGGAGTCTGAGGAATCAGGCTCACTCAGTGTCTTTGGCTTTTTGGTGATGTAGCTCCTCTCTTTCTCCTTATCTCTAGAGGACTTGTGCTCCTCTCCCTTCCCCTTTTCTCTCTTGCCTTGGTGGCAGTCGGCCACGACGTGTCCTGGCTTATTGCATCCAAAACAAATAATGTCAGAGGAGCGATGTTTGTTCGGTTTAGAAGCATACCTGTCAGAAGAATAATTTTTCTTCTGATGCCTGGAGGAGGAGCCGTCTCTCTTTCTTTGATTCCTCATCTTGAGGAACTTCTTGAATTCTCGGGTGATGAGGGAGAAATCTTCCTCAGAAAACTCTGAGCTGGAGGAGCATTGCTCGGAGTCCTCCTCCTCATCCTTTTTCCCGGCACGGTATGAAACCGCACCCTTGCCCTTCCTGGAGTGAATGGTTTTTAGGTCCATCGTCTTTTCCTTGGCTGCAGCCTTCTCTGCTTCTTCTTCTGCTTTCCTGGTGTTCAGTTGAAGCTCATAGGACATCAGCTTCCCAAATAGAATTTGCGGGTCTGTTTCAGCAAGTCTGCCAAACTCTCGGATGGCGCAGATCTTTGTGTCCCATTCCTTAGTAAGGGACCTAAGGAATTTATCATTAAGTTCACCATCAGTGAACACTCTTCCATATCCTTTGAGGGCATTGACAATCTTGAGGAAGTTCTCGAAGGTGACTCCGATCTCTTCCTTAGGCCCTTGTCTGAAGGCCTCATATTTCTGGTTCAGGAGGGATCTCCGATTATCCCTCACTTCATCAGTGCCCTCCATTAAGATAATCAGGCAGTGCCAGATCTCCTTTGCTGTCCTGCAGTTGCAGAAGTTCTGCATCATTGAGTCATCGACCGCGCTGACCAGAATGTTCTGCGCCTTCTTGTCAAGTCCCACCAGCACCATCTCGTCCTTGTCCATTTCAGAAATTTTCTTTGGCACTTTCTTGGTAGGATCAATGGTGGAGTCCTTAGTGGGGACATAAGGTCCCTCCTCCACGATCATGAAGAGTCGGGGATCGACCGCTTCCATGTAGAACCTAATCCTTTCCTTCCAGATAGGAAAGTTTAGCCTGGTGCACACTGGGATCTTGCCTGTGTACTTGAGTCCGTCCATAGTAGAAGTCTGCCATCTTCTTGACACTAGTGGTAGGAACTTACTGAAGGCGTTAACCTATTTGTTGAGTAACCTCCCTCTGATACCACTTGAAAGTCCACTTAGTGTCAACTACCTTCACCTATGGGGGGGGAATAGGTGTCTTGCAGCATTTTTGCGGAATTAAAATCGTACCTGCACACGAAAACAAAACAACACAGCACAGAAAGGACACAAGAAATTTATAGTGGTTCCCCGATTTGGGTACGTCCACTTTCCCCCTTCGACCTATCTCCCAACCAGGGACGACACGGTCACTTCACCAACGGGATTGAAATCCAATCCTTGCACTAACGGAAGGAACCCTTCCACACGTAGGAGTCACCACTCCCACACCCGGGTTGCACCCAACCCTTACAAATAGGAACCAACGTTCCTTTACAACAAAATAGAAATTGGAGTGTATTAGAAATACAAACTACTTATGGAGAATAAGGTGTCCCTCTTCATTCGACGACGTGTTCTTGAAGTCAACGAAGAGTCCACAACCCTAAATCTCACTTAGTGAGAATCTCTCCCGAAACCAGCGGTGGCAAGAAGGGCGGCGGCTTGGTTCTCGGGATCGGCAGCGACAACGGAGTGCTGCTGCTGTACTTTGGAGATTCAACTTTCGTAGCAAAGCTAGCAAGGTCTTCTAACGGTCACACTAGGATCGATCATCTCGATCGATTCGGAAGGGGAAGGTTTTCCCGATCTACGAATCAAGAGACAAAGAATCTCTGGTTAGATGCGTGAGACGCTGTGCTTGGCTGAGCTTCTGTCGCCGGGAGATCTGGAAGAAACCACGATCAAAGACGGCGATCAACTGGCACGAGCGGCGACGGCGGCGGAGCAAGTTTCACAATCTAGGTCACGTCGGCGGCTCGGATTTTTCTTTTTTTTTCAAATCGCTGGCGGACTGTTCAAAACTACGCAGTATTTATACAGTAGAATACTTCTTTATGACCGTTGTGGGTCCCACCAGAAGAAACCCTAAAACTGGTTCAAAACAGCGCCTTAACATTTGATCCGGTCCAGCGTCCTTCAGAAATTCACCTAAGGCAAAATCGGCGAGAATCGAAGGTGATTCTCGTCGAAGAAGTTATAGCACTGGAGCTCGACTATCATCAGTCAAAGATTCGGCGAGAATCAGCCAGTGATTCTCGACGATTTTGACTTAGCGACAGATTTGCACGCTCTGATTTTGCCGGATAGAGACGGCGAGAATCAGCCAGTGATTCTCGATGATTCGGCGAGAATCACTAGTGATTCTAGTCGATTATTACTTAGACGATTTTTCGTCTTTCCACCCATGAGCTGCTCTTTGACCCATCCTTTCTCCTTGTCTGCTCTTGCATTATCACAGCCCTGTACTTGAAAATAAGTACACTCCAATAGAGAGAGTACACGTAGGCTAACACACTGATCTGCTCAACGAGGGATTACGTCGCGCAGACCCGTGTATATTGACCTACTGCACCCTGACATTGGTGTGTACTTAGCGTGGAATAACTGCAAGCACAACTTAAAAGATTTCATCAAATACATTGTCTATTTACCTTAGCTTGTTCAGGGGCTTCTTCAAATCAGGTACGTTGTGGATACAATACCCAACAGTAAATTCTTCCTAAAGGTTGATCAACTGTTTCATTCTAGAATTGTTTAGTAGAATCTGATGTGTCATTGTTGTCTTGAGGTTTCTATCATGGTTTTTCTACGTGGCGATGTCGTAAGGCGAGACAAGTTGCACATTTCTGTGGGCCTCTGATCTCTAAACCTGAATTGTTATGGTGTTTTTCTTCCCTATTAGTACTTTGTGGGGCTATACCTGTTGTTTTGGGCATTTGCGGTGAATGGTGGAGTGTTTAGTCTCCCTCGCTTTTAGACGGACAATTGTCTTTGGGGTTGTGTCCGACCTAGTTGACCACCCTGCCCATTTCAGATTGTTGGGTGGAGTTGAGCATAGGTAGCTAATAGGGGTTTGTTTCTATCCGGATGGTTTAATCATGACCATTTTTTCCCCTTATAGTCTTGTGAATTTGCGTTGCTTTTTGGTACGTGATGCTTCGCGTAAGTGTTTCTTTTTTTGGCTTTTGTACATTTTTGCGGTACTTTATTAAGTATTTCCTTGGGTCTTGGGTTGGTACCCCTCGACTTCGTTTACTTTTGGCTTACTTTCCGCCATTACTTGTACATGCTTGTTGAGGTGTTTTGTGATTGGAATGCCTCAGGTTCAGAGCTGTAGCAGGTAGTCATGCTAGTTTTTGTAGTCTCTGAGCAACAGTGTTGGCTGTGTTCCTTGCATCGCCGTAGTGAGGTAGTTTGTTGTTTTAAGATTTATTTGCAAGTTCAGACATACTTTACTTTTGTGGGTTCGTGTTATTTTGTTGGCTCCCACAGGATTGTTTTTTTTGGATACTTGTTAGCTGCTTAGCTTTCTTTCTATGAGTTTGGGATACTTGCTCTCTGCGATGTTTTATGCTAGAACTGCATGTTAGATATTTTTAACTTATAAAACCCTATTATTAGTACATCATATATGGCATCTCTTTCAAAATTAAGTTACTACTTTCTGGTTAGCGTAAAGATTTTTAGCTAAACTCATTATAAATCTAGGGTCTTGCATACCATGAGTTGTTCCCTGGTGGACGTTTACACTAATGTTGGATGCTTATAATCATAAAAGAAGTATTTTCTGCAGCGTATAACTGCTTTTTTTGTGGACTAGATGAGCCACTAAGCCGAGGGATACGACAAACTACTATACTTAAATTGATTTTAACTCTAAACAACTTAAAGAACCTTTCTTCATGGCTAAGTAGGAGTTTTTCCTGAGCGCCTGTAGTTATCCCCTGCGGACGTGGCATCATGACGTGCATTTTTCTCTTACTCTGATATACTTATTTGGCGGTGAAAATGCGGGCTGTGCATACCCTCCGATTATACTTAGCGAAGGTGAAGGGGCTCATCGGCATGTTCCAGACCTTCTCCATGTGATACGTGCCCTGGGAGGAGAACGAGCAGGTAGATCAACTGGCAAAGTATGTTCCCGGTTGGGGGGTACCATCACCAAAATTTTCCACCCTTCCATTGAAGAGGGAGATCTGATGGAGGTTGATCAACACCCCCCGTGGATGGACCTTTTCACAACCTTCCTTTCCACAAGAGAGTATCCAGAGCGGATGGACAAGAAAAAGTTCAAATATAAGTTATCATACTATCTACTCTGGGACGGACAATTTATCGGAAGTTTCTCTCTGGGATGCTAGCCCATTGTGTGGCCTGGAGGGAGGTTCAGAGGATCTTAGAAGAAGTCCACTATGGGGAGTGTGGGAGTCACTCCAGGAGTCAGACCCTAGAAGGGAGGATTGTCATACAGGGGTACTTCTGGCCCACCATGGCTGTGACGCTGCAGAATTCAAGAAGTTGCCACAAATGCCAGTTGTTTGCCCCCCACAAACTACAACCAGCCCATCATCTCAGAAGCATCATGGCCCCATGGCCCTTCGTCATATGGGAGATGGAATTGGTAGGGCCGTTCCCCCAGGCCTGCGGGTAGAGAAGATTCTTACTCGTCATGATAGATTATTTTTCCAAAGTGGTTGGAGGTTAAAGCGCTGGCTAAGTTGACCTCCCAGGTCATCAGGAATTTTATCTGGGGGAGATCATCCACTGGCATGGACTACCTCATGCCATTATTACAGACAATGTGCCTCAGTTCGCCAGCACAGAATTCATCAGCTTTTGTGAGCACCTCAGGATTGATCTCAGATTTGCCTCAGTCCATCACCCCAGGATCAACGGGCAGGTGGAGGCAGCAAACAAGATCTTAGTGAACCTTTGGAAAAAAAAAGTAGAAAATTTGAATGGGAGCAAAGTGGAGCAACTCCCCTCAGTCCTTTGGGGTCTAAGGAACACACCTAATATGGCGATAGGGGAGACCCCCTTCAAGATTTCCAATGGATGTGTGGCAGTACTCCCACTAGAATTTGAAGTCCAGACACCTCGTGTAGTCGAGGCAGAGGTAGGCACAGAAGAATGGCAGGCGGGAAACGAGGAGGTGCTACGACTCTCCCTCAACATGGTGGAAGATATGTGTGTCCTATCTGACATCCGACATGAAGAAGTGAATAGGAGAATGGCTAAGTACTTTGACCAGCACGTTAGGGTCAAACAATTTGCGTAAGTGGACTTGGTCTTGAAGAAGGTAGATATTACTGCCAGGCTCTCACCTAGCTGGTAGGGCTGGATGTCACTTGATGGTGTCTACCCTGACCCCGAGCAGATCCTGCTGCCGCGCTCTCACCTAGCTGGCAGGGCTGGATGTCACTCGATGGTGTCGACATAGACTACAAGCAGATCCTGCTGCCAGGCTCTCACCTAGCCGATAGGGCTGGATGTCACTCGAAGGTTTCTACCTGGAATATGAGCAGATCCCGCTGTCAGGCTCTCAACTAGCTGGCAGGGTTGGATGTCACTTAATGGAGTCTACCCGGACCCCGAGCAGATCCCACTGTCAGACTCTCACCTAACTGGCTAGGATGGATGTCACTCGACGGTGTCTACATGTACCCCTACAAGATTCCGCTGCTAGACTCTCACCTAACTGGCAGGGCTGGATGTCACTTGTGTGTGTCTACCCAGAACCCGAGCAGATCTCGCAGCCAGGCTCTCACCTAGCTAGCAGGGCTGGATGTCACTCGATGGTGTCCATGCCTACCCTGAGCAGATCCTGCTGTCAGTCTCTCACCTATATAGTAGGGCTAGATGTCACTCGATGGTGTCTACCCGGACCCTGAGCAGATCTTGCTGCCACGCTCTCACCTAACTAGAATGGCTGGATGTCACTCGTGTTTGTCTACATGGACCCCAAGCAGATCCCTCTACCAGGCTCTCACTTAGCTGTCAGGACTGGATGTCACTCTATAGTGTCAACCCTGACCTCGAGCAGACTGCATTGCCACGCTCTCACCTAGCTGGCAGGGCTGGATGTCACTCGATGGTGTCAACCCCGACCCCAAGCAAACCCCGCTGCCAGGCTCTAACCTAGCTGGCAGGGCTTGATGCCACTCGATGGTGTCAACCCCGACCCCGAGCAGATCCCACTGCCAGGCTCTCACCTAGCAGGCAAGGCTGGATGTCACTCGATGGTGTCAACCCCGACCCCGAGCAGACCCCGATGCCACGCTGTCACTTAGCTGGCAGGGCTGGATGCCACGCGATGGTGTCAACCCCGTCCTCGAGCAGATCCCACTGCTAGACTCTCACCTAGTTGGCTGGGCTGGATGTCCCTCAATGGTGTCAACCTATACCCTGAGAAGATCCTGTTGCCAGGCTCCCAATTAGATGGCAGGGCTGGATGTCACTCGATGGTGTAAACCCCGACCCCGAGTAGATCCCGCTGTCAGGCTCTCACCTAGGTGGTAGGGCTGGATGTCACTCGATGGTGTCAAACCCGACCCTGAGTAGATCCCGCTGCCAGGATCTCACCAATCTGGCAGGGCTGGATGTCACTAGACGATGTCTACCCGGGCCCCGAGCAGATCCTGCTGTCAGGACCTCACATAGCTGGCATGGCGGGATACCGGTTGGGGGAGTCCTACCCACTCTAGATATTACTTGAAAAGTCTTGCCTCATTCTTAAGAATAGGGAGAGAAAAGTCCTCACAAGCGATTCAGAGCTCGCATGCTCAACTTGGCAGATGGATGGCGAGCCGAGTACTCAGCATCCGGTAAAGAGTGCGAGCTACGGCGGTGCATTCCACCACCTTAAGGTCTGTGAAATTTTCTAGTTTATGTGTGACGATGGAAAGGCCTGCACGAACTAGGAAGTGGCGAGCCCAGCGCGGCGAATGGTCCTAACATCCGTTTTAATGGCGTGCCCTATCATAATGAGATCACTCAAGAAGGAAAGCTCGCAGCAGAATGCATCACAGTAAGAAAGTGCAAGAAAAAGAAGATAGAAAAAAATCTATATTTCTTTAAGTAAAATTTGGATTACATCAGGGGGAACTCGCTTAAGCGAGGTTACAAAAAGAGGGGGGAAAGAAATACACAGGAAAAAAGGAATAAGGGTGCGGGTCAGCTCTCGCCTCCCTCCCCAAACTGTCGGTCTTTGCCCAGTCCTCTGGATAGATCGTCTTTGAATCCCTTCCCGATGAGTAGGTCAAAGATATCCTCCATCTTACTAGGCAGCGTTGGCTGGAACAGACTCGGCATGAAGTCCCAGGCCATGATCTCCTGGTAGCCCTCTACCAGCACTCTTGTGTCTTTCATCATCTGAAGGGTGCATTCAGCGGATTCAATTGAGTTGACCCGCAGCCGTTCTATGACCTCGGCCTCGCCAAAGACCCTTGGCCTCTTATATGGGAAGGGGGAATGTTGTTGCCCTAGGGAAGAAGATTTCCATTTTGCAGATGATCTCTCCATGGAGGCCCCTATTCTTCTCTTTCAGCGCCCCGTTCTCCTCCTCCAGCCCTGCAAGGAGAGCCACCAGCTCGGTGGAGTGGTCACGCAGCTGGCTATTCTCTTTCTCCAGCCCCACGTCATGAGACGATAAATCATTAGTTGCCTTGGCGTCCTGAAAAACAAATGGGGTAATCAAACTTATAACGAATAAGGCAGGAAGGTCCTAAGTAAAAAGAGAAAGAAGCAACCCGGTACTTACCAGCCAGTCGGCGGCTTGGGTGACTAAGTTCTCGGCGATGCCAAGCTGCCTTGCCAGGTTGACGGCCTTATCCTTGGTGACGCCGCGCAGCTACTCGGCCTTCTGCAGGTGGTTGATGAGGTCGAAGCCATGGAAGATCATCATGTGATGCAGCTCCATAGCCCACATATAGGCTTGCATGCCCTCATGGCGGAGCTGGCGCAGGGTCAAACCCTTGTAGTCCTCGGCGTCCATGCGCCCATAGAGGCCAAAGCCGAGCGTATATGCATGGCCAATGGAGAGCTGGCGATTAGTCCAAGAAGGGTGAAGTGTGGAGATTGAGACTTGGTGGGCCAACTCGTCCCACTGGACTATGGGTTAGCCAGCCGAGTCTTTCCGCCTTCCCCCGAAGACAAAAAGGGGGTGGCTCTTAGGCGCGCATGGCTCGCTGGCCGCCTTCTTCGCAGTAGGGGCACCACATGACTCGCCATAGCCCTGTCCCTTTTGCTCGAGATCTACCTCGGTGGGCTCTCCGGTGACCCATCCGGGGTGGTCTCGGGCGAGCTCATGTATTTTGGCTTTTGTTGTTGTTGTTGATGTCTCGGCCGGGGAACCACCACGGCTTTCTAAATCTTCTTTTGCGGCTGTGGCTGTGGAGCGAGATGGATCCCACAGGATCAGGTCTCTTCTTGCTGGATGAAGGCTTGGATGAAGCCAGCTCATCTCGGTAGGCCGCCGTCTCTACACTCTCACGTGAAAGGGAGCCGGGAAATAATGTCGAGTCCGCGAATGGTGGGTTCACGGTAATCAGTCGCTCCCTGCAAGAAAAAACTGAATCAGAAAAATCCTATGGTGTTTGGCGAGCTGAGCAAAAAGAAAAAGTACCATCACTGGGAAGAACGGGGAGAAGCGAGTCGAGTCCCCTTCGAAGGAAGGAGACCTCAAAGTCTTTGTGGAGGAAGAATTTTTGGAGCTCGTCATCATTGCCGGACACGATGGGGGGGGGTATACTTCCTCGCCATTCTGCTTGGGCAAGTAAGGGATGTTGGCAAGATCGCCGTTGACGAAGACAATCTTAGACATCCAGTTGTGTTGCTTGTTCGCGATCTCGCGAACTTTGATGAGGGAGCACCCAAAGTAGGCGACGACATCTGAGGTCGCCTTGTAGGAGAAGAGTTTACTGAACACGGTCAGGTTGGAATCTATTCGCTCCTGGTGGAGGAAGAAAGCGAAGGACACCATCATGGTAATGGCATTCGAGTTGAGTTGCGCGGGCACTGTGCCATAGTATTTCATTATCTGGCCAACTTCCGGCCATAGGGGCAGACGCAACACCAATTCGAAATGCGAGATGGGGAGGGCGAGCTCGTTGGAGTAGAAAGTGTTGATGGCTTCCTGTTCCCTTGGTCCACGAGCCTCAAAGCCAGGGGGCACGTAGTCGGTGACGAACTCTGCGAGCTCCGCTTCGGTCGTGTTCCCTTCAAAGAAGTAGTAATTGGTGAAGTGTTGAGCACACTTGGAGTGGCCATTGGCATCGGGCTTGGTCTTACCAATGCTTGCGTGAAGGCTAGATGGGCTAATACAAAAAGAGGGGGAAAGCGAGAAGAGGAATTGTGATGTCAATAAAGGCGGTGGTACGGGGTTGTTGAGGGGGCCTATTTATAGAAAATGAAATCTGAGGCCGAGCCGACTGATCAGTCCAAGTCGCCTGTCCCCTCTCGCGAACCCCACCATGCCGACTTCTATGACTTGTCACATCACATGCCAAGCTGAATAAAAAGGGTGATGTATTATTCGGATACCAAGCATTAAAATATAAAAAATATTCAAAGTTATTACAGGCTATGGGGCGAATACTATTCGGAGAAATCAGAGATAGAAGGAAAAAGGGACAAGTTCAAATGCGCGACTTGAGGGTTCAGGAGGCGAGTGTCGGTAGTCTCTATAATGGAGCCGTTTCTATCTACCCCGTGCTCTCGTTTCCCTCCTCGCAGGTCGCCGCGAGTTGAGGAGCTCAGGAATCCTCCCCAAGGTCCTCTGGGAGACCTGGAGGCCTTCATCGATCACATCCAAAAGCCGGGAAGGTGACATCGCCTCCCCTGCCTGGTTTCTCATCTCCTCGTCCGCAAGCCGCACGTAGTCACGCTGTAGTGCCTCATTGTCCTACTGCACCTTGTGATGCCCGTGCACCAGCTTCTTAAAGATCTCGTTTCCCCTCCTCGTCAGCTCACCATTCTCCACTTCGGAACCGAGGTAGGAGTCTAGCGAGCTTGTAGAAGGGAGTGGCGAATAGCGGATTGGTCAAAAAGATTCTTCAGCCTCAGACTAGCTTGGAAGAGCTGCAGAGACAGTTAAACAACAGTACGAAAGGCGAGTACCCCAGAAAATTACGGGATAGGAACCGATGAAGGCCAGCTTACCTGACAAGCTCGGCACCCCCAAGAAAGTGCAGGAATGGAGCAGCCTCAGATTCTTGTTGTAAGACCCCATTTTTTTCTTTTAAAAACCACCAGGGTCTTATGCCCAGAACCGCCGTTTTGTGGTGATACCAACACTCGGGAAGGTCGCCACTACAAAACACTGATCTTGTCGGCCATTGCGATCACCAAAGAGAAAGAGAAGTATACACATAGTATGGATAAAACTAAATCCACAATCACATGTAATGTATGTAAAGGAAATCACATCAAGTCCACATATAATAAAAGTACTGAAACAAAACAGTATAAGGAAATATAAACGGGCTAAAGCCCGATATATTAAATCCTTACTACAAACACTCGCGGAAGCTAAGTAACTAATTACTCATGGAACCAGTAGCTAGTGCTCCTGTGCTAGACTAGCCCACCTCCATGAGCATCGTACTCCGCTGGTGTTGTGTCCCCTGCTGCTGCTCCCTATCTTCCATCGGGAGTCCCTGGAATATTATTGTCCGAAAACCGTTATTTAAAAGACTAAGTCCTATCATCCCCTACACCTCCCCCATGGCTCCTAGGCACTGATTGGGGAGGAGGAAAGGGAAGCTATGAAGGTGGAGAATAAACAAAGTAGGTGACAGTGGAACTATTCTAGCAGTTAATTATAATATACATACAACTAAGGAAGGAAGGTACAAGCTAGAAGTTCTATAATAGTAAGCAGTAAGGTGAACAAGTAGAGTAAAGCAATACAGGTAGGAAAGACATACAAAGAAGTAAGTAACCTTAACTTATAAGAATGCCCATACAAACTTATTAGTTAAGGGGTCTTCTGCAAGGCTCCCATCATATAAAAATTCCCATACTGATTTATACATTGGGGTGTTGGTTGTATGCAAGTATGAGTGTAGTGATATGTTATGTTATGATTCATGCAAGTGCAACTCACGCACACAACTCTATGGGAATAGACCTTTAGTTGCCCCCTTTTGGGCAGCTAGATTCGCTCACAGGAACCTCCATAGTGACAAACAGATACAGTGGGTCGGGCCCCCCACTCCTAAGTTGGTATCCAAACTACCAGGCCTAGCCCTTACGCACGCCTCTAGAAGGACACAACCTAGAGTCGTCACACACTTGTGCTGGCCATATCCACCAGACTTTCTTTGGCTAAGTGTCAACCACACCCGCTGAGTCAACGTATCAACATCGGTGTGAACGATCGTCCAATACTGAAGACACACCACCTTATTTATGTATCCAAACACCTTCCGATCCGCCGGCGCCCCGGACTATCCCGTCCGTTACATTTACCTTCCGAACCTACCGTTCAGGAAACTAATCAAACTAACCTAACCAACCTCCCGAGCTAATGGGGTGTGTGAATTGTGAATACCTACTTATACTAATTATTCTTTGAAATTTATTCTTATAATTTAGGTTAGCCCAGGACTACCCCTGGCATACCCGGTGAAGGGTTCTTAAAGGGCACTAGGAACTATGATGGTAGTTGAAGCCCATCGTTCCCTTTCGCAGGGAACTTACTGTTATTGATTAATACCAGATCCCCGATCCCTTTTTAATATTACTCTTGATGTAACCCTAGTATAGTAAGACTCTTCCTCTCACTACAGGGATGACGATGTTTCGTCGGCCCCGAACACCACCTACACCAGTCAAACCATCATTACTCCACATCATAATACCCGATGATGAACTCTTTTATACTTTACCATAACCAACAACCTAATACCTTCACTTCCTAAGTTCATTCTCACCCAACGACCATTCCTGCAGTTTTACTATATGCAGACCCCTCAAGCTACATGATGTGTACGATAGGAGGTACCCCAATTTTTCATCCAAAAGCCCAATAATATTTACTGGGGGTCTACCATGATATATTTAGTCTAAATCTAGAAATTTATAATTTTCTAATTAAACTTGGCATTTAATTAATTTTTCCCGAAATTAATCCATGGGTGATTTGAACATGAAGTACTAGATATACTTAGGGTATGACCCCTCAAAAAAATCATGAACACTGTAGGTTAACCAGATATCAGGAATACTAACTATCATAAACTTTCATAAAACATTTAACCTCTAAATATTTATTCCAAAATAATTCATATAAATAGGGGTATTGAAGGAAGTACCAAAAATATTACTCCAAAAATTCCCCCAGAAATAGCAGAGCTACATTATGATCATAACACTTCACTTCTTAAGTTTCATGAAATTAATAAGTAAGAAAACCAGGTAAAAGAATATCTTAAGGAAAATCATCATAAGGCACTTTATGAAGACACACCCTTGAAATCTCAATTAAACAACATTTAACAATTTTTCATGCTTCTATATGCCCTAATATGTTCCTTGACTAATATCACAATTTTCCAACAAGCTATGGTATTTATTTCAGATTTATCAAAGTAAGGTGCACTAGTTTACTTTACAAATGATGTACTACAAATAAAGCTTCAACCACTCCAAATAAACTACTAGTACAACCTAATGTCATTTGATTATCTATCCCAGAATTTCAAACCATTCTACCACCTATACATCACATTTTCATTATTATCATCAAAAGGGGCAATATGAAAGGTACTACTACACGGATGATCTACTCATCTCTAAACACCATAAGATAAATACCAGAGGTTCATAATACTATGAAATTAACCACACCAAAATATCATCAAGACTCAAGGTCATTTGACCCTTAAGATAATTTCTAAGGTATAAAGTCATAAATACTTATTAAGTGGTTTATGTGGGGTGCATGTGTCTAAGTACCACCATGTCCCTTCCTAGAGCATTTCACCACCCTAGGATCTCATGGACTGATCCCTAAGTCCATCCAAGAACATGACCGCTTATGTCCTTGACAAGCCCCCAAAGTTCAACCTTAGGGTTATACTAGGGTCCTAGGGCAAATCCACCTAATTCACCCTATAATCCATATGAGGGTGTCAAATGCCATGTCAAACCAGTGGCCAAAATTTCAACCTCGGTTGAGGTGGTTTGGCCACTCAAATCCACAAGGGGCACTTTGACCAAAATACCCCTTTTAGGGCAGGGCAAGGGTTTGCTTATTTCCAAACTAAATCATCACCAAATGGGATGAAAATTTACACAGAGCCTTATAATGACTCCAAGGATCAATCACCAAAATTTGGGATGGTTTGGAGGCCATTAGGTCCCCTAATTAAATTACCATAGGATTATTAAATAATTTCAAAAACTATAGAAAAAAGTTTCTCCAAAAATTCCCACTTTTGGGCATGACCTAGGTATAGGTTAGGATGACTCCCTGTCCAAATTTCAGAACATTTGGAAATATGGTGAAGTGGGGGCACACATTTAAGTCTCTGACTAGCCCTATGTATAGATCCCACCACAATGAGTGATGTGGTCAAACCACTTACCCAAATTGGATGAAATTAATTTTAAAACAAAGTAGACTCATAGATCTACAATTTTCATGTTGATCATTTTCTATGAAACAATACTAGGTATTTTTAATATTTAATTTAAAAACAGCCGATTAATGGGATATAAATTAATAAAATAGGAATTAATAAAATCAGATCTAGCACGGATCTTAAAGCAAATCCAACGCCTCCTGGTTATCTTCTTCCTCCAGCCAAGGGCTGGGATTTCCCGAACCTGTAGAAACTTTTCAAGCAATTTTCCGGCCACACGGCCACCTCCCTGGCCTGCCACCACCGCTACCACCTTTGTTGAGCTATTGCCGGGCGGCGGCACAACCACCGGAGGGGCGGTTTCTGGCGAACCTGCATGGTAGAAAAACCATGAAATTTCTGAAATTTCTCTCATCAGATCGGGCTCAATTCAGCTCGATTTCTCTCCTAAAATATTTAAAGATCTAGCCCACGAAGAGAGGAGTAGAGGAGGACCTGTGTGGGGTGTTGTTTCCTTGCCGGCCGACGCGTCGCCATTTCCGGCTATGGAGCTTTTCATGCTCTGCAAATTTACAGCCAACTACCTCGGCTCCTTCAGTGGGATTGTGGAAACTCCTCTAAATCCATGGATGCTTTTAAGAGGGCTAAATGTGGGAGGGGAAGGGTGTTGCACCAATGGCCATTATTGGCCTTAAAGTTGAAAATTTCGGCCACCCATGGGTTCAATAAACTCGGCCATTTAATGCTGATTATGGCTGTTGGTCTCCTCTTAATTATCCAAGGAAGATGAATCCAACAAATGGAGGTGAGGGGAGGGGCTCTTGATCTGCTATGACCATTAATGGCTTTCTCTCCCCTCTTTCTCTCTCTTCCTTATGGGAGAAATTAAATTCAGCAACTTTGGTGGCTGGCTATGATTATTCAACTCCTCAAAACTGATGAGGGAGAATATATCCAGCAATTGGAGAGGCCCTTGGTCTCCCTTGGCCATGAATGGCACGTTTAAACGACTTTCTCTCTCCTCCATTAAAGGGTAAAAATGGAGTTTTTTCTCTCCGAATCATCAATGCTGAATTTGATCATATCTCTAGCCTAATGGCATCCCACTAGATCATAATATCAATTAAAATAAAGTTAGCCGAGGTGGGATGGGCTTGAGCTTGGGTTAGCCCATTTGAGTTATGTTTGACCAAACATTTGAATAGGGTTGACCCTGGTCAATTTGGCATTTTGGGTTACCCTCAATGGGTCCTTGGTGATACATTGGCCTCCTCTAAGGTTTAGGTAGGGTTGGGTAGGGTTGACTTGGCATCTTGGAGGTCACTTGACCCTTAGTAAGGGCACTTTGACCACTTTGGGGCTAGAGTTGACTTGTCTTAGCCTCTTAGGATGACCCCAATGAGTCCTTGGTGACCCGTTGACCTCACTTTAGGGTTAGGAGGGCATGTGTGGGGTCCACTTGGCTAAGGAAGGGTCAATTGACCCTAAGTAGGCCAGTTGACCCATTTAGGGTTATGTTGGGCTTAGGCCAACTTGGCCACTTTGACTACCACCAATGGGTCCTTAGTGACCCTATGGACCACCCAAAGGGTTAGGGGTGTTGTGGTGGGGTCATGGAGTCAAGTTGAATCCCTAATGTCATCCCAAACTAGTGTTTAGAATTCTACATATTGTAGACCATGGTGGTCTTCACCTTCCTACCTAAGTTCACCTAGTCTACTTGGACTTCCTAGTGTTTTATCATGACCTAGTCATGACAAAATCACTCTTAGGTGTCTCGTTCGAAATGAGATTTTACAATTCCCAATAAACAAAAATAAAAATTTCGCCCCCGAAATTCAGGTTAGGCCTGCGGAGTTTCTGCGGAGAGCACCTTAGTGTAACATCCCATAGGAAGTTAATGTATACCTTAGCCGAAGAGATCCGAGTACTTTTGCTGCATCAGATCTGGTGAATCCCAGGTATGCTCCTCCTGCCCATGGTTCCTCTACTTGACTTTGACCAACGGGACCGTCTTGTAAGACCCACACCGCTATATCATCTATCCTGACCGGCTCACAGCAGACCGATTGATCAAAAGCTGTCGAGCCATCTTTACCAAGAACCTGTTGTTCTGGCCATAGTAGAGCCTTCATAAGAGAGGAGACGTGGAAGACGTGCTGCAAAACTGCTAACTCCGGCGGTAGCTCTAGTCTGTAAGCCAATGGGCCGATCCACTCCAGGATCCTATAACGCCTCATATTCCTTGGATTGAGCTTCTTCCGCCCGATTACCTGCGAGACTCCATGCACCAAACGTATCTTTAGGAATACAAAGTCTCCATCTTTAACACTACTTGGCAATGTCGCACATCGTAATATTTGGCCGGTATGCCCTAGGCCTCCAGCATCCTATCTCGAACCAGTCACACCTGGGTATCTAGGTTCTTCATAAATTCTGATTTGAGTGCCTTGGGATCCTTGTCTTAGATCCATGAAAGTGGAATCATGCACCTCCGTACGAGGTTGGAGAGGTGTGTTGAATGTCGACCGCGAGCCCAGATAAGCCTGGTGTGATCTCCTCTCCTTGGACGTACACTGTCCATCCTGATTCGACAGGACCATCTTGAGCACACCATGATAACGAACAACTACTCGCAAATCTTATGAAACACCTATGGGAGTTTTCTTTCGGGTCGGGGTGACCCCAGCTACCTCGCCCAGTGGCTATAATAGTTCCCAAAGACTCTTGCACTTAGCCTTCATTAGTCGACAAACCTCACCGTGCGTCACAAAATCCGTGGCGTCTTCCTTCACTTCGAGAGAATACATGTTCTGAGATACACCATACTTCCAGTGATTAGATTTCTCGTTTGTGTGGGTAGACAACGTCTCTATAAAATCTTCACTTCTCAATCAGATTCTTATACCTACGAATACGCCCGAGTAGCACCGAATACGTTTTACGTCCATTTCACTATTTTCACGACGCAAAGTTTTCTAGATGAGGTATAAGGGAAACCCAAGTCAATAACTAATTTGCCCAATAAACAAAAGGCAAGCCCCCAATAAACAAAATAGAAGCTCCTACCTCCCTTAGGCTAAGTATCTTCGATATTGCCATGTTATATCCATCCTAGCTTGGTGCAAAGTCCCTAGGTCATCAATCTTCGACTTGGGGTTCCAACCTAAAACTTTTTGATATAATCCATACTTTAAACCCTCTGAGTCATATATACAACATCCTTATCCGGGTCAAAATGTTCGCAATCCCTTCCGATTCTCTTCCAAACTTGAATTCCTATCCGACCCTCAGTGTTTTTCGTGGTGGTTGTTTTCAGGTAATCTTGTTGCTGGTACGAGGGTTGAGACTATGTGTCTTCTACCATTCTTCTAATGGATTATTGGTCTCAATTCGCCTGAAGCAGTCCTACGAGTAAGAGTAATCGTTGATAGGGATCGTAGGGCCACCTGAGTCTATGGCTTAAGTAGCGATTCTCGTGTTATACTCCTCCTTTATTCTCTTTAGGTATCTCCTTATCTTAACCAAGTTCATACCTAAGTTCTATTTCAGAGTAGGGCATACTATAAGTTATTGTGGTTTTTCATGTCTCCTAGTGGGTTGAGTCTAACTCATTGACTAGAGGATTATAAGATGGGATCTTCACAGCCGGAGGTGCTCCCTGCTGGGGGCAGGGTTTGCCGCAGGCTACAAAGAAGAATTCCAATTGTTAGCTGACGAACAAGTGGAATTAATGAAAAGGTGGACTTTATATATGGTTCTCCTTATGGGCAAACCACTACTTCCGCTGCTTAGTTTGTCCTCAAACTAAGCTCGAGCAGGGGTGACCCAGGGTTTTGTGACATATTCTCCTGGATTGATGTTTGCTTTGATACCAGTTTGTAAGACCCCATTTTTTCTTTTAAAAACCACCGGGGTCTTATACCCAAAACCGCCGTTTTGTGGTGACACCGACACTCGGGAATGTCGCCACTACAAAATGCCGATTCTGTCGGCCTTTATGATCAACAAAGAGAAATAGAAGTATACACATAGTATGGATTAAACTAAGTCCACAATCAAATGTAATATATGTAAAGGAAAATCACATCAAGTCCACATATAATAAAAGTATTGAAACAAAACAGTACAAGGAAATATAAACGGGCTCAAGCCCGGTAGATCAAATCCTCACTACAAACACTCGCGGAAGCTAAGTTACTAATCACTCACGGAACTAGTAGCTGGTGCTCCTGTGCTAGACTGGCCCACCTCCATGAGCACCGTACTCCGCTGGTGCTGTGTCCCCTGCTGCTGCTCCCTGTCTCCCATCCGGAGAACCTGGAATGTTGTGGTCTGAAAACTGTTAGTCAAAAAGACTAAGTCCTATCATCCCCTACCTCCGGCAGTTCTGTGCTAGACTGGCCCACCTCCATGGATCCTAGGCACCAAGCAGGGAGGAGGAAAGGGAAGCTATAAAGGTGGAGAATAAACAAAGCAGGTGACGGTGGAACTATTTTAGCATTTAAATATAATGTACATACAGCTAAGGAAGGAAGGTAAAAGCTAGCAGTTATATAATAGTAAGCAGTAAGGTGAACAAGTAGAGTAAAGCAACATAGGTAGGAAAGACATACTAAGAAGTAAGTAACCTTAACTTATATGAATGCCCATACAAACTTATTAGTTAAGGGGTATTCTTCAAGGCTCCCATCGTATAAAAAGACCCATAACGATTTATACGTTGGGGCATCGGTTGTATGCAAGTATGAGTGTAGTGATATGTTATGCCATGATTCATGCAAGTGCAACACACGCACACGACTATATTCGCACAGACATTTAGTTCCCCCATTTGGGCAGCTAGCTTCGCTCCCAGGAACCTCTGTAGTGGCAAACGCAGACAGTTGGTCGGGCCCCCCACTCCTAGGTGGGTATCCACACAACCATGCCTAGCCCTTACGTACACCTCTAGAAGGACACAACCTAGAGTAACCACGTACTAGTGCTGGCCATATCCACCAGACTTTCTTTGGCTAAGTGTCAACCACACCTGCCGAGTCAACATGTCGAAGTCGGTGTGAACGACCGTCCAATACCGAAGACCCACCACCTTATTTATGTATCCAAAACATTCTGAGCCACCGGCTCCCCGGATTATCCCGTCCGTTACATTTACCTTCCGAACCTACCGTTTGGGAGACTAATCAAACTAACCTAACCAACCTCCCGAGCTAACGGGGTGTGTGAATTGTGAATCCCAACTTATACTAATTGCTCTTTCAAATTTATTCTTACAATTTACGTTAGCCCAGGACTCCCCCCGACATATCCGGTGAAGGGTTCTTAAAGGGCACTAGGAACTATGGTGGTAGCTGAAGCCCATCGTTCCCTTTCATATGGAACTTACTGTTATTGATTAATACCCGATCCCTGATCCCTTTTTAATATTACTCTGGATCTAACCCTAGTGTATTAAGACTCTTCCTCTCACTACATGGATGATGATGTTTCGTCGGCCCCGAACACCACCTACACCAGTCAAACCATCATTACTCCTCATCATAACACCAGATGATGAACTCTGTTATACTTTACCATAATTAACAACCTAATACCCTCACTTCCTAAGTTCATTTCTCACCCAACGACCATTCCTGCAGTTTTACTATATGCAGACCACTCAAGCTACATGATGTGTACGATAGGAGGTACTCCAATTTTTCATCCAAAATCCCTATAATATTTACTGGTGGACTACCATGATATATTTAATCTAAATCCAGAAATTTATAATTTTCTAATTAAATTTGCCATTTAGTTAATTTTTCCCAAAATTAATCCATCGGTGATTTGAACATGAAGTACTAGATTTACTTATGGTATGACACCTCAAAAAAAATTATGAACACTGTAGGTTAACAAGATATCAGTGAATACTAAATATCAAAAACTTTCATAAAACATTTAACCTCTAAATATTTATTCCAAAATAATTCATATAAATAGGGGTATTGAAGGAAGTACCAAAAATATTGTCCATAAATTCCCCAAAACTTAGGAGAGCTACATTATGATCATAAAACTTCACTTCCTAATTTTCATGAAATTCACAAGTAAGAAAACCAAGTAAAAGATTATCCTATGGAAAACCATCATAAGGCACTTTATGAAGACACACCCTTCAAATCTCAATTAAACAACATTTAACAATTTTTTAATGCTTCTATATGCCCTAATATGTTCCTTGACTAAGTATCACAATTTTCCAGCAAGCTATGATATTTATTTTCTATTTATCAAAGTAAGGTACACTAGTTTACTTTACACATGATGTACTACAAATAAAGCTTCAACCACTACAAATAAACTACTAGTGCAACCTAATGTCATTTGATTATCTATCACAGAATTTCAAACCATTCTACCACCTATACATCATATTTTCATTATTAACATCAATACGGGCAATATGAAAGTTACTTCTATAAGGATGATCTACTGATCTCTAAACACCATAAGATAAATATCAGAGGTTAATAATACTATGTAATTAACCATACCAATATATCATCAAGATTCAAGGTCATTTGACCCATAAGATAATTACTAAGGTTTAAAGTCAAAAATACTTACTAAGTGGTTTATGTGGGGTGCATGTGTCTAAGGACCACCATATCCCTTCCTAGAGCACTTCACCATCCTAGGATCTCATGGACTGATCCCCAAGTCCATCCAAGAACATGACCTCTTATGTCCTTCACAAGCCCCCAAAGTTCAACCTTAGGGTTAGACTAGGGTCCTAGGGCAAATCCACCTAATTCACCCCATAATAAATATGAGGGTGTCAAATGTCATGTCAAACCAGTGGCCAAAATTTCAACCTCTGTTGAGGTGGGTTGGCCACTCAAATCCACAAGGGGCACTTTGACCAAAATACCCCTTTTAGGGCAGGGCAACGGTTTGCTTATTTCCAAACTAAATCATCACCAAATGGCATGAAAATTTACACAGAGCCTTATAATGACTCCAAGGATCAATCACCAAAATTTTTGATGGTTTAGAGGCCATTAGGTCCCCTAATTAAATTACCATAGGATTATTAAATAATTTCAAAAACTATAGAAAAAAGTGTCTCCAAAAATTCCCACTTTTGAGCATGACCTAGGAATAGGTTAGAATGACTCCCTGTCCAAATTTCAGAACATTTGGACATATGGTGAAGTGGGGGCACACATTTAAGTCTCTGACTAGCCCTAGGTATAGATCCCACCACAATGAGTGATGTGGTCAAACCACTTACCCAAATTGGATGAAATTAATTTTAAAACAAAGTAGACCCATAGATCTACAATTTTCATGTTGATCATTTTCTCTGAAACAATACTAGGTATTTTTAATATTTAATTTAAAAACAGCCCAGTAATGGGATAGAAATTAATAAAACAGGAATTAATAAAATCAGATCTAGCACGGATCTTAAAGCAAATCCAACGCCTCCTGGTTATCTTCTTCCTCCAGCGAAGGGCTAGGATTGCCCGAACCTGTAGCCACTTTTCAAGCAATTTTCTGGCCACACGGCCACCTCCCTGGCCTGCCACCACCGCTACCACCTTTGTTGAGCTATTGCCGGGCGGCGGCACAGCCACCGGAGGGGCGGTTTCCAGCGAACACGCATGGTAGAAAAACCATGAAATTTCTGAAATTTCTCTCATCAGATCGGCCTCAATTCAGCTCGATTTCTCTCCTAAAATATTTAAAGATCTAGCCCATGAAGAGAGGAGTAGAGGAGGACCTGTGTGGGCGGGGGTTGTTTCCTTGCCGGCCGCCACGTCGCCATTTCCGGCGATGGAGCTTTTCATGCTCTGCAAATGTACAGCCAACTACCTCGGCTCCTTCAGTGGGATTGTGGAAACTCCTCTAAATCCAGGGATGCTTTTAAGAGGGCTAAATGTGGGAGAGGAAGGGTGTTGCACCAATGGCCATTATTGGCCTTGAAGTTGAAAATTTCGGCCACCCATGGGTTCAATAAACTCGGCCATTTAGTGTTGATTATGGCTGTTGGTCTCCTGTTAATTATCCAAGGAAGATGAATCCAACAAATGGAGGTGAGGGGAGGGGCTCTTGATCTGCTGTGACCATTAATGGCTTTCTCTCCCCCTCTTTCTCTCTCTTCCTTATGGGAGAAATTAAATTCAGCAACTTTGGTGGTTGGCTATAATTATTCAACTCCTCAAAACATATGAGGGAGAATATATCCAGTAATTGGAGAGGCCCTTGGTCTCCCTTGGCCATGAATGGCACGTTTAAACGACTTTCTCTCTCCTCCATTAAAGTGTGAAAATGAAGTTTTTTCTCTCCTAATCATCAAGGCTGAATTTGATCATCTCTCTAGCCTAATGGCATCCCACTAGATCATAATATCAATTAAAATAAAGTTAGCCCAAGTGGGATGGGCTTGAGCTTGGGTTAGCCCATTTGAGTTATGTATGACCAAACATTTGAATAGGGTTGACCCTGGTCAATTTGGCATTTTGGGTTACCCTCAATGGCTCCTTGGTGATACATTGGCCTCCTCTAAGGTTTAGGTAAGGTTGGGTAGGGTTGACTTGGCATTTTGGAGGTCACTTGACCCTTAGTAAGGGCACTTTGACCACTTTGGGGCTACAGTTGACTTGTCTTAGCCTCTTAGGATGACCCCAATGAGTCCTTGGTGACCCATTGACCTCACTTTAGGGTTAGGAGGGCATGTGTGGGGTCCACTTGGCTAAGGAAGGGTCAATTGACACTAAGTAGGCCAGTTGACCCATTTAGGGTTAGGGTGGGCTTAGGCCAACTTGGCCACTTTGACTGCCACCATTGGGTCCTTAGTGACCCTATGGACGACCCAAAGGGTTAGGGTTGTTGTGGTGGGGTCATGGAGTCAAGTTGAATCCCTAATGTCATCCTAAACTAGTGTTTAGAATTCTACTATTTGTAGACCATGGTGGCCTTCAACTTCCTACCTAAGTTCACCTAGTCTACTTGGACTTCCTAGTGTTTTATCATGACCTAGTCATGACAAAATCACTCTTAGGTGTCTCGCTGGAAATGAGATGTTACAATTCCCAATAAACAAAAATAAAAATTTCATCCCCGAAATTCAGGTTAGGCCTGCGGAGTTTCTGCGGAGAGCAACTTAGTGTAACATCCCATAGGAAGTTAATGTATAACTTACCCGAGGAGATCCGAGTACTTTTGCTGCATCAGATCTGGTGGCTCCAGGTATGCTCCTCCTGCCCATGGTTCCTCTACATGACTTTGACCAACGGGACTGTCTTGCAAGACCCACGCCGCTATATCATCTATCCTAACCGGCTCATAGCAAACCGATTGATCAAAAGCTGTCGAGCCATCTTTACCAAGAACCTGTTGTTCTGGCCATAGTAGAGCTTTCATAAGAGAGGATACGTGGAAGACGTGCTGCAAAACTTCTAACTCCAGCGGTAGCTCTAGTCTGTAAGCCAATGGGCCGATCCGCTCCAGGATCCTATAACGCCTCATATTCCTTGGACTGAGCTTCTTCTCCCCGATTACCTGCAAGACTCCATGCACCAGACGTATCTTTAGGAATACAAAGTCTCCATCTTTAACACTACTTGGCAATGTCGCACATCGTAATATTTGGCCGGTCTTCCCTGGGCCTCCAGTATCCTATCTCGAACCAGTTACACCTGGGTATCTAGGTTCTTCATAAATTCTGAGTTGAGTACTTGGGATCCTTGTCTTAGATCCATGAAAGTGGAATCATGCACCTCCATACGAGGTTGGAGAGGTGTGTTGAATGTCGACTGCGAGCCCAGATAAGCCTTGTCTGATCTCCTCTCCTTGGACGTACACTGTCCATCCTGATTCGACAGGACCATCTTGAGCACACCATGATAACGAACAACTACTCGCAAATCTTATGAAACACCTACAGGAGTTTTCTTTTGGGTCGGGGTGACCCCAGCTACCTCGCCTAGTGGCTATAATAGTTCCCAAAGACTCTTGCACTTAGCCTTCATTAGTCGACAAACCTCACCGTGCGTCACAAAATCCATGGCATCTTCCTTCACTCCGAGAGAAAACATGTTCTGAGATACACCATACTTCCGGTGATTAGATTTCTCGTTTTTGTGGGTAGATAATGGCTCTATAAAATCTTCACTTCTCAATCAGATTCTTATCCCTACGAATACGCCCGAGTAGCACCGAATACGTTTTACGTCCATTTCACTATATTCACGGCGCAAAGTTTTCTAGATGAGGTATAAGGGAAACCCAAGTCATTAACTAATTTGCCCAATAAACAAAAGGCAAACCCCCAATAAACAAAAGATAAGCCCCTACCTCCCTTGCGCTAAGTATCTTCGATATTGCCATGTTATATCCATCCTAGCTGGGTGCAAAGTCCCTAGGTCATCAATCTTTAACTTGGGGTTCCAACCTGAAACTTTTTGATATACTCCATACTTTAAACCCTCTGAGTCATATTTACAACATCCTTATCCGGGTCAAAATGTTCCCAATCCCATCCGAGTCTCTTCCGAACTTGAATTCCTATCCGACCCTCAGTGTTTGTCGTGGTGGTTGTTTTCAGGTAATCTTGTTACTGGTACGAGGGTTGAGACTATGTGTCTTCTACCCTTATTCTAATGGATTATTGGTCTCAATTCGCCTTAAGCAGTCCTACCGGTTAGAGTAATCGTTGATAGGGACCGTAGGGCCACCTGAGTCTATGGCTTAAGTAGCGATTCTCGTGTTATACTCCTCCTTTATTCTCTTTAGGTATCTCCTTATCTTAACCAAGTTCATACCTAAGTTCTATTTCAGAGTAGGGCATACTATAAGTTATTGTGGTTTTTCATGTCTCCTAGTGGGTTGAGTCTAACTCATTGACTAGAGGATTATAAGATGGGATCTTCACAGCCGGAGGTGCTCCCTGCTGGGGGCAGGGTTTGCCGCAGGCTACAAAGAAGAATTCCAATTGTTAGCAGACGAACAAGTGGAATTATTGAAAAGGTGGACTTTACATGTGGTTCCCCTTATGGGCAAACCACTGCTTCCGCTGCTTAGTTTGTCCTCAAACTAAGCTCGAGCGGGGGTGACCCAGGGTTTTGTGACTTCTTCTCCTGGATTGATGTTTGCTTTGATACCAGTTTGTAAGACCCCATTTTTTCTTTTAAAAACCACCGGGGTCTTATGCCCAAAACCGCCATTTTGTGGTGACACCGACACTCGGGAAGGTCGCCACTACAAAATGCCGATTTTGTCGGCCTTTATGATCAACAAAGAGAAAAAGAAGTATACCCATAGTATGGATTAAACTAAGTCCACAATCACATGTAATATATGTAAAGGAAATCATATCAAGTCCACATATAATAAAAGTACTGAAACAAAACAGTACAAGGAAATATAAACGGGCTCAAGCCCGGTAGATCAAATCCTCACTACAAACACTCGCGGAAGCTAAGTTACTAATCACTCACGGAACCAGTAGCTGGTGCTCCTGTGCTAGACTGGCCCACCTCCATGAGCACCGTACTCCGCTGGTGCTGTGTCCCCTGCTGCTGCTCCCTGTCTCCCATCCGGAGTACCTGGAATGTTGTGGTCTGAAAACCGTTAGTCAAAAAGACTAAGTCCTATCATCCCCTACCTCCGGCAGTTCTGTGCTAGACTGGCCCACCTCCATGGATCCTAGGCACCAAGCGGGGAGGAGGAAAGAGAAGCTATGAAGGTGGAGAATAAACAAAACAGGTGACGGTGGAACTATTCTAGCAGTTAATTATAATGTACATACAGCTAAGGAAGGAAGGTACAAGCTAGCAGTTCTATAATAGTAAGCAGTAAGGTGAACAAGTAGAGTAAAGCAACACAGGTAGGAAAGACATACTAAGAAGTAAGTAACCTTAACTTATATGAATGCCCATACAAACTTATTAGTTAAGGGGTATTCTTCAAGGCTCCCATCGTATAAAAAGAACCATAACGATTTATACGTTGGGGCATCGGTTGTATGCAAGTATGAGTGTAGTGATATGTTATGCCATGATTCATGCAAGTGCAACACACGCACACGACTATATTCGCACAGACATTTAGTTCCACCATTTGGGCAGCTAGCTTCGCTCCCAGGAACCTTTGTAGTGGCAAACGCAGACAGTGGGTCGGGCCCCCCACTCCTAGGCGGGTATCCACACTACCATGCCTAGCCCTTACGTACGCCTCTAGAAGGACACAACCTATAGTAGCCACGTACTAGTGCTAGCCATATCCACCAGACTTTCTTTGGCTAAGTGTCAACCACACCTGCCGAGTCAACATGTCGACATCGGTGTGAACGACCGTCCAATACCGAAGACCCACCACCTTATTTATGTATCCAAAACATTCTGAGCCACCGGCTCCCCGGATTATCCCGTCTGTTACATTTACCTTCCGAACCTATCGTTTGGGAGACTAATCAAACTAACCTAACCAACCTCCCGAGCTAACAGGGTGTGTGAATTGTGAATCCCAACTTATACTAATTTCTCTTTCAAATTTATTCTTACAACTTACGTTAGCCCAGGACTCCCCCCGACATATCCGGTGAAGGGTTCTTAAAGGGCACTAGGAACTATGGTGGTAGCTGAAGCCAATCGTTCCCTTTCATAGGGCACTTACTATTATTGATTAATACCCGATCCCTGATCCCTTTTTAATATTACTCTGGATCTAACCTTAGTGTATAAAGTCTCTTCCTCTCACTACATGGATGATGATGTTTCGTCGGCCCCGAACACCACCTACAACAGTCAAACCATCATTACTCCTCATCATAACACCAGATGATGAACTCTGTTATACTTTACCATAATCAACAACCTAATACCCTCACTTCCTAAGTTCATTTCTCACCCAACGACCATTCCTGCAGTTTTACTATATGCAGACCACTCAAGCTACATGATATGTACGATAGGAGGTACTCCAATTTTTCATCCAAAATCCCTATAATATTTACTGGTGGACTACCATGATATATTTAGTCTAAATCCAGAAATTTATAATTTTCTAATTAAATTTGGCATTTAATTAATTTTTCCAAAAATTAATCCATCGGTAATTTGAACATGAAGTACTAGATTTACTTAGGGTATGACACCTCAAAAAAAATTATGAACACTGTAGATTAACAAAATATCAGTGAATACTAAATATCAAAAACTTTCATAAAACATTTAACCTCTAAATATTTATTCCAAAATAATTCATATAAATAGGGGTATTGAAGGAAGTACAAAAAATATTGTCCATAAATTCCCAAAAAATTAGGAGAGCTACATTATGATCATAAAACTTCACTTCCTAATTTTCATGAAATTCACAAGTAAGAAAACCAAGTAAAAGATAATCCTATGGAAAACCATCATAAGGCACTTTATGAAGACACACCCTTGAAATCTCAATTAAACAACATTTAACAATTTTTTAATGCTTCTATATGCCCTAATAAGTTCCTTGACTAAGTATCACAATTTTCCAGCAAGCTATGATATTTATTTTCTATTTATCAAAGTAAGGTACACTAGTTTACTTTACACATGATGTACTACAAATAAAGCTTCAACCACAACAAATAAACTACTAGTGCAACCTAATGTCATTTGATTATCTATCCCAGAATTTCAAACCATTCTACCACCTATACATCTTATTTTCATTTTTAACATCAATACGGGCAATATGAAAGTTACTACTATAAGGATGATCTACTGATCTCTAAACACCATAAGATAAATATCAGAGGTTAATAATACTATGTAATTATCCATACCAATATATCATCAAGATTCAAGGTCATTTGACCCATAAGATAATTTCTAAGGTTTAAAGTCAAAAATACTTATTAAGTGGTTTATGTGGGGTGCATGTGTCTAAGGACCACCATATCCCTTCCTAGAGCACTTCACCATACTAGGATCACATGGACTGATCCCCAAGTCCATCCAAGAACATGACCGCTTATGTCCTTCACAAGCCCCCAAAGTTCAACCTTAGGGTTAGACTAGGGTCCTAGGGCAAATCCACCTAATTCACCCCATAATAAATATGAGGGTGTCAAATGTCATGTCAAACCAGTGGCCAAAATTTCAACCTCTGTTGAGGTGGGTTGGCCACTCAAATCCACAAGGGGCACTTTGACCAAAATACCCCTTTTAGGGCAGGGCAACGGTTTGCTTATTTCCAAACTAAATCATCACCAAATGGGATGAAAATTTACACAGAGCCTTATAATGACTCCAAGGATCAATCACCAAAATTTTTGATGGTTTGGAGGCCATTAGGTCCCCTAATTAAATTACCATAGGATTATTAAATAATTTCAAAAACTATAGAAAAAAGTGTCTCCAAAAATTCCCACTTTTGGGCATGACCTAGGAATAGGTTAGAATGACTCCCTGTCCAAATTTCAGAACATTTGGACATATGGTGAAGTGGGGGCACACATTTAAGTCTCTGACTAGCCCTAGGTATAGATCCCACCACAATGAGTGATGTGGTCAAACCACTTACCCAAATTGGATGAAATTAATTTTAAAACAAAGTAGACCCATAGATCTACAATTTTAATGTTGATCATTTTCTCTGAAACAATACTAGGTATTTTTAATATTTAATTTAAAAACAGCCCAGTATTGGGATAGAAATTAATAAAACAGGAATTAATAAAATCAGATCTAGCACGGAGCTTAAAGCAAATCCAACGCCTCCTGGTTATCTTCTTCCTCCAGCCAAGGGCTAGGATTGCCCGAACCTGTAGCCACTTTTCAAGCAATTTTCCGGCCACACGGCCACCTCCCTGGCCTGCCACCACCGCTACCACCTTTGTTGAGCTATTGCCGGGCGGCGGCACAGCCACCGGAGGGGCGGTTTCCGGCGAACCCGAATGGTAGAAAAACCATGAAATTTCTGAAATTTCTCTCATCAGATCGGGCTCAATTCAGCTCGATTTCTCTCCTAAAATATTTAAAGATCTAGCCCATGAAGGGAGGAGTAGAGGAGGACCTGTGTGTGTGTGTGTGGGGGGTGGGGGGGGGGGGGGGGGTTGTTTCCTTGTCGGCCGCCGCGTCGCCATTTCCGGCGATGGAGCTTTTCATGCTCTGCAAATGTACAGCCAAATACCTCGGCTCCTTCAGTGGGATTGTGGAAACTCCTCTAAATCCAGGGATGCTTTTAAGAGGGCTAAATGTGGGTGAGGAAGGGTGTTGCACCAATGGCCATTATTGGCCTTGAAGTCGAAAATTTCGGCCACCCATGGGTTCAATAAACTCGGCCATTTAGTGCTGATTATGGCTGTTGGTCTCCTCTTAATTATACAAGGAAGATGAATCCAACAAATGGAGGTGAGGGGCTCTTGATCTGCTATGACCATTAATGGCTTTCTCTCCCCTCTTTCTCTCTCTTCCTTATGGGAGAAATTAAATTCAGCAACTTTGGTGGCTGGCTATGATTATTCAACTCCTCAAACTTATGAGGGAGAATATATCCAGCAATTGGAGAGGCCCTTGATCTCCCTTGGCCATGAATGGCACGTTTAAACGACTTTCTCTCTCCTCCATTAAAGGGTAAAAATGGAGTTTTTTCTCTCCTAATCATCAAGGATGAATTTGATCATCTCTCTAGCCTAATGGCATCCTACTAGATCATAATATCAATTAAAATAAAGTTAGCCCAAGTGGGATGGGCTTGAGCTTGGATTAGCCCATTTGAGTTATGTATGACCAAACATTTGAATAGGGTTGACCCTGGTCAATTTGGCATTTTGGGTTACCCTCAATGGGTCCTTGGTGATACATTGGCCTCCTCTAAGGTTTAGGTAGGGTTGGGTAGGGTTAACTTGGCATCTTGGAGGTCACTTGACCCTTAGTAAGGGCACTTTGACCACTTTAGGGCTAGAGTTGACTTGTCTTAGCCACTTAGGATGACCCCAATGAGTCCTTGGTGACCCATTGACCTCACTTTAGGGTTAGGAGGGCATATGTGGGGTCCACTTGGCTAAGGAAGGGTCAATTGACCCTAAGTAGGCCAGTTGACCCATTTAGGGTTAGGGTGGGCTTAGGCCAACTTGGCCACTTTGACTGCCACCAATGGGTCCTTAGTGACCCTATGGACCACCCAAAGGGTTAGGGGTGTTGTGGTGGGGTCATGGAGTCAAGTTGAATCCCTAATGTCATCCTAAACTAGTGTTTAGAATTCTACTATTTGTAGACCATGGTGGCCTTCACCTTCCTACCTAAGTTCACCTAGTCTACTTGGACTTCCTAGTGTTTTATCATGACCTAGTCATGACAAAATCAGTCTTAGATGTCTCGTTAGAAATGAGATGTTACAATTCCCAATAAACAAAAATAAAAATTTCGTCCCCGAAATTCAGGTTAGGCCTGTGGAGTTTCTGCGGAGAGCAACTTAGTATAACATCCCATAGGAAGTTAATGTATACCTTACCCAAAGAGATCCGAGTACTTTTGCTGCATCAGATCCGGTGGCTCCCAGGTATGCTCCACCTTCCCATGGTTCCTCTACATGACTTTGACCAACGGGACTGTCTTGCAAGACCCACACCGCTATATCATCTATCCTGACCGGCTCACAGCAGATCGATTGATCAAAAGCTGTCGAGCCATCTTTACCAAGAACCTGTTGTTCTGGCCATAGTAGAGCCTTCATAAGAGAGGATACGTGGAAGAGGTGCTGCAAAACTGCTAACTCCGGCGGTAGCTCTAGTCTGTAAGCCAATGGGCCGATCCGCTCCAGGATCATATAACGCCTCATATTCCTTGGACTGAGCTTCTTCCGCCCGATTACCTGCGAGGCTCCATACACCAGATGTATCTTTAGGAATACAAAGTCTCCATCTTTAACACTACTTGGCAATGTCGCACATTGTAATATTTGGCCGGTCTGCCCTGGGCCTCCAGCATCCTATCTCGAACCAGTTACACCTGGGTATCTAGGTTCTTCATAAATTCTGAGTTGGGTGAATTGGGATCCTTGTCTTAGATCCATGAAAGTGGAATCATGCACCTCCGTACGAGGTTGGAGAGGTGTGTTGAATGTCGACCGCGAGCCCAGATAAGCCTTGTCTGATCTCCTCTCCTTGGACGTACACTGTCCATCCTGATTCGACAGGACCATCTTGAGCACACCGTGATAACGAACAACTACTCGCAAATCTTACGAAACACCTACGGGAGTTTTCTTTTGGGTCGGGGTGACCCCAGCTACCTCGCCCAGTGGCTATAATAGTTCCCAAATACTCTTGCACTTAGCCTTCATTAGTCGACAAACCTCACCGTGCGTCACAAAATCCATGGCGTCTTCCTTCACTCCGAGAGAATACATGTTCTGAGATACACCATACTTCCGGTGATTAGATTTCTCGTTTGTGTGGGTAGACAACGACTCTATAAAATCTTCACTTCTCAATCAGATTCTTATCCCTACGAATACGCCCGAGTAGCACCGAATACGTTTTACGTGCATTTCACTATATTCATGACGCAAAGTTTTCTAGATGAGGTATAAGGGAAATCCAAGTCAATAACTAATTTGCCCAATAAACAAAAGACAAGCCCCCAATAAACAAAAGATAAGCCCCTACCTCCCTTGGGCTAAGTATCTTCGATATTGCCATGTTATATCCATCCTAGCTGGGTGCAAAGTCCCTAGGTCATCAATCTTCGACTTGGGGTTCCAACCTGAAACTTTTTGATATACTCCATACTTTAAACCCTCTGAGTCATATTTACAACATCCTTATCCGGGTCAAAATGTTCCCAATCCCATCCGAGTCTCTTCCGAACTTGAATTCCTATCCAACCCTCAGTGTTTGTCGTGGTGGTTGTTTTCAGGTAATATTGTTACTGGTACGAGGGTTGAGACTATGTGTCTTCTACCCTTCTTCTAATGAATTATTGGTCTCAATTCGCCTTAAGCAGTCCTACCGGTTAGAGTAATCATTGATAGGGACCGTAGGGCCACCTGAGTCTATGGCTTAAGTAGCAATTCTCATGTTATACTCCTCCTTTATTCTCTTTAGGTATCTCCTTATCTTAACCAAGTTCATACCTAAGTTCTATTTCAGAGTAGGGCATACTATAAGTTATTGTGGTTTGTCATGTCTCCTAGTGGGTTGAGTCTAACTCATTGACTAGAGGATTATAAGATGGGATCCTCACAGCTGGAGGTGCTCCCTGCTGGGGGCAGGGTTTGCCGCAGGCTACAAAGAAGAATTCCAATTGTTAGCTGACGAACAAGTGGAATTATTGAAAAGGTGGACTTTACATGTGGTTCCCCTTATGTGCAAACCACTGCTTTCGCTGCTTAGTTTGTCCTCAAACTAAGTTCGAGCGGGGGTGACCCAGGGTTTTGTGACTTCTTCTCTTGTATTGATGTTTGCTTTGATACCAGTTTGTAAGACCCCATTTTTTCTTTTAAAAACCACCGGGGTCTTATGCCCAAAACCGCTGTTTTGTGGTGACACCGACACTCGGGAAGGTCGCCACTACAAAATGCCGATCGTGTCGGCCTTTACGATCAGCAAAGAGAAAAAGAAGTATACACATAGTATGGATTAAACTAAGTACACAATCACATGTAATATATGTAAAGGAAATCACATCAAGTCCACATATAATAAAAGTACTGAAACAAAACAGTACAAGGAAATATAAACGGTCTCAAGCCCAGTAGATCAAATCCTCACGACAAACACTCGCAGAAACTAAGTTACTAATCACTCACGGAACCAGTAGCTGGTGCTCCTGTGCAAGACTGGCCCACCTCCATGAGCACCGTACTCCGCTGGTGGTGTGTCCCCTGTTGCTGCTCCCTGTCTCCCATCCGGAGTACCTGGAATGTTGTGGTCTGAAAACTGTTAGTCAAAAAGACTAAGTACTATCATCCCCTACCTCCGGCGGTTCTGTGCTAGACTGGCCCACCTCCATGGATCCTAGGCACCGAGCGGGGAGGAGGAAAGGGAAGCTATGAAGGTGGAGAATAAACAGAGCAGGTGACGGTGGAACTATTCTAGCAGTTAATTATAATGTACATACAGCTAAGGAAGGATGGTACAAGCTAGCAGTTCTATAATAGTAAGCAGTAAGGTGAACAAGTAGAGTAAAGAAACACAGGTAGGAAAGACATACTAAGAAGTAAGTAACCTTAACTTATATGAATGCCCATACAAACTTATTAGTTAAGGGGTATTCTTCAAGGCTCCCATCGTATAAAAAGACCCATAACGATTTATACGTTAGGGCATCGGTTGTATGCAAGTATGAGTGTAGTGATATGCTATGCCATGATTCATGCAAGTGCAACTCACGCACACGACTATATTCGCACAGACATTTAGTTCCCCCATTTGGGCAGCTAGCTTCGCTCCTAGGAACCTCTGTAGTGTCAAACGCAGACAGTGGGTCGGGCCCCCCACTCCTAGGCGGGTATCCACACTACCAGGCCTAGCACTTACGTACGCCTCTAGAAGGACACAACCTAGAGTAACCACGTACTAGTGCTGGCCATATCCACCAGACTTTCTTTGGCTAAGTGTCAACCAACCTGCCGAGTCAACATGTCGACGTTGGTGTGAATGACCGTCCAATACCGAAGACCCTCCACCTTATTTATGTATCCAAAACATTCTGAGCCACCGGCTCCCCGGACAATCCGGTCTGTTACATTTACCTTCCGAACCTACCGTTTGGGAGACTAATCAAACAAACCTAACCAACCTCCCGAGCTAACGGGGTGTGTGAATTGTGAATCCCAACTTATACTAATTGCACTTTCAAATTTATTCATACAATTTACGTTAGCCCAGGACTCCCCCTGAAATATCCGGTGAAGGGTTCTTAAAGGGCACTAGGAACTATGGTGGTAGCTGAAGCCCATCGTTCGCTTTCATAGGGCACTTACTGTTATTGATTAATACCCGATCCCTGATCCCTTTTTAATATTACTCTGGATCTAACCCTAGTGTATTAAGACTCTTCCTCTCACTACATGGATGATGATGTTTCGTCGGCCCCGAACACCACCTACACCAGTCAAACCATCATTACTCCTCATCATAACACCAGATGATGAACTCTGTTATACTTTACCATAACTAACAACCTAATACCCTCACTTCCTAAGTTCATTTCTCACCAAACGACCATTCCTGAAGTTTTACTATATGCAGACCACTCAAGCTACATGATGTGTACGATAGGAGGTACTCCAATTTTTCATCCAAAATCCCTATAATATTTACTGGTGGACTACCATGATATATTTAGTCTAAATCAAGAAATTTATAATTTTCTAATTAAATTTGGCATTTAATTAATTTTTCCCAAAATTAATCCATCGGTGATTTGAACATGAAGTACTAGATTTACTTAGGGTATGACACCTCAAAAAAAATTATGAACACTGTAGGTTAACAAGATATCAGTGAATATTAAATATCAAAAACTTTCATAAAACATTAAATCTCTAAATATTTATTCCAAAATAATTCATATAAATTGGGGTATTGAAGGAAGTACCAAATATATTGTGCATAAATTCCCCAAAAATTAGGAGAGATACATTATGATCA
The DNA here is from genome assembly GCA_039583875.1 of Platanthera guangdongensis. Taxonomy (NCBI): domain Eukaryota; kingdom Viridiplantae; phylum Streptophyta; class Magnoliopsida; order Asparagales; family Orchidaceae; genus Platanthera; species Platanthera guangdongensis. The sequence continues at coordinate 87,714,379 of CM077152.1, read as the reverse complement.
TAAAACTTCACTTCCTAATTTTCATGAAATTCACAAGTAAGAAAACCAAGTAAAAGATTATCCTATGGAAAACCATCATAAGACACTTTATGAAGACACACCCTTGAAATCTCAATTAAACAACATTTAACAATTTTTTAATGCTTCTATATGCCCTAATATGTTCCTTGACTAAGTATCACAATTTTCCAGCAAGCTATGATATTTATTTTCTATTTATCAAAGTAAGGTAGACTAGTTTACTTTACACATGATGTACTACAAATAAAGCTTCAACCACTACAAATAAACTACTAGTGCAACCTAATGTCATTTGATTATCTATCCCAGAATTTCAAACCATTCTACCACCAATACATCATATTTTCATTATTAACATCAATACGGGCAATATGAAAGTTACTACTATAAGGATGATCTACTGATCTCTAAACACCATAAGATAAATATCAGAGGTTAATAATACTATGTAGTTAACCATACCAATATATCATCAAGATTCAAGGTCATTTGACCCATAAGATAATTTCTAAGGTTTAAAGTCAAAAATACTTATTAAGTGGTTTATGTGGGGTGCATGTGTCTAGGGACCACCATATCCCTTCCTAGAGCACTTCACCATCCTAGGATCTTATGGACTGATCCCCAAGTCCATACAAGAACATGACCCCTTATGTCCTTCACACGCCCACAAAGTTCAACCTTAGGGTTAGGCTAGGGTCCTAGGGCAAATCCACCCTAATCCACCCCAAAATCAATATGAGGGTGTTAAATGTCATGTCAAACTAGTGGACAAAATTTCAACCTCTGTTGAGGTGGTTTAACCACTCAAACCCATAAGGGGCACTTTGAGTTAAATACCCCTTTTAGGGCAAGGATAAGGTTTGCTTATTTCCAAACGAAATCATCACCAATTTGGATGAAAATTTACACAGAGCATTATGATGACCCCAAGATTCAATCACCAAACTTTGGGAGTTTTTGGAGGTCATTAGGTCCCATAATTAAATAATCCTATGATTATTAAATAATTTCAAAAACTGTAGAAAAGTGTCTCCAAAAATTCCCAATTTTGGGCATGGCCTAGGTATAGGTTAGAACGACTCCCTGTCCAAATTTTAGAACATTTGGACATATGGTGAAGTGGGGGCACACATTTAAGTCTCTGACTTTCCCTAGGTATAGATCCCACCAAAATGAGTGTTGTGGTCAAACCACTTACCCAAATTGGATGAAATCAATTTTAAAATATAGTAGACCATAAATCTACAATTTTCATGTTGATCATTTTCTCTGATAAAGCACCTACATATTTTTAATATTTAATTTAAAAATAGCCCAATAATGGGATAGAATTTAATAAAACAGGAATTAATAAAATCAGATCCAACACAGATCAAAAAGCAAATCCAACGCCTCCCGGTCATCTTCTTCCTCCAGCCAAGGGCGGTGATTGCCCGAACCTGTAGCAATGTTTCAAGCCATTTATCGGCCACACAACCACCGCCCTGGCCGGCAACCACCGCCACCACCTTCGTTGAGGTGGGGGCTATTGTCGGGCGGTGGCACGACCGCCTGAGGGGCGGTTTCTGGCGAACCCGCATGGTAGAAAAACCATGAAATTTCTGAAATTTCTCTCGCCAGATCGGGCTCAATTGAGCCCGATTTCTCTCCTAAAAGATTTAAAGATCTACCCCACGAAGAGAGGAGTAGAGGAGGACCTGTGTGGAGGGGGGGTTGTTTCCTTGCCGGCTGCCGCGTCGCCATTTCTGGCGGTGGAGCTTTTCACGCTCTGCAACTGTACAACTAACTACCTCGGCTCCTTCAGTGGGATTGTGGAAACTCCTCCTCTAATTCTAGGGATGCTTTTAAGAGGGCTAAATGGGGGGGAGATAAAGGGTGTAGCACCAATGGCCATTATTGGCCTTGAAGGTGAAAATTTCGGCTACCCATGGGTTCACTGAACTCGGCCATTTAGGGCTTATTATGGTTGTTGGTCTCCTCTTAATTATCCAGGGAAGATGAATCCAGCAAATGGAGGTGAGGGGATGGGCTCTTGATCTCCTATGGCCATTAATGGCTTTCTCTCCCGTCTTTCTCTCTCTTCCTTATGATAGAAATTAAATTCAGCCACCTTGGTGGCTGTCTATGATTATTCAACTCCTCAAAACTGATGAGGGAGAATATATCCATTAAATGGAGAGGCCCTTGGTCTCCCTTGGCCATGAATGACCATTTTAAACCACTTTCTCTCTCCTCCATTAATGGGTAAAAATGGAGTTTTCTCTCTCCTAATCATCAAGGATGAATTTGATCATCTCTCTAGATTAATGGCAGCCCACTAGCTCATAATATCAATTAAAATAAAGTTAGCCCAAGTATGTTGGGCTTGATCTTGGGTTAGCCCATTTGAGCTAAGTTTGACATAACACTTGAATATGGTTGATCTTGGTCAATTTGGCCTTTTGGGTTTCCCTCAATGGGTCCTTGGTGACCCATTGACTTCCTCTAATGTTTAGGTAGGGTTGGGTAGGGTTGACTTGGCACCTTGGAGGTCACTTGACCCTTAGTAAGGGCACTTTGACCACTTTGGGGCTAGAGTTGACTTGGGTCAACCTAGCCTCTTGGGTTAACCCAAATGAGTCCTTGGTGACACATTGACCTCACGTTAGAGTTAGGAGGGAATGTATGGGGTCCACTTGGTTAAGGAAGGGTCAACTGACCCTAAGTAGGCCAGTTTGACCCATTTAGGGTTAGGGTGGGCATATGCAAACTTGGCCACTTTGACTGCCACTAATGGATCCTTAGTTACCCTATGGACCACCCAAGGGGTTAGGGGTGTTGTGGTGGGGTCATGGAGTCAAGTTTAAGCCTTAAGGTCATCCTAAACTAGTGTTTAGAATTCTACTATTTGCAGACCATGGTGGCCTTCACCTTCCTACCTAAGTTCACCTAGTCTACTTGGACTTCCTAGGGTTTTGTCATGACCTAGTCCTGACAAAACCACTCTTAGGGGTATAGCTAGAAATGGGATGTTACAATCAAGGCCAACCGTCCTCTAGCACGGAGGGTGCCTCGGGAAGTAAGCACCGAGGACCAAGGCCCAACCGTGCATGTCTAACTGTCAACTCTCGTCGGTGTGACGAATGGCGAGCCCGCAGTCCTGCCACACTATCCTTAACCCAGGATTACGACACCACGTGTTGACTCACACCACATGCAAATTCACATCATCGTGGCACAAAAGGTGCCTCTGTGGACAAACAACTAAAGGACCATGGACGACCGTCCACTTATGTCTCTTTTTATCATTACCAATCCAATGCGGTCAAACACACGCACTCACACCCTTTCACAATCTCGTGCCCCAAGGCACTTAAAGGTTCACCATGAACATAATGGTACTTCACATAATCATCAACCATTTGGTTCTCACAACTATATGTAGACTATGATCACATAACCTAACATCAACTGGATACAATCTTTTTACCGAGCTAAACCATTCGTGCACACATGAATCTATCAACTAGATTCCGACCATCATTAGTTTATAGCAATCACTACCAATCATGTACAACAATTTCAAGTCATCCTCATCATAATTCAAAAAATTACCATTGTCATGTACGCCCTTATTGATTCACATATTTAAATCATTCCTACCATCTTGACTCATCAACCCATTCGTTCACTACACCATGTGTTCGTTATGGATCTATCCAACAAATGCCATTAATAATATTTTGTCACCATTACTTATACACTTAATTTACCAAGATGTTAACATTATTGTACTACAGACTCTCCCTACCAAATTCAAGCCTAACAACACAAAACCCGAAAATTATTTATGCAGGAAAGTTTACAGTACAACAATTCCGATCGGTGATACCTGAGGCTACATGAATCCAGTGAAGTTGTGTAACCCCTCGTTGGAAAGGTATTTCCAAGGCATATGACTTTCGTGTTTAGTCGAAAGCCCAGATCTGGACACATCATGTCGGAAAATGGCATCGACGATCATTGCGCGCAGAGAACAGATCTCTACGCGCATCTTAAAGAGTGATGAATGACATCGGTTCGTCTTCTTACTCGAACCAAAATTCCCAAATTTCAACTAGAATTCCTCCACCCTTGTTTACTCTCAAAAGTCCAACTTTCTTCACGAAACCAAGTCCCTATCTTCTCATGGTAGGAGGGAGTGGTCTAAGACGTCTTATCTCTAGGGTACAAGCCCTAGCATGACCTTCTCTTAAGAAAACTTTCTCTAACGAATCAAGACTCAATTGAGTCGATATCTCTCCTAGGAATAAATAAAGATCTTGCACCTAGGGAGAGGGTAGGAAGCTCACCTCGGTTCCGGCATTTCTGAGGTTTCCAGCCATGGATCTTGTCACCCATTGCTGCATCTTCTTCTCCCTCGTTGGTGTTCGTTCTTCGTGGGAAAGAGAGGAAGAAAGGATTTTCTTCCAGAACTTGACACCGGAGGCTTCACTATTTAGTCGGGCATGGCAGAGACAAATGCTCGGCAAAGTGATAAAAAGGCTATGGTTTTTTGCATGTCTCGTTTTATAGTGAGAAAATAGGGTAACTACCCAGCCATGTGTCGGTCTGACATTGGACCGCCTAACATTACTTTAAATGAGTCATTTTGAAAGACCGCGACCCATTTATGTCGATTTGGTGCAATTCCCGAAAATCCGGTTCAGCAGCAAACACGGCCGAAAATTCGCCTAAGGCAAAATTTATGGCTTTAGACAAATTTTAGCCCAGTTCGACGAATGGCCCTCGAAAAATTTGGCGTTCAACAAATTTTTCTGAGTTCAACGAATCAGCGCTCGAGGAATTGTAGCGTTCGACGAATTTACCTGAGTTCGATGAATTGTTCAATGAATGTTCCTGAGTTCGATGAATCGGTGCTTGATGAGTTTAGCGTTCGACGAACTTACCTGATTTCGACGAATGGTGCTCGACGAATTTGGCATTCGATGAATTTTTCAGAGTTCACTGAATCAGTGCTCGACGAATTAGCTTAGTTCGACGAATCAGAGCCTGACTACTTTTGGCATTCGACGAATTACCATTAGTTTGACGAATCAGTGATTGACGAATTTCAGCGTTCGATGAATTACCTGAGTTCGACGAATTGGTGGTCTACGAATTTTGGCGTTCGATAAATTATCCTCATCATAAGGAATTTAGTGGTGTGGAGTCTACTCGACACTCTCAATGCCTTAACCACCAGAAACTTTCTAAGTTAAATGGCGTCGAGAGCGTTGAGTCCAGTCAACGATCTCCATGTCTTAACTAGCCAGAAACATTCTAAGTTCAATGGTGTCGAGAGCGTTGAGTCCACTTAACGCTCTCCACGCCTTAACCCGACCAGAATGAACTAAGTTAAATGGCGTTGAGTGCGTTAAGTCCACACTGTTGGATCCCTAGTTTGATTTGGGCTAGGTTCACTGACTAGGTTAATTGAACCACCATGTATAGCCAGGATCATGTCTGTGTCCTAGAGTTTAGGCTATGTCTTTAGAGTTAACATTGCATGGACCAGCCAACAAAGGACTGTAGAAGACTCTAGACTTAGAGAAAAATCAAGATTCAGGAAAGTGAGTTCGACGTTTGTCGAACTCAGCTCGACGAAAGTCGTGGTTAGCTCGACGAACTCAGAGACAATTCTCTGAGTTGAGCTCGACGATGTTCGAGCTAAGGTTGACGACTTCTTGAAGTTCATCTTCAACATTCTAAGTCCAGAATCCTTTCTCTGAACTCTAGTCGATGAAGTTTTGTTATCAGCTCGACGAACTTAGAGCACAGAATTGGCAAGTTTTATCAGAAAGCAGTTTGCTGTTCTCAGGTCGACGAACTTGGTGCTCAGGTCGACGAACAGGAATTATCTGGTCAACAAACATGATTACTCTGGTCTACGAACTCTGGACTCATGTCGACGAAATCTGTTCTTTGCTCGAGGAATTCTGTGCAGATCCAGACTTGGATTTTTCCTTCATTTGTCCCTAATCCATTGCAGTAATTCCTAAATAATCAATGCTTAATATTCTCCGAATATAACCATTAGAAGCAACATTGATTAGGATAGACATTAGGATTATTACTTGCCGTTTTTAATAGGACAGTTGGGGAAATCCATTAATGTAATATTCTCTCTAGCCGGATTTTCATTCTCCAGGCAGTCAACATTCAATGCAGTCAATTCAAATTCAAAGGGAAAATTCGACTTATCATATAAAAGAATTTTTCTTTCCCCTCAACACGAGAGCAATCCAGATCAGAAAGATAATATAGGGCATACAGAGAAGATCAACAACAATCATATCCAAAATCCTTCTTTGTATAGAAAACAATCTTGTTTTCACCTTGACATTGATGAGAAGAAGAAGAACATTCATTCCAAATCAAGAGTCTTCTTCAACCTTCACGCCAGGATTCTTCAATGACAATAAACTTCTATCAGTCACGAAGTTTCTGGATCTTTTTCAAATCAAGGCTGGAGATAGAAGACCTACACCCTGGAGCAAAGCTAAAATCTACCTGAACAATCAATATCTCAGGGGGAGCTTTGACAATACCAAGATCCACTATTCTTATCAATTATTTTGAGAAAGAGAAGACACCATAAGTAACACCCCCATCTGTCGCATGGCATATAGCAGAAGGTCCAGCTGGAACCCGACGCCATATACCACAGACAGTCGAAAGGGTTACATAAGAATATACAAACTATCCAATTAAGACTACTCGTCCTACACAGAGCATTCTAGCGGAAGCTTTTACAAGTTGAAAGAACCCAAAACTCAAATCCAAAAAATATAAATGTCCACAACCACACTACTGGAATGAAACCCAAAATACACTGAAAGGGTACATGACCTTATGGCCTTACAATAGTTCACTTAATAAATAGTGTTTTCCATACATTGGCTCGCAGGCCGGCCACACATGACAAAAGTAAAGTACAACTATTCGCTTTGGCCTTCTAGGGCCAGCACAGCAACATGGGCTCCGACCCGCTATTTGGTACTTGGCTACACAGCACCTGCAAGCACATTCCACCGCACAGTGGCAAACAAAGCAACGGTCAGCCAAAAGCTGACCAAATTATTATGACCCCGCCCCTAACTCGGGACGGCGGTGATCTTTCCCTGCATTTCATTAGCCCAATAAAATAATAAAACACAATTATGCTACGCCACAGGTATAGGCTCGCATGGCCAAACACCACGTGCACTTAGGGCACATTAACGGTGAATCCTGATATATCAGTGTCTTCACCACCATCCCAAAGATGGCAACCAAGTGAGCATTTTAGCCTTTCGACCCTGTCTAGTCTAATGCTCCTGACTATGCCAACGGCCAGTGCCCTTTCCGGATTTCTCGCACCATTCCACATAGCTTAGGTCCAATTCCACTTGCCTGTTGCTCACGCTGCATATACAATTTAAGTCCTACGCGCGGGCCAAGCTTCTCTCGGATCCCAAAATTTTCCAAAGAATCTCATAACCCAGTTATGATCAAGGCCGGTCCCCAGACCGCCAAGTTAGCAGAACACGTTTCCGCTCAGTTTTCTGGGTGCGCCTTGAAGCTAACCTCCAAGGATCCCTACAACAATCTACCGCGTAGAAACCGAAAAAACCCAAAGCACGGAGTCTTCTCCGGCAAAACATATCAAATGTAACATCACCGATCCAGACAATACACGTCCGGGTAGGCTTCACACACAATGCCTATGCCCGTACTTCGATTCCGGACTCTATATGCAACACAAGGTGGACTATTCACATCAACCCCAAGGAACACCATGCACTCACCGCACACTCGCGGGAGCGGGTTTCCCTATGCAGAAAGAAAGAGCTTCACATGATCAAGTAGAGAATCGTTACCCTTGTAGTCTGCTTTGGCGCCATGGAAAAACTATATTGATGGAACTCTTCGTAATGAACATTCCTCTAGAGATCCGCTCTCAGATTTCGAAACGGTTCTCCGATGCTCCGCCGGTGGCCGGAATCCCTTCCTTCTTCCTCCTCTTTCCAACTCCTTGAGAGAGAGAATGGTTGGAGAGAAATGAAGGATTAACTCCCCTATTCCCGGCCTTAACAGAGCAGGAAACCATCTGGGTCGTTGGATCTTAATTAAAGAAAACGAACGGCTCAGATCCGTTCAGAAATCTCCAGACCTGGGCCGAACACGGCTTGGCACACGGCCGTGTCCCATTCCGTGTGCCTCACTCCAGGCACGATCGTCGAACGGAGGAAAGACACACGGGCCAAGACACGCCCATGTCTCACCTGACACGCCCGTGTCGGGTTCCTCGACACGCCCGTGTTCGCGGGCGTGTCACACATAACCGCCACGACAATGGACACGACCCAAAAGAATAGGGGTAGGGATATGGGTAGGCACACGCCCGTGTCACTTAGCCGTGTTTCTAGCCGTGTCCTTCTCGAGATGAAAACGTCCAAAAACACCAGCCAGACATGGCCTGGGACACTCTCGTGTCCTAGGCCGTGTACCCCTATACAGGCGCCAAAAATTCCTTTTGACGCGACCGACTCAAATACAATTTTCGTGGCGTTACACCATAAATCTCTCACCCCCTCATTGTTTCAAGGGTTCTTTAATTTCCTTCAAAAGTTATTCCTTGGTTGGAAGTCTCCTGATCAAAACACTTGAGTTGGTTTTTGAGCACCTGATCAAAAACTCATTGGTGGCATTCACCTGATCAAAACCTGCTAGTGGATTCCTACCAGGGTTGTAGAAGAGTGGATGTACCCAGGTTGGGGAACCACTATAAAAGTTCTTGTGTTGTTTGGTTGCCATCTTTCTTTTTATTCTTGCTGTAGCTGTGTTAGTTTAGTCTTGTTGTGACTGTGTTAGATTTAGTTTATCTTGGGTTGCTCCTTTACTTATAGTAAATATTAGTATCTATTATTTGCTGTACTCAAAAAATTATATAAATAGCAAGAAGTTTTAAAGATACTCTATTCACCCCCCACTCTAGAGTATATCAGGTCTAACCCTCTCTTTTAATTGGTATCAGAGCAGTGTTTCTTTGGTTGTACAAGCTAACCCTTGAACCAAAAGGTCCTGTGTTAGATCTGACCACTTATTTCTCTTAGGATTATTTTCACAGTATGGCACAGAATAAGGATTATACAAGCACCAGACCTCCAGTGTGCAAATTGAATAAGTTTGCCATATGGAAGACAAGAATTAAACTATATATGAATTCCATTTATGAGGACATCTACAATTCTGTTTTGACAGGTCCTCCTCAACCAACTGCACCTATATCTACATCAACATCAAGCACACATGTTGTTCCAGCACCTGCATGGACAGATGCTCAGAATAAGGCCAAGATTGCAGATGCAAAGACCATGAATATTCTGGCTCAAACTATGTATGATGACATCTTCCAGAAGGTGGCTGAATGCACATTAGCAAAGGCTACTTGGGACTCTCTTAACCAAATGGTAGCTGGTTCTGCTGATGAGAGGAAAGATAAAAGATCAACTCTCATCTCCCAGTATGAGAACTTCAAGAAGGATGAGTCAGAGTCTGTTGCTGACATGTACAACAGATTAAGATCAATAATCAATGACCTAAAGACTTTAGACAAGGACATCACCCTTACTGAAGTGAATGATAAGATCCTCATGTGCTTCCCAATCTCATGGGATTCCAGGATCTGGCCAATCAAGGAGGCCAGGAGTTTAAATGAGATTTCCACAGAATCTCTATTAGGAAAGTTCAAATCTTATGAGCAGCTGATAAGGTCTAGAGAAGCTGCAGAACAAAGGACTCCTCCACCAGAAAGAAAGGAGCAAAATATAACATTCAAGACTACTGAAGAGACTGAAGATTCAACAGTTAATGAAGAACTAATGAGTCTCTTTGACAAGAGATTCTATAAAATGACAAGAAGGGACTTCAGGCGAAAATCATCCACACAGGATGATAAGCCAGGTATGATAAAACTCCTACTAAAGAAGTAGTGTGTTTTGGGTGAAGGAAACCTGGGCAATTTATCTCAGAGTGTCCAGAGAATCAGAAGAAAGAAAGAAGAAGTGAGAAGGACTCCAGAAGACAACAATACAGCAGGCCTTCCTCCAGCAAACTGAAAAGTAAGGAGAAGGACTTTGTTGCTGATACCTGGAGTGACACAGAAGATGAATCCACTTCTTCCTGTTCTAGTGAGGAGGAAGAAGATGCAAAGGCCAGGGAAGTCTTCCTCATGGACATCAATGCCTCTAGAAGTCCATCGATGATGAAGTATCTGATAATGAAGAGGCTTCAGAATCAGAAGCTGATCAGGTACTATCATCATTTTATTATAATTCTGATAGTTTTAAAATTGAATTTAAAACAATGTGTATTCACTTAATTAACTCTGAAAAAGAAATCAAAATACTTAGTGAAATACTGACTAATCAAGAAAATTTGATTTCTGAAAATACTAAATTAAAAGATGAACTAACCCTAGCAAGCGAACAAATTATATCTTTAAAATCTGAACTGGCTGAGGCAAGGAAACTTGAAGATTCCCTGAATGGGAGAAACATCAAGTTGATGGACATCACTAGCACAGTGAATGTCAGACTTAATGGCAAGCTGGGCTTAGGTGCTTCATCAAGCCTACCCCCACTCATTCAGAAAAACATATTAACCACCCCAATAAAATTTGTTTCTGAAAAGGGTATGGAGAAAGTAAAAGATAACAATCTTAATCAAACTAAAATTACACACAAGAATAAGAAAAGAAGAAAGAATAAGAAAACTGATAACCAAAACAATGTTCGGCAGTTTTCGTCGAACTCCGATCGACGAAACATGTACAGTTCGTTGAACTCAAGTCGACGAACTCCGAACACAAATCTATATTATAATAATTCGTTGAACTACGATCGACGAAACCAGTATGGTTAGTCGACTAGAGATCTATGGTTCTGTGGCTAAGAAAATGACTTATATCATTCTATGAATGGAGTTCGACGAACTCATCCTAATTCGTCGAGCTCAAGTCGACGAACTCGCCAAAATTCGTCGAACAAAGTTCAATATAACAAAAATTTTAATTCTTCAAAAACTTATAACAAACCAAGAACATTCAATAATCAGTTTAATCAGTGGGTCATTCCACCTACAAGATATCACCCCTTAGGGTATAAAAGCCAACCTAAATGTTCCTACATTTCCGGTTTTTCTTACAAAAAGAAACAAGGACCCAAGTTGACCTGGGTCAAGAACATCTAATTTATTTTCTTACAGGTGAAGAACAATCCTATCACTCAAAATAAGTGATATCTGGATAGTTGGTGCTCAAAGCACATAACTGGATGCAAGGACAACCTAATCAATTTTAAGGCAAAGCTGGGTCCAAGATTGATCTTTGGAGATTCCAGCTTTGACAAATTGAAGGCTATGGAAACTTCAACAGTGGAGCTGTCTATTTCAGAAAAGTGGCATATGTAAATGGTCTCAAACATAACCTAATATCCATAATTCAGTTACGTGATGCATGTTATCAGGTTTGCTTTACTAATTCCAAATGTATTATTTCTTCAAATAACCAAACTGTTTTAACAGGTTGTAGACAAGGGAATATATACCTTATAAACTTTAATTCTGCTAATTCAGAACTATGTTTATTCAATCAAGTTAGTAATAACAACATTCTTTGGCATAAGAGACTATGTCATGTTAACCTTAAGTACATCTCTAAGCTATCTAGGGACAACCTTGTCAGAAGATTGCCTTCTGGCCCCTACAAGAAGGAAAGCCTATGCAAGGCTTGTCAAGAAGGCAAGCAAACTAAAAATAGCTTTAAGTCAATTAATAAGAGTGACTCACCTAAGATTCTGTACCTGCTATATATGGATCTTTTTGGACCCATTGCAGTACAAAGCTTAGGAGGGAAGTCTTACACTCTAGTTATTGTAGATGACTTCTCTAGATTCTCTTGGGTGTTCTTCTTGAGAAACAAATCAGATAACTTTAAAGTCCTTACATTTCTTAAGAGCATAAGGATTGAGTATTCTAATCTAGTTGTATTGATCATAAATGATCATGGTACTGAGTTTGAATCTCTTCCCATGCAAAGATTCTGTGAGGAGGAAGGTATTAGGCATTGTTTCTCTACTCTTAGAAATCCTCAACAAAATGGGGTAGCAGAAAGGAAAAATAGAACCCTCATTGAATCTGCAGTAACATTGCTTGCAGATGCACACATGCCCTTATCCTTTTGGGCAGAGGCTGTGAACAAAGCAAACTATGTGCTGAATAGAAGTTTGATACACAACTTAAGGGTAAGACCCCCTATGAATTACTCAAAGGGAAGCAACCTAAAATTGATTACCTTAGAATCTTTGGGTGTAGATGTTTCATTCATAACAATAATAAGAAACACATTAGAAAGTTTGAAGCTAAAGCTACAAAGGGAATTTTTCTTGGATATTCCTAAGTTAGCAAGGCTTATAGGATTTTCAATAAATCATCCTTAAAAATGGAAGAATCTTACATATTTCTATTGATGAAGCTAACATGTATTATAAGGAGAAGGACTCTTCTACCTCAGATCTTTTGCAGGTACCTCACTTATGTAAGAAAATGGATGAACTAAACCTTGCACCAAAGGTCATACCACATCCTCCTCCACAAGCTGATGAAGATAGTGAAGAAGAATATTTGGAAGTGGTTGAACCTCCTTTAACAGCAGATATTATTCCACAACAGGAATTAACTCCAAATGTTGTTGCTGAACCAACTCCATCCACTGACCTTGTCACACTAAGGGATCACCCGAGATCTCAAGTGATTGGGGACATGTCAGTAGGTGTACAAACAAGGCACTAAATCAACCAAGATGTGATGCATGCCTGTTTCCTCTCTCAAGTTAAGCCTTAATCCATAAATGATGTAGAGCAAGATCCCCACTGCATTATTGCAATGCAAGAGGAGCTCAATTAATTTAGGAGATGCAGAGTTTAGGATTTTGTTCAAAGGCCCAAAGGCTATCCAGTAATAATAACCAAGTGGGTCTTCAAAAACAAACTTGATGCCCATGGTGTAATTGTGAGAAACAAGTCTAGGCTTGTTGCTCAAGGCTATAGGTAAGAGGAAGGCATTGACTATAATAAAACATTTGCTCTTGTTGCAAGGCAAGAAGCAATCCAGATTTTTCTTACTTATGCTACTTTTAAGAAGTTTAAAGTCTACCAAATGGATGTCAAGAGTGCTTTCTTGAATGGAGAACTGAAGGAAGAAGTTTATGTTGAACAACCCCCAGGTTTCATCTCTCCAACTTATCCCTCATATGTCTTTAGATTGCATAAAGCTCTCTATGGTGTAAAGCAAGCTCTAAGAGCTTGGTATGAGACCTTAGCTAGCTTCTTGATAGAGCATAAATTCTCTAGAGGCATTGTAGATAGGACATTAATCACTAGGCACCATAAGGTTCAAATATTGTTAGTACAAATTTATGTAGAAGATATTATATTTGGGTCTATAGATTACAAACTATGCAAGAGGATCTTTGACCTCATGCATTCAAAGTTTGAAATGAGTAGCATGAGTGAGCTCTCCTACTTCCTTGGTCTCAAGTGAAGCAGCTACCTGATGGCATCTTTATATCCCAGGCTAAGTATGTTAAGGAGCTTCTCAAAAAGTTTGGGATGGCTGATGCCTCAGCAAAGAAAACACCCATGACCACTAATGTTGTAATAGACTCTGATAAATATGGGAAACCTATTGATCAGAAATTATATATGGGTATTGTTGGGTTCCTACTATACCTTACAACAAGCAGACTTGACATAATGTTTGCTACATGTCTTTCTGCTAGGTTCCAAGTGAACCTTAAATATTTTCACCTAATTTTCTTAAAAAGGATTTTGAGATATATAAAGAGTTGTCCTAGTCTAGGATTTCGGTATCCCACTGCGTCAGAGTTTGAGTTAACTGGATACTCAGATGCTGACTTTGCTGGATGTAGAGTCGACATAAAAACTACCTCAGGAACATACCAGTTCCTTGGTTTAGCAAGAAGCAGTCATATGTGTCTACATTAACCGCTGAAGCAGAGTATATTGTAGTTGGCAGTTGATGTTCCCAGATGTTGTGGATTCAGAACCAACTTCTACATTATGTGTTCAACTTAAATAATTCAACTCTACTATGTGACAACACAAGTGCTATATCCATAACACAAAATCAAGTCCATCACAGTAGGACTAAACATATAGACATTAGGCATCATTTCATAAGAGAGTGTGTAGAGAAAAATAAAATTAATCTTGTCTATAATTACACTGATTTACAAAGTGCAGATATCTTCACAAAACCTTTGGATGAGAGGAATCATCTGTTCTTCATAAATCAGCTTGGTATGATAAATGAAGAAGCTTTAATTTGATTTCTAAGGACATAGCCTAAACTTTTGATTTCAGCTTGAGGGGGAGCTGGAGGTAGAACAACTGATTTCTATGTATAGCCAGGGTCATGTCTATGTCCTAGAGTTTAGGCTATGTCCTTAGAGGTAACATTATATGGACCAGCAAACAAAAGATTGCAGAAGACTCCAGACTTAGAGAAAAATCAAGATTCAGGAAAGTGAGTTCAACGTTCGTCGAACTCAGCTCGACGAAAGTCGTGCTCAGCTCGACGAACTTAGAGACAATTCTCTTAGTTAAGATCGATGATATTCGAGCTCAGGTCGATGTTTTCTGGAAGTTCATCTTCAACATTCTAAGTCCAGAATCCTTTCTCTAAACTCCAGTCGACAAAGTTTTGTTATCAGCTTGACGAACTTAGAGCATAGAATTGGCAAGGTTTATCAGAAAACAGTTAGCTCTTCTCTGGTCGATGAACTTGGTGCTCAGGTCGACGAACAGTAATTATCTGGTCAACGAACATGATTACTCTGGTCAACAAACTCTGGACTCAGGTCGACGAAATATATTCTTTGCTCGACGAATTCTATGCAGATCCAGACTTGGATTTTTCCTTCTTTTGTCCTTATTCCATTGTAGTAATTCCTGAATAATCAATGCTTAATATTCTCTGAATGTAACCGTTAGAAGGAGCATTGATTAGGGTATTCATCAGGATTATTACTTACCGTTTTTAATTGGACAGTTGGGGAAATCCAATAATGTAATATTCTCTTCAGCCGGATTTTCATTCACCAGGCAGTCAGCATTCAATGCAGTCAATTCAAATTCAAAGTGGAAATTCGACTGATCATATAAAAGAGTTTTTCTTTCTTCTCAACACGAGAGCAGTCTAGATCAGAAAGATAATATAAGTCATACAAAGAAGATCAACAACAATCATATCCAAAATCCTTCTCTGTACAGAAAACAATCTTGTTTTCACCTTGACATTGCTAAAGAAGAAGAAGAACATTCATTCCTAATCAATAGCCTTCTTCAACCTTCAGTCCAGGATTCTTCAAGGACAACAAACATCTTTCAGTCAAGAAGTTCCTGGATCTTTTTCAAATCAAGGCTGAAGATAGAAGACCTACACCCTAGAGCAAAGCTCAAATCTACCTGAACAATCAATATCTCAAGGGGAGCTTTGATAATACCAAAATCCACTAGTCTTCTTAGTTGTTTTAAGAAAGAGAAGACACCATAAATCTCTCACCCCCACACTGTAGAAAGGGTTCTTTAACTCCTTTCAAAAGTTATTCCTTGTTTACAAGTCTCCTGATCAAAAGACTTGAGTTGGTTTTTGAGCACCTGATCAAAAGCTCATTGGTGGCAGTCACCTGATCAAAACCTGCTAGTGGATTCCTACCAGGGTAGTAGAAGAGTGGATGTACCCAGGTTGGGGAACCACTATAAAAGTTCTTGTGTTGTCTGGTTGCCCTCTTTCGTTTTGTTCTTGCTGTGGCTGTGTTATTTTAATCTCGTTATGACTGTGTTAGATTTAGTTTATCTTCGGTTGCTTCTTTGCTTACAGTAAATATTAGTTTCTATTATTTGCTCTACTCTGAAAATTTTATAAACATCAAAAAGTTTTAAAGATACTCTATTCACACCCCCTCTAGAGTATATCAGGTCTAACCCACTCTTTCACACACAACGCTCTTGACGCCTTAATCCGCCTAAATAAACTAAGTTAAATGACATCGAGTGCGTTGAGTCCACTCAATGCTCTCGATGTCTTAACCAACCAAAATAAACTAAGTTAATTAGTGTGGAGTGTGTTGAGTCCACTCAACGCACTCGATGTCAAACCTGTTTGAATTTTCTAAGTTAATTCTTGATCTAGTCATTGAGTCCGGTCGACTAACTCGACGCTCCCCGAACCTGAGTCAATTTTCTAGACTCGTGTAAGCGGTCTGGAACGAAATGGGAAGTTACAAGCCCTTTACCTGAGAATATTAAGGGTACAAGGGGTAGCTAGAGGCTAGAGGAAAGATGATGTCAGAGGCCGTGCAGTTTGACCAAAGAGGCCGACAGACCGTGCAGACACCTGATCCTGCAGCTCGCTACTCTAGGGCGTGCGGACTATGCGATCTGTTGGAGAAGACTGCGTAGGTCGCTGAAGCCATGGCCAGGAACCAGGCTGAAAGGGCTTAACCACAGGGACAGGTGATCAGTCCATGAGCAGCACTGGCGGACAGAAATACTGTGGCCATATGGTTTGCTACTCTGGTTGGTCCTCGACTCTCGTATCCCCAATGAGAGGTATAGGGGCCTATTTATAGGTTCGGGGAGGATCTTCTAGAAGCATCGCTTGATGACATCACCCCAAGGATATGTGTGGGCGGCGAACGAGTCTACGAACTGTTGCGGACTGAAGAGCAGGTCGCCTACTGCTAGGAAGAAGCAGGTTTTGGGAAGCTGGAGTGCTCCTTATAGACTACATAATGAGCCCACCTAGCTCGTGATGGACAGATTGAGTCTGCCTCTACTATTATATGGATCCAGTTCGCTACCTTCTAGCGGGTAGAATGTGCAGATCTCCCTTGCTTGAGGAGTGAGCTCGCCACCTTATATCGGGCTGGAGTAGAATCTGCATTGTATTTTGCGACTAGTGAAGAGTTGTCGGTCCTACTGCCAAGTCCTTTCTCAGGCGGACTGAGACCAAGTCTGCCACCTGCAGGCAGACTGAAGGGTTTGTCGTGCACTAGTCAACCTAGCAAACTGTAGTACGTGAAGGGAACTTGGAAATATCTGCTAATCTCTGCAAGAAAAAGAGTAAGCGACAGATATGAAAGAAAACTAAGTTAGAAGTTCCCGAAGGGAACTTTCAAATATCTGCTAATCCCTGCAAGAAAAGAGTAAGCAGCAGATATAAAAGAAAACAAAGTTGCAAGTACCTGAAGATAACTTGCAAATATCTGCTAATCTCTGCAAAAGGAAGAGTGAGCAGCAGATATGAAAGAAAAGTAAGTTGCAAGTACTTGAAGGGAACTTGCAAATATCTGCTAATATCGACAAAAAGAGTGAGAAACGAATATAAAAGAAAACCAAGTTGAAAGTACCTGAAGAAAACTTTCAAATATCTGCTAATCTCTATAAAAGGAAGAATGAGCAGCAGATATAAAAGAAAAGTAAGTCGAGTACCTAAAGAGTTTATCGATAAATCTTCGGCTAAAAGTTATTGTGATAAGATAGATATTATTATACTATAGAAGGAGTATCCATCAAACCCTTTTATTGATTGAATGAGCAAAATCAAGTAAAGATCAAGCCACAACAATAATCTTCTTGTGTGCTCAGATATGATATCCCAATATGAAATCCTAATCAGTAAGATGAAAGCACTGACTAGGCTTCAGCCAAATAGTCTGTCAATAAAGAGAACCAGATTCTCTGACGATCAATTATTGTTAGAAACATACAATAAGAGTAGACATTACTAACCATCATTTGATAGGCCTTTATGCCAGCAGTGTATATAAGATGAGCATAATCAAAAAAAGATGTTGGAAATCCATTGGATGAGTTGTATTTAACCTTTTAACTTGTAAGAAGGAAAATGACAATGGAGGTCTACACATGAAGATGACCAAGAAAGGTCGTATGCGCCCCATGTGTTCCCTAGGGCTAAAGCTTCACCTTCCACAGAAAGGTTATCAAGAGTGTTGTCCTACCTAGAGTGGACTAGCCGCACTACCTTAGAAGGGCACAAAAGATAAAAATGCACATAACCCTAAGAAGGAACGGTAGATACACTGCTCTCATGCCTCGGGTTACAAACATCGCTGATTAGTTAGACTGGGTGCGCCAACTGATCTATAGCATTGCTTATCTTTGGAAAGATCAGCGAAGTTGTTTGCCCCGCGAAAGAACGTATTGAGAGTACCATGAAGTATTCGACTATTACAGTCGTGAGATGATCCAAGAGACAATGATACACTTGATCGTCATTTCTTGTCAAGCAAAGACCATCGTAACTGTAATGTATCCCTAGCGGAGGACAGTAGAGCTAACACACTGGGACCTCCCTTGATGTATTTTATGTTTAGATACCGGCTAGGATGCGAAGCCCTGAAGTCCACCTGCATAGATTGAACGGCACCCACTACACATATGCGAACACACCCCGCATATGTGGTCATGGTTGTCTTACGCCAGGGAACAATCTATGGAGGGAACAAAAAGACTCAATTGTATCTCAGTAGTTCAACGATCCCTTTGGCAAAGACAAAATAGAGGAGGAGGCATGATGAAGAATTTTAATAGTTTGAAAAATAATTTCAAACTAAAATCCCGAAATAGGTAAGTGTACCTATCAAAATTGTTAACCCCTCAGTCCGCAACACCTGCAGGATGTCAAGGACTTGCTTCATTATCCACGGACATGATTCGGTAGTCCGCCCAGCTCGGCAAAGTAGCAGTGATCGGCCACCAAGGATGGTCCCCCATCGGCGGATTTAACGCTCTGTTCACCCGGTCAGCCATGGATTGGAGCTCTGGCTTGATCCCTCTTTGGCAGACGCAGTTCCCAGTTCGCCCATGCCGCCGTCCTCCCGCAGCATCGAGCCTAGTAGTAGTGGATGGGGACTCCAGCCCGCGAGCCCAGTCCGCCCCTTGTACGCGGACTGGCGTGTTCTTTCTTTTTGCTTCCCGTCACCGCTGCCCTGTTCTCCTGTACCCTGAGCAGTTGGTTATTTTAGACTTGCCCGTTTGGGCAGGCCCCCATCCTATAAATAGGGGGTAGGTAGTGCATCCAAGGCACGCTGACTCGTGCCCAGGAGCCTACTTATTAAAGGCTGCAGACTCGAATCTCGTGCTTTGCGGACTCCAGCTTGCTCATCTCTTGCTTATTCTTCTTATCCTTGTAATCAAACCCTTCTTCAGTAAAAGGAAAGCCCGTCTCAAGAGAGGAACTCAGGCCGCGACGGGCGAAGTCTGTTGATGCCGTGGCTCACGGCCCTGCTGTTCTTCTGGCTCTCGTCTTGTTAGTAGATTTCTACTCGCAGTCTCTCCTCTCCCTTCTTTTCCCTTGTACTCGAACCGTTAGCTGGTGGTGCTCGACCCCCTTTGCATTTTCGTGAATCAACAATTAACACGCGACCTTCAGTTTCGAATATCATTTTGAATACAACGGACAAACATGTCAGACCGCCGAGCCCGCTCCTCAGACCGCTCCAGTTCTTCGGAGGATTCTCTCTGGGATGCAATCGAGCAAGCTTGCTTTGAGGCCGAGCAATCCCGCAGGCAGAATGACCAGCGTCTCGACACGATCAGCCAAGCCCTGCTTGTGTCAACCCATCGGCTTGCTCCTCAGGCCGTAGCAGAACCTGCGGACTCTCCAGTCCGCCAGACTCCAGCTCGTCGAACTCCGCTTCAGCAGTCGCCAGTCACTCCTCGAAATCCTGTCCAGTCTGTCGCCCCTCTGCGCCCTCAGGAGGATCAGTTTGCCTCGTTCATGAATTTTTTCAGAGAGGCTGCCAGGGGCACTCCTGCCCGCCAGCTCCATTTTGCTGACCTCCAGTCCGCCGAGCCCGCAGACTCTCCAGCTTCAGTCCGCCCTTTCTACCCTGCTAAGTTCGAGACCCCATCTCCCTTCGTTGATCGAATCCGATGGGAGTCGGCTCCAAACAACTTCAGAGAACCTCGCCTTCCATTCTACTCAGGGGAGACTGATCGAGTCGCCAACCTCCAAGCGTTTGAAGGGGAAGTTGCATTGAGATGCCTCTCCGACGCCATCGAGTGCAAACTCCTGGTTACCACTCTCGAAGGACAGGCGAGAGAGTGGTTCTATGAGCTATCTTTGGGTACAATATCTTCCTTCGCTGAGCTCTGCAGCGAATTGTTACTAAGGTTTGCTACCTCAAGAAAGAGGAAGGATGGACCAGCCGCTCTCTTTGAAATCAAACAAAGGGACAACGAATCAGTTGCTCGATTCGTTGATCGCTTCCAAAAGGAGATTTAAGGGGTAAGGAATGTGAACCCGGACTACTACAAGGTTGCCATGGTCAACCGCTTCATTGAAGGAGAAAACGCCAGCCCTACATATGTTTCATCCCTCACAGCTAAGGCTGAAGGAAGGGATGCATCTGGTTCTTCTTCTCATAACAAGCCCCCTCGCCCAGATTTCCAGCCTCCTTCTCAAAGAGGCCGGAATTTCTGAGATAAGAAATGTTTTCTCGGCCATCAACAGTTTCATGATCAGAGACTGCCGTTGGCCGCTACTCCCGCCATTCCTCTACAAGCACTTCCTATCCTCCAGCAAGCAGCCCTGCCTGCTCCGAGCCGATGTGATAATGACCCCATGGAGGAAATTGCAGGTCTGGATCTTGACGAAGTCAACTAGATTTTGCAAAAGAAATCGAAAGAGAAGAAGCAAGGGCCTCAGAGAGAGTGGAGGCCAAGGAACAATGCGCACTTCTGCCAATTCCACAAAGAGAAGGGCCACTTGACCGAGGATTGCAAGGCCCTTCGTATGCTAATAGAGAAGCTGCTTGCTGAGGGCAAGATTGACTTGAGCAAGAAAGATTCTTCTTCAAAGCCGTCCACCTCCAAAGGTAAGGAAGTAGCTGAAACTTAACAGGAATGTGTGGAGGTCGAGGACGAAGGCCGTCTGGGGCCAATCAACGTTCTGGTTGAATGCTTTGACGCATATGATGAAGGAGTCCTGGGATGATGCTTCTTTATCCATGGTGGGATTGGGGCCGAGTCTACTCATAAGTCCTCAATCTCAAGGGTCACTCGAGCAGAGGTGGCCTCTTCCTCTTCCGTTGGTCCACCAAGCGAGACCATCACCCTTGGCCCAGCTGATCTGCCCCAAACTGCAAATCCATTCGATGATGCGGTAGTGATTAAGGCTGTTATTGGGGATTTCACAGTTGACAGGATTCTTGTTGACACTGGAAGCTCACATTTGACTAGAAAGCCTCTGCTTTCCACCGAAGGGCCACTCTACGTCTTCTTAGGGGAGAGAAAAGAAGTTGAGGGAAGCATCATCCTACCTATAAAGCTTGGAGGGGCAACTAAGCAAGTTCAATTCATAGTGGTTGACGCTCCCAGTAGCTATCATGCCATCTTCGGCAGACATTTGTTGAATAAGTATCAAGCGATGGTCTCAACTTACGACCTCGCAATCAAGTTCTTCACTGATGGACGGATGTGCCGGGTCAGGAGTGACCCAAGGAGAGCAAGGGAGTGCTATGTTCGCACTGTCAACATGGTTGATACCAGTCCTTCCATTACTCCAACAACAGCTGCAGATGCCTCTCCAAGCTCAGAAACTGCTGCTGATAGAGGAGCTCACCTGGAACCTGCCCAGGTGACGCAAGGAGTCCCCATTGCCGAGGGGGAGGAGAGAAAGCTCTCCATCAACTCGGAGTTGCCTGAAGATCAAAAGGCTGAGCTGATCTCATGCTTGTTGAGGAACTGGATGTCTTTGCCTGGTCAGCAAAAGACATGCCAGGCGTGGATCTGGATGTTGCTTTCCACCACCTTAATGTTGATCCCATATGCAAGCCCGTGCAGCAGAAGAAAAGAGATATAGCAAGAAAGCTTGCTGAGCCAATAAGAGAGGAGGTCATGAAGCTCCTCAAGGCAAATTTCATTAGTGAAATTCAATACCCAACCTGGATATCCAATGTTGTAATGGTTAAAAAACCAGGAGGGAAATGACACGTGTGTAGACTTTACAAAACTCAATAAACCATGCCCCAAAAATTGTTACCCCTTGCCTCAGATAGATTTTTTAGTTGATTCTGCGGTAGGGTACTCTTGCATGAGTTTTTTAGATGCATTTTCTGGTTATCACCAAATAAGAATGCATAAACCTGACGTTCCTCATACGTCATTCATTACCAATGATGGTTTCTACTGTTACCTTGTGATGCCCTTTGGGCATAAAAATGCTGGTGCAACTTACCAACACATGATGGACCATGTGTTTAAGCAACAGAAAGGAAGAAACTTAGAAGTGTATGTAGACGACCTCTTGATCAAGAGTAAGTTGTTTTCGCTGCACTTGCAAGATCTAGCAGAGACATTCGCTACTCTGCGTAGATATAAAATGAAGCTCAACCCATTGAAGTGCACCTTTGGGGAGAGTAAGGGGAAGTTCCTTGGTCATCTCCTTACTCCAGAGGGACTGGCCCCCAATCCAGATAAAGTAAAAGCTATTCTTGATATGCCTACCCCTCCCGCTCACCTAAGGAAGTTCAGCAGTTAGGGGGGAGGTTAACAGGTCTTGCGAGGTTCCTCTCTCAGATTGGATATAGGAGTGCTCCTTTATTTAAAACTCTTCGAGGAGCGTCTAAGTTCGAGTGGATAGAAGATTCTTCCCAGGCCTTTGAGCAGTTGAAGAAGTAGCTGACTTCAACACCTCTGCTTCAGAGTCCCCGGCCAGGGGAGATGCTTTTCTTATACTTAGGAGTCGGCCCTGAGGCTGTCAGCTCTGTTCTTCTTCGAGAAGAAAGTAGGAAACAATTCCCTCTCTACTATGTCAGCCATATTCTAAAAGTGCCAAGACACGGTACCCAATTCTAGAGAAGTTAGCCTTGGCACTAGTCATGTCAGCTCGCAGACTTCGTCCGTATTTCCAAGCGCACTCGATTCAAGTTGTTACCGATCAACCTTTGAAAAGTGTGTTGGAGAAAACAGAGCATTCTGGAAGACTAGCCAAATGGGCAATAAAATTAAGTGAATTTGAAATTTCTTATGTGCCCAAGACAGCCATCAAAGCTCAAGTTCTAGCAGACTTCCTGATTGACACAGCGGAGTCCAGTTCTGATCAAGCAAAAAGGTCATCTTTGGCTTGGACCATCTATGTTGATGGTGCCTCAGGCAGAAGTTCTTCTGGAGCAGGGGTTGTTCTGATCAACCCAAATGGCATCAAACTGGAGGAGGCCATCAAGTTTTATTTTCCAGTAACCAACAACCAGGCCGAGTATGAAGCTTTGCTAGCAAGCTTGAGACTTGCAAGAGAACTCAGAATTTATCATGTTCATATCAAGACTGATTCTCTGGTAATGACATCACAAGTCCTTGGAAACTTTGAGATAAGAGAGGCGATCTTGAAGAAGTACCTTGCTCTTGTGAAAATAGAGATCGGCAAATTCAAAAGCTTTACCATTGAGCACATCTCTAGAACAGAAAATGAGGAGGCAGATGTTCTTGCCAAGTATGGACTGCCATCAGGAGGAACAACTTCCGAACTCTTCCGCCCGGCAGTGGAGGAAGGAGAATTGATGCAAGTTGATCAACGTCCCTACTGGGTGGACCCATTCATTCTTTATCTGTCAACAAGAGATTTTCACCATTCAATCAAAGATCAGAAAAAGTTCATAATAAACGCAGCCCACTATTACTTAGTGGAAGGAATCCTCTACAGAAGAACATTCCTCTCTACCATGGCCAGATGTGTTTCAGAAGAAGAAGCTCTCGTTGTTTCGCAAGAAGTTCATTCAGGAGAGTGTGGAAGTCACTCGGGGAAAGAACTCTAGAAAGACGGATCCTACGACAGGGATATTTCTGGCCCACCATGAAGGAGACTCTGAGGTTTATGCCAGAAAGTGTGTTCAATGCCAGAAGTTTGCTCCACTGCAACACCAGGCTGCTCAGTCACTCAGATTGATTGCAACTCCTTGGCCCTTCGCAGTTGGGGAATGGATCTCATTGGTCCTTTTCCCATGGCAAGCGGACAATGACGTTTCATCATAGTGATGATCGACTACTTCAGCAAGTGGATTGAAGCAAAGGAATTGGCAAAGACAACAACTAAGGTCATCAAGAATTTCATTTGGGGAGAGATTGTCTGCCGACAGGGAATACCTATGGCTATAATCACCGACAACGGGTCACAATTCAACAACGCAGAGATGATTGATTTTTGTAAGCAGGTCAGAACAGAACTGCGGTTTGCATCAGTCCATCATCCCAGGAGTAATGGCCAAGTTGAAGCAGCCAACAAGCAGGTCCTTAATTTACTTAAGAAGAAAGTGCAGAATCTCAAGGGCAGCTGGGCTGATCAGCTTCCAACAGTCCTCTGGTCCCTTAGAACAAAACCTTCATCAGCCACTGGCGAGACCCTGTTTAAACTTTCTCATGGCTCAGAAGCCCTCATTCTAGTTGAGTTTCAAGTTCCATCACCCAGGGTTCTGCTTGTAAGGAAAGGTTTTGAGGATTGGCTTGAGCTGAACAATGAAGAGATGAGATTCAGCCTGGAACGCTGTAGAAACCGAACAGAGAACAAACCGAAATGGTTTTAACTGAAATTTTATTATCCGAAAAAGGTATCTATTACAAAGGTATGCCCTCCCTTATATAGAATGGAGGAGAGATGAGAGAATACAAATAAGAGATGTGGGACTAAAAATTTACAGGACTAAGCAGACTATACAAAACAAACCGCACAAGCCGCGCGGTTAGACAGCAGGGCTAACCGCACGGCTACCACCAGAGAGGAAGAGAGACTGCCAGGGTAGACCGCCAGACGGCCCGGTCTCCAAGCCGGCTGAGACAAACCGCCAGACCGCGCGGTTTTCAACCCGCCAAGACAAACCGCCAGACCGCCCGGTCACCAACTTCAACACTCCCCCTCAAGCTGGAGCATAAATATCGACCATGCCCAGCTTGTCGCAGATGTGGAAAAAGGAAGCGGACACCGGCTTGGTGAAGACATCTGCCAACTCGTTGTCGGAAGTGACAAATGGAGTGCAAATCTGTTTCTTCAATATTTCTTCCCGAATAAAGTGACAGTCAACTTCTATGTGTTTTGTTCTCTCATGAAAGACCGGATTTTTGGAAATGTGTATCGCGGCCTTATTGTCACAGAACATAGGAAGAGGATAGTTGTAAACCTCTCCTAAGTCAAGCATGAGAGCCCGCAACCACTTCAACTCACATATAGTCGATGCCATGCTGCGATATTCCGCCTCTGCACTAGACCTGGAAACGACAGACTGTTTCTTGCTTTTCCAACTCATAAGATTGCCTCCAACAAATGTGCAGAAACCTGAAGTCGATTTGCGGTCCCCTTTGTCATCCGCATAGCTTGAATCAGAGTAAGCTTCAACCCTTAGGTGACCATTCTTCTGAAATAGGAGTCCTTTCCCTGGAGCAGCTTTAATATACTCTAATATCCTCAGAGCAGATTGTAGATGACACTCCCTCGGAGCTTGCATGAACTGGCTCACCTTGCCAATAGCATAAGAGATGTCGGGTCTGGTTACCGTGAGATATATGAGCTTGCCCACCAGACGCCGGTATCTCGTAAGATCAGAGAGAAGAGGTGAGTCATCTGTCCAAGTTTTGTCTTCTCCAGCAGCCATAGGACAACGTGGAGGTTTAGCACCAGTGAGTCCTGCCTCCTTTAAAAGATCAAGAGCATACTTCTGTTGTGAAAGGACCATGGAGGTGGGCTTTCTAGAGATTTCAATCCCCAGAAAGTATTTCGGGGAGCCCATATCCTTTGTGACCAGATGTTGACAAAGGTGTTTCTTGGTCATCAATACCCCATCCTGGTCATCGCCAGTAAGAAGAATGTCATCAACATAAACCGCAAGAACAACAAGACCAGAGGCGGTTTTCCGAACAAACAAGGAGTGATCTGCTGAGCTTCTTGTAAAACCAATGGCCGCAACAATGCCACTGAACTTGTCAAACCAGGCACGAGGACTCTGCTTGAGGCCATAGATAGCCTTCTTTAGCCGGCATACCCGTGTCTCCCCCTGAGCAACATACCCAGGAGGTTGCTCCATGTAAACATCTTCCTGCAGATCACCATAGAGGAAGGCATTCTTAACATCTAGCTGCGAGATGGGCCAATCCCTATTGACAGCCACAGAGAGAAGAACCCGAATAGTGCTGAGTCGAGCCACGGGAGAGAAAGTGTCAAAGTAATCAATCCCATAAGTTTGGGTAAAACCCTTGGCAACCAGGCAAGCCTTATAACGATCCACACTACCATCCGGGAGAAACTTCACCACGAAGACCCAGCGACAACCAACAACATCTGTGCCGAAAGGAGGAGGAACAAGGGTCCAGGTACCCCGTTCAGTGAGAGTAGCAATCTCCTCATCCATGACAACTTTCCAATGAGGAATAGTAAGGGCCTCCTGGTTGGAACGGGGGGTGGCAGTGGCCGAGATAGCCAGTGAAAAAACTCTGCAAGCAGGGGTAAGACGATCGTAGGAAACAACTACAGCAAGCGTGTGTTGGGTACAGGCCCGAACCCCTTTGCGAAGAGCAATCGGGAGATCCAGGTCAGCAGGTGCCTCAGTATCCGGAGTATCCGTGGTGGAGAGAGCTGGCCCGGGAGTTGAGAGAGATGGCAACGGAGTGGAGGGAGAAAGCGGAGTAGAGGGTGGAGATGATGAGGATGGGGAAGACGGTGGAGGGGGTGGAGAGGGCGGAACATCAGTGGGAGCAGAGGGAATGGATGGGTTGGTATGAGTAGGATCAGGAGGAGTAGAAGAGGAAGCAGGAGAGAAGTAAGATGCATTGGCAAAGAAGGTGACATCCGCAGAGACAAATTGCTTGCGGGTAACAGGGTCAAAGCAACAATATCCTTTCTGAGTGGGAGAGTAGCCCATAAAGACACATTTGGTGGCACGTGGTGAGAGTTTATCACAGGTGGCAGCGGGAGAGTGCACAAAAGCGGTGCACCCAAAGATGTGCAGAGGAAGAGGAAAGGGATCCTTGTCCGGATAAAGAATGGAGAAGGGGGTAGCACCGTGGAGAACAGTGGAGGGAAGGCGATTGATGAGATAGCAGGAGAGGAGGACAGCATAGCCCCAATAGGAGCGAGGAACATGCATTTGAGTCATCATAGTGCGAGCGACATCAGGAGGTGACGGTTTTTGCGTTCCGCCACCCCATTTTGTTGTGAGGTGTAGACACAGCTTGTTTGACGAATAACACCATGGTGAATACAAAAGGAGGAGAAGTCGTGGCTAAGATACTCCTTAGCATTATCAGAACGAAGGAGTTTAATAGACATATCAAACTGAGTCTTAACCATAGAATAAAAGGAGCTCCAAACAGAGAACAGCTCGGAGCGATCTTTGAGAAGATATACCCACGTACATCGAGAGAAATCATCAATGAAGGTGACAAAATAGGAACTACCCCGACCGATGGTGAGGTTAGGAGCGGGACCCCATATGTCAGAGTGAACGAGGTCGAACGGATGGGAAGAGCCCCGACTTTGTGTTGGTGGGAAGGATGAGCGGTGATGTTTGCCAAGTTGACATGCATCACAGTTTAGAGGAGGATGATGAGGAGGGAGGTGCGGTAGGAGCTGTCGTAGAATTCGGGGAGGAGCATGTCCAAGGCGAAGATGCCATTGGAGAAGATCTGTAGAGGAGGAGGAGAAGGCGGATAGAGCAGAAACGTTGTCGAGGAAGTAGAGGCCACCACTCTCAGTCCCGGTAGCAATTGTCCGTTGGGAGTCCGGATCCTGAAAAGCACAAGAGGTAGGGGTGAATATGACAGAACACCGTAGTTGCTTGCATAAAGAAGTAATCGATAATAAATTGCACGGAAACTTGGGCACATAGAGGGTATCAGCCAGACAGAGAGATGGAGTGACTTGAACCATGCCCGTCCCATGGACCGTGGAGGGAGATCCATCAGCAACAATGACCGGGGGCAACTGAGCATGTGTGTCAAGAAGAGAGAAACATTAAGGATTGCCTGTCATATGATTTGTTGCACCAGAGTCGATTAGCCATCTTCCGCGAGTAACAACATGAGCACTACCAGAAGAGGTGACCACGGAGGCGGACAGGCTGGAGGAGGGGAAAGCCATGGAAGCAACAGAGGAGCAAACCGCGACGATAAGAACAAGCCGCGAGAAGAGAAAAGAACACCAAGTCAGGCGAACAGAAAACAGGTCGTGCGGCTAGGAAGGCCGCTACCAAGAAGCAGAGCAAAGCAGAGGGAAAGAAGTCGCACGGACTGAAAAAGTCGGGCGAACAGAGGAGAACAAGTCGCACGACAAAAGATGAGGCCGGGGCGACTAGCAAGCAAGAGCGGGTAGAAGGCAACAAGAAGAGAGCGCGGCGAATAGAGGAGATCGCAAAAACGGTTCGCGAAAAAGAAGGGGCAAGCCGCTCGGACAGGTCGCGCGGACAAACGGAGAATCAAGCGGCTAGAAAGCAGTCAAAGGCACAGCGGGGAAGAGGTCGTGTGGACTAAGAAGGCCGAGCGAACAGAAGAGAAGAGGAGGCAAGAAGCAGTGAATACAACAAGTCGCAGACCGGGCGAACAGAAATAGGCCGCAACGACTAGGAAGTCGGAGAGGCAAGAAGGAACCAGGAGCGCGGCGACAACGAGACAGGTCGCGGCGACGAATAGCAGCAGGAGAAGAGAACCAAGGAGAAGCAAGTCGCGTGAACAGGGCGGCGGACAGAAGAGAGGGCAAGCCGCAAGACAGGTCACGGAGAGCGGAAAACAAGCCGCGAGAATCAGAGAGCGCACACAATCAGGAGGAAACGACCGTGTCCTCTGATACCACGTAGAAACCGAACAGAGAACAAACTGAAATGGTTTTAACTGAAATTTTATTATCCGAAAAAGGTATCTATTACAAAGGTATGCCCTCCCTTATATAGAATGGAGGAGAGATGAGAGAATACAAATAAGAGATGTGGGACTAAAAAGTTACAGGACTAAGCGGACTATACAAAACAAACCGCACAAGCCGCGCGGTTAGACAGCAGGGCTAACCGCACGGCTACCACCAGAGAGGAAGAGAGACTGCCAGGGTAGACCGCCAGACCGCCCGGTCTCCAAGCTGGCTGAGACAAACCGCCAGACCGCGCGGTCTTCAACCCGCCAAGACAAACCGCCAGACCGCCCGGTCACCAACTTCAACAAACGCATTGAGGAAATTAGAGATAAAGCAGCAATAAGGTAGGAGGAGGTCAAAAGAAGGATGGCCCGATATTTTGATCAGAACGTAAGGATCAAACACTTTCAAGTGGGAGATCTAGTTGTTAAGAAAGTTGACGCTGCTGCAAGAGCTGGTTCAGTTGGAAAACTTAATCCGAACTGGGTCGGCCCCTTCATTGTCAAAGAAGCATTAAAGAACGGCGCTTATCGCTTGCAAACATATAAGGGAGAGGATATGCCACATACATGGAGCGGGGATGATCTCAAACGATTCTATTCCTGAACCTTCTCTTTTCTATTCTATGTATCCTCTTCAAGAATCATTATAAGTAAAAACTACTCGCTAACGCTTCTTCAAGTGTTTTGTCTATTCAAGCATAACAGTTGGCATGCTAAGCAAGAAAGATTCCAAAAACGGTTCCGTCCTTGAACTCCCTTTTCTTTCTTATGCTAGCTTTGCAAAAGCATCTCTTTAATCAAAGGATTCGTACTGACACTTTTCCTAATGTTTTCTCTTTCTCTCCCAAACATCAATAACGGTTACTTGATACCAGGAGACATCGCCGAGTTCAGCAAAACCTCCCCTAGAGCTATTGTCATTAGCGTAACACTACGAAGACCACGTGTTGCGGGGAGATTTCACACCGTATAGTGGGAGCTTGCAGGCTCTAGCGCGGTAGGATTCT
Organism: Platanthera guangdongensis; assembly: GCA_039583875.1. NCBI lineage: Eukaryota > Viridiplantae > Streptophyta > Magnoliopsida > Asparagales > Orchidaceae > Platanthera > Platanthera guangdongensis. The sequence continues at coordinate 87,684,354 of CM077152.1, read as the reverse complement.
GAACTTCGGATCCCGGCTAGTACCTGACCCCACCTCTGCATTAAGGAGGGATAGGGTCAGAGTTAAGCTCTACCGTGCCGTATTAGGGATATCGTAACAACTTTGATGAACGTGTGAGGAATGTTATGCCACTCTGGCTCACCTGCCCACGGGTCATTTTAGTTTGTAACCCTCGAACACTCCATGGTACCCTCAAGCAGTGCCTGCAGGAGACCCACATCTTGGTTGATCTTGAGGAAAGTTGAACCGCTCCGGCTGCAACTACCAAAAAGATCAACTTCAATTGTACTCCAGGAAAGAGGGCAGAGGACCGTTCCGTCAAGTCTACATCTTGCTCTTCGCAGGGAATCTATTTATTGCAGACTGATTTTCTATATCCGCGCAGTCCGTCGGTTTTCTTTGGGTTGATTTTATAGCTTGTGGCCCGGTGAGAAAAGCAATGCCTGCCGCACCTGCCCGCCTGGTCGCAAGCTATAGATCATTTCTTCTATTTAGTGAGGACTGATTTTCTATATCCGGGCAGTCCACCGGTTTTCTTTGGGTTGATTTTATAGCATGTTGTCCGGTGAGAAAACCAATGCCCGCCGCACCTGCCCGCCTGCTCGCAAGTTATAGATCATTTCTTCTATTTAGTGCGGACTGATTTTCTATATCTGCGCAATCCGCCGGTTTTCTTTGGGTTGATTTTATATCTTGTGGCTCAGTGAGAAAAGCAATGCCTGCCGCACCTGCCCGCCTGGTCGCAAGCTATAGATCATTTCTTCTATTTAGTGCGGACTGATTTTCTATATCCGTGCACTCCGCCGGTTTTCTTTGGGTTGAATTTATAGCTTGTGGCCCGCTGAGAAAAGCAATGCCTGCCGCACCTGCCCGCCTGGTCGCAAGCTATAGATCATTTCTTCTATTTAGTGCGGACTGATTTTCTTTATCCGCGCAGTCCGCCGATTTTCTTTGGGTTGATTATATAGCTTGTGGCCCGGTGAGAAAAGCAATGCCTGCCGCACCTGCCCGCCTGGTCGCAAGCTATAGATCATTTCTTCCATTTAGTGCGGACTGATTTTCTTTATCCGCGCAGTCCACCGGTTTTCTTTGGGTTGATTTTATAGCTTGTGGCCCGGTGAGAAAAGCAATGCCGACCGCACCTGCCCGCTTGGTCGCAAGCTATAGGTCATTTCTATTAAAATGTGCGCGAACTGCGAAATCATATCCGCCCAGATCGCCGAATTGTTTCCCAGTTGGTCGTTTTCAGCCCGCAGTTTACCAGTAAACATAAGGCCACCATGCTTATATTATCATTAAGTTTAAAAGATTGATAAAGAGAATTGTGGACTGCTATTGGAACTCGACAGAGTCCGCCTGATATTTTCGTCAAGTATTCTCATTATTACGGCGGACAGTGGTCAGATTGATAAATGAAATTTCCTAATCAGCAAGTCAAAAAACTCATACAATATGGATGATCTTTGTATCACGTGGACTGCTACATAAAGATCGAACTTAATTACGTTAAATGCAGGAGTCACACTGATACCAGAATATCCTTTCTATTTGATCAAAAAATTTACATCTTTTCATCTATTCAGCGGACTACAAACTTGAGTCCGCTCCATTTACAAAAAAGCAAAAATACATTAATCTTCAGCGGTCTTCTGTTTCTTCTCAGCAGGAGGTGCAGGGCTTAGGACTTTGACATCGATCTCCAGAGAATAGCCCTCCGAGCCGCTTCCACTGCTACTATATGATCCAGTGCTTGTCACGGACTCGCTATGCGAGCTCTTGTCAGCAGAGGAAGATGAAGAGTTGCCGGACTCGGCGGACTGTTCTCTGCCTTGCTGGCTTGAGCCAGTATTGTCAGCTGTTGCCTTGACGCCTTCTTATTCGCCTTCTCTTTCTTCTTCTTCTTCTTCTTCACCTTCCTCTTCCCCCTCGATGATGACATCTTTCCCCATTGCAGCCCGCTCCATTGCTGCGACCTGCTCTTTCAACTCCGGGAAGAGCTCCAAGAAGGGAATGCCATCCACTCCTTCCTTTGCGAAGCCGCCGCAAACAAATCGATCGATGTCTATCTCGACGGTTTCCTTCACAAAGGGGAGCATGGCGGCCTGGAAGTTGTTATTCTCCAAGTCGTAGGCTACCTGCGCAAAACAAAGGAGCAAACATCAGTTCGCGGCGGACTACAAATTAAGGCCGCTGCAAATTCAACTCAGCCCAAGCTCTTCCTTTTGCTGAGCGACATTCTTCCCTAACCGCACATTTCTCTCCTTGAGCACCTTGTTATCTTCTTGAAGCTTCTCGTTCTGTCTAAGCAGGTCTCTGGACAAGGAGGAGACAAAGTGGTTCGTCACCACACTGTTCGCACTAGCCTGGTAGGCTTTCAGGGGGAGATCGGCATCGACCACCTTCTTCAGATCTCTCAAGTTGCGCATTCCATAGAGGGCGGAAATCGCAACAGGAGCATGGAGAGTTATTCTCGAGCTTTTCCACGAAGGAAGCACAGTGGACAAGCGGACATGCTTGTTCTTATTATGCCAGTGGATCATCGGGTTCCCCCTAAGATCCTTCTGGCGGTTGCCGAAGCCTTGCATTGTAAAACTTTCAGAAGAGGAGTAGTCCGCCACGGGATCCCCCTCCTCTTTCCTCTTCCTTGCAACCTCTTGTTTCCTTTCTCTTTGTGTAGGCGTAAATTCGCTAGGCGTCTATGTTAGGTTGGCGGGTACAGCCAAAATCGCTGCAAAAGCTGAAGAGTTAAACACAAAGGTCGCTGCAGATACAAATTTGAGTTCACAAAAGCTTACTTTCTTCGCGCGAAACGTCCGCCAAGCTCGCCAACAACGGAACATAGTACTCAATATCGAGGCTGGCATCGGCTAAGAATTTGACGATGGCGGACTCCATCGCGTCAAGAGGGACACTCTTGAAGGCAGAGTCTGCGCGCTCTTGCGGATAGGTGTGCGGGAATCCTAGGTCGTCTTCAAAGATTAAGAACCTGGAGGTCCAGTTGTGGATCTTGTTAGGAAGGCCCACAACCTTCATTCCTATACAGTAAAAGTAGATCACACCCTTGTAAGGGCGGCCACCGGATGAGGTTATTGAGCGGACTGAGAACATCTTGCGGAAGATGTTCATAGAGAAGGTGATCTTCTCAGACCTCAGGTAAGAGACAAAGTTGCAGATGGCAGCAAGGGTGTTGGGCGCTAGCTGGCCCGGCGCCATCCCGTAGTGCTCAAAAATTTCGGCGATCTCCCATAATAGCGGAAATTTGAATCCGCTGTCAAAGTGATCAATAGGTATGGCGATCTGAGTCGCCGTTGAAAAGTTTAGTCTTTGTTCATGGGCTGGAAGGCGGACACGAAGGTTTGAGTTCGCCATCTTATTCTCGACAAAAGCTTCAAGGTCGACCTCTGTTTGAGTGCATTTTCGGTGGTCCGCGGCATGGAAAGCAACTGCAGCATCAGTCCTTGCGGACACCATCTTGGCAGGTCGCAGGGTCTTCAGCTTCAACTGTTTTCCTGCATAGAAGAAGCAACAGGGGAATATTTATAGTAGTGGGGCCTGAGAGCTTTTTGGGGCTAGGCCACACAGCTCGCTTTTTCAGTCCGCATTGTCCGCCATAATCCAATTATTCACGTAACAAAAATTAAAAATAACGCGGACACAAACTTTAATTCACATGCCATGCAAAGTTCAAAGCACAAAAAATAAGGCGGACACAGTTTCAGTCCGCCCAACTCGGAACATTTCGCACCTGCACATTTAAAATTATGAGAAGCGGACACAACATTAGTTCGCACAGTTCGACGCAGATCACAGCAAAAATTAACAACATAATTTGCGGATATCTTATTCAGTCCGCATAAATCGCAGCACAGTTCATTGCAATTCACAACATAGAATATTGTTTAAAACACATAATTATACATCAACCAAATTGAAATAGTTCCTGGTTTTGCGGACTTAGCGGTCTTTGGCCTCAGTCCGCGTTGGCCTTTCGGTCCTATCTCGGCACAAGTGCGCATCTTGGTAGCTTATTTGAAGGACTTCGCTGTACAAGCGACAGATGTGGTGATGAATAGAGTTGATAGTCCGGTGCATATGAGCAGCCTCCCGCTCCACCCGCCTAAGGGGAACCATCGGCTCCATCGCCGGCCTAAACTCCTCATCCGCAGCATGTTGGACAACACCTGCCGGTGCTGCGACCTCCGGTGCAACACGATCTGGCAATCGCGATCTTTGCTCAGCGACCTCAGCAGCCCGCTTCCCCTTTTCTTCCCGCGCCGACGCCAAGTGCTTGCCCTTGTAGAAGCGGACATCATAAGCGAGCCTCTTCATCTCCCTATCGGACCTCTCCAGCGCCCTCGAGATGCTAGCGATCTTGTCCTTTAAGTCTTTCTCACGCTCCGCGGATGCTTTCTCGCGCTCTTCCGCCTTCTTTAACTCCGCTTTAATGTTCTGAATTTCAGCTTGAAATTTCCTTTCTAACTCTCTGATGTCGCTCAGGTTGGGCTGCTCATCTCTCGCGGATTCCTCATGCGACACCGCGTCAACACCAGTACTCGACGTAACCACAATCTCCCCACTCTTGACGGAGCCCGGTGGAGACTTTCTACTTGCAGCAAAAAAGATCAATTTCACGCTTAAATACAGTCCGCGGCGGATTCAAAGAATCAGGAAAAAAGATCACATTTTGACAAAGCAGCAGCAAGTTGCCGACTATCGAAGAATACAGGCCGCCTTGCCCGCTCCGGGTCAAAGATGCTTAACCATTTCTTCCACTCACGATGGACTCTGACACTTTGTTCAGCAGCAGAACTTTTTTAAACGACAATGTTGTCAGTTTCGGTGATGATCTTAATCGGCCTCGACTTCTGCTTCGGCGACCTGTAAAGACACTGACGCTTAAAATATTTCGGCGCCGGTTGAAGCTTACCTATCCGCAATAGCTCTGCGGCAGTCCGCAGATCCTCAGCATTCTTATCCGCCGCGGCCTGCTTCAAGGTCGCCTCGATAGTAGCTACGTGGGCAGCGATCTGCTTCTTCTGCTCCTCTATTTTCTCTTTCAGCCTTTCCCTCTCTTTTTCCTCAACAGCGGATGAAGAGGGGAGTTCGCCGCCCTTGACCCCAAGGATTTCCACCTCAGGTTGCTGCAGTGCACCCAGCATGGATTCATTGATCAAATCAAATTGATCGACATCAATGGAATCTATTATCTCATCCGTAGATAAACTGACCGTGGAGAGGGAATTGTCCCCCTGGATTTGGGCCTCCGGAGTAATGAAGTCACTGTCGGGAACTTCTTTCTCGCGCGGCCTGTGCTGCAAGTCCTCATCTCCAGTCCGCTTGGAGATATTCTTCTCCTTCATCGCTCGCAACTTCTTTTCAACCCGCTCAGCCACGGTCGAGCCATCCCTCTTCCTCTTCTTTCTAGAACCTCTTTTCTCGGCATAGTCTGCAGCAGCCTTTCCTAAATCGGGCTGACTCTCGCGGACCGTCTCAAGGTTCACCGCGATCAATGACTTTGAAGGCGCGTCCTTGCCAACCACTTCTCTCGCAGTCCGTATATCTTCATCAATGTTAATGATGGGCTCCTGGATGTTGGGGGAAGATATTTCGGTCTAATTGTGTTCGCCAATGATGTCCGCCGAATTTGCGGTTTTCTGGGAAGGGGTGGTGTCCGACAGAGTTAATAACTTCTCACTTCTCAGTGGCTGTTTAGCGTGATGAACTGCGGCATCCTCCTTCTTGCGCATAGGAATATCAGTGCGGCGGACCGCTTTCTCAGCAGGCTTCTGGCTGTGGGATCTTTCTCCAGTAGAGCGGACAAGATCCCCTCTCGTCATTCTCTTTATTATTTTCTTAGTCTTTATAGGCGTTATTGCCTTCTCGCCTTTTGCAGTGAGAATGGTGAAGAAAGCGCCAAGCCTTGCCATGCCGGACTACAAAGTGGAGACCGCATATGTTGAATAGCACCCCGTGTCGATCGGAATTTCTAACAGTTCCAAGCCCTCCAGCAATATTTATAGCGCCGACGGCATTAATGAGGCATGCAAACTCGGCGGTTAAGAAAACATTTTCGAAGTTTTCTAGAAACTTAAAAATGTGCGGGGATTATATTAACCCCTCAGTCCGCAACACCCGCAGGATGTCAAGGCCTTGCTTCATTATCCGCGGACACGATTCGGCAGTCCGTCCAGCTCGACAAAGCAGCAGTGATCGGCTAGCAAGGATGGACCCCCATCGGCGGACTCAACGCTCTGTTCGCCCGGTCCGCTATGGCTAGGAGCTCTGGCTTGATCCCCCTTTGGCAGACGCAGTTCCCAGTCCGCCCAGGCCGCCATCCTCCCGCAGGATCACGCCTAGCAGCAGTGGGTGGGCACTCCAGCCCACGAGCCCAGTCCGCCCCTTGTGCGTGGACTGGCGTGTTCTTTCTTTTTGCTTCCCGTCACCGCTGCCCGGTTCTCCTGTACCCCGGGAAGTCGGTTATTTTAGCACTGCCCGTTTGGGCAGACCCCCATCCTATAAATAGGGGGAAGGTGGTGCATCCAAGGCACGCTGACTCGTGCCTAGGAGATTACTTGTTAAAGGCTGCGGACTCGAATCTCGTGCTTTGCGGACTCCAGCTTGCTCATCTCTTGCTTCTTCTTCTTATCCTTGTAATCAACCACTTCTTCAGTAAAAGGAAAGGTCGTCGCAAGAGAGGCATTCACGCCGCTACGTGCGAATTCTGTTGTTGTCGTGGCTCACGGCCCTGCTATTCTTTTGGCTCTCGTCTGCTTAGTAGATTGCTACTCGCAGTCTCTCCTCTCCCTTCTTTTCCATTGTGCTCGAACAGTTAGCTGGTGGTGCTCGACCCCCTTTGCGTTTTCGTGCATCAACAAAAATATAGTATAGAAATTGTCATATTAGACTCGGGGCCTGTTGAGTACATATACTCACGTAAATTAATATTATTTTATCTAATAATGATTTAGAGGTAAATTAAAACTAAATGAAGAAAAATGAAAATAAACTAAACACTTGATCAATACTCCTTTTGAACTCAAATAAACTTCTATAAAATGCAAACTTTTAATTATCTACTTCGACTGTGGAGGTTCCCCAAGTACGAAAGAGTCTCTCTCAAGCTTATGCTTTTAACTAACCTTAGATTGGTCGATTAAGACATCTCGGCCAGTTGAAACCCCTAAGCTTGCTTTAGGCGGTGAACCCCTCTATTGTATTTTCCTCCAATCCGGAAGATACGTGTCATCGTCTCTCGAGGATTTCATGCGGCTCCTTCTACTTTTGAGTGATCTAATCATAACTGCAACCTCTTGGTCATTTAAGATATGGATCTATGATCGAATAACATATCCGTGAAATATGAATTCGACACAAAATAATTCAAAGATAAATCAAAGTAGAAATAAAGATAGTTTATAAAGAAAAAAAGTTATTTAATTTTAAAGGTTGTCATCATCAAGTGCAAATGGAATTAGCTAGATGACATGATTAAACAATATACATAAAGATATAAAGAGAGAGACATGCTTACAAAGAAAAAACACTTGAATTGTAAATAGCAAAAGTAAAACTAAACTATGAATTAAAAAGTACAAGGAAGGAATGCAAAGATAAGAAATAAACTAATAAAACTGGCTAAGAAATACTCTTAGATGCCTCCCCAGATGCCCCCTCTGGCTCCAGGATTTGTCTGGAATTTATAGGCTATTTTCTGGAAGGTCACACCCCTCGGTCACGCGTGTGACCTAGGGCATGTAAGGCTCGAAACCATCATCTTAAAAGCCCGGGAACATTGGGAGAAAATCACCAAAAGTGGTCGTTTTGCGGGTCATTCCCCTTGGTCACGCCCGTGACTTAGGGCGTGTCAAGTCTGTTACAGGAAACAGAGGGAATTCAAAATCGAGGGAAATAACTCTAGTAGTTGCTGAAGGGTCACGCCCGTAGTTCACGCTCGTGACCTAGGGCATGTAAGCCGAAAAATCGCTGGATCTAAAAGTGGCAACATTAAGCGCGGCACGCCTGGAAGTCACGGCTGAAAGCTCCCGTGAACTAAATGTCACGCAGTGTGCCCTAGGAGTGTGAGGGAAAAACTATTTGCAATCGAAACTACAGCCCCGTCACCTAGTCTTGCCTGCGGGTCACGCCCGTGACCTATATGTCACGCCCGTGACCGAGGCATGTAACTTTAATTCGACGTGGAAAGTACTCTGGAGCTCCTTATATGTCACGGTCAAATGTCACGCCCGTGACCTAAGAGTCACGTCCGTGTCCGGGCCGTGTCAAGTTGAATTTTCTTGCAATCTTCAGTTTCATCTCCTGATCAGTCCTACAAGCTCCAAATTGATACTCGCAGCCCAGATTGACCAGAAATATAAAAAGAAAACAATTAGAAACATAATTACTAAAATATAATTATAATCTTATTATTTATTAAATAAAAAATATAAAAATAACGATATAATTAGAGTTATCAAATACCACATACTTACTCGTTTGCTCGTCCCGAGCAAACAAATTTCCATATGGAGAAGATAAATTTCAACGCTAGAAAAGAAAAATTGAACATAAGGAGTAAAAACCGAAGTCTTATGCCTATGTGCGTAGCTATTTTAGTAGAAAAACCTAATCAACAAACAAATTAATTTTTATTTTTGTAGAATGTGTTTCCACTTATTATTTTCACTTTTAAAATTGAAAATCGAGGAAATCCTAAAATTTTATTTAGAGAGAAGGTAGCGTGTGTACTAAGATTGACATTACAAAAAACAAAGATAAGGTTAACCTCCAAAGAAATCCAATAATGTCGATGGCCATAGGCTTACCCTTTCACACTCTCGCCATGACACTATTCTAACATATAACCATAAATCATTAGGACTTCATTAGGTTGTAAGGCAGGCTTATGTTTTGGTGCGGGTAATCAAAGATAATTACGACGGCTAATCACACCCAAATCTAAATAGAGCTCGCACAAAATAATCATGGCTTTAAAAATATAGCCAATTTCCCAAATCCTTTATTTTTTTCTTTTTTTTCATTCATTTTTTATTTTTATTTCTCTTTCTTCCCCTTTTAAAGATTTCTTTTCTAATGTTTTTTTAAGGAAGGAGAAACAAAATCAGCTCTCTTTTTCAATAAAAATAGTCACTAAATTTTAGATGAATCATAATCACTCAAAAAATTTTCATATAAATTGTATCGAGCTTGGACATAGGTGTGCGATTAGGATGCTTTTTAGGCCTTGGTGAAATAAGTTTTGGTGGATCTAAAACAAAATATAGGGTAATATGCTCAAAATGGTTTAGCAGGGATAATAATGTTAGGTACGGGTGCAAAGGCTCAAACTTGCCAAAAGAAATGTCTAAATCATATCTATGCTAATGAGTTTACCTTATGCAAAGTCTTGAGAATAGCTAGATGGCAAGTTCTAGACATCGAGAAAGAATACCTTTCTCTTGATTCGTGAAATATCTCTCTAGTAGACTCTTATGTTGAAGACAAAAATGACCTCAACGAGAGTTCAAAATAGGGGTGCAGGCAACACCTACTTCTCTCAAGCCTCAACCCTCGACTAGATTCAAAGGTCCCTGGACTGACCTAAAGCCTCAGTAGGGAGGTCCCACCTCACACCCGAAAGATCTCTGAGAGCTTCCCCTCCAAAGCCAAAAGCTGGGCTAGGAGCTCCTCAGAAAGCACTGGTAATTGGGAGATAATGAAAGCCTGCTTTCCAAAGATCCCTTATGGGTCTATTTATAGCATATTGCTGACCTGCGATTACTGAAATGCCCCTAGCTGATCTGCCAATAGCCGAATCCCGCAGTTTTCCTAAGGGTAACTTGGTCATCTAACCAAATGCCCTAGGCCCCACTCGGTGTGAGCTCTGAGCCGAGAGCTTTCTGTCCAGAGCCCGGCACAAGCGGTCTCGCCTTCCTATAGGCGAGAGCTTCTTTAAGACGATCTAGGTGCCAGCGCAAGCGTTCCCGCGCTGGCTGCATTTGACGATCTGGCTGCGCTCGACGATTTGTGTTCAACGATCGATGAGCACGGGGCGCCTTGCAGGCGAGAGCTCCTTTGAGACGGGAGCTTGGCGCTAGCGCAAGCGTTCTCGCCTACTTGGGCAAGAACTTCTTTGGTTAGCCTGATTGTGACCGTTGCGCCTCCTGGTCTGACTCAGCGAATATGGGGTTGTACATAATCCCCGCTCTTTTCGAGCTAGCTCTGCTCTCGAAAAGACACGTCCAACCCATAAATATTCGTTGAGTACGTGTCAGCATCAGGGAATCTTTTGGTGGGCCATACCGTGGCTATAAATATGTGTGCTGATAGACGGTCATAATTCTGCCCTTGAATCGTCATTCTTCGCCTGAGCTCTCGCCTCCTCTCGTGATGCCTTCCAAGCGTGCCGACAAACCGGTCCGGCAGGATCTTCAAGACCGCATCAATGCGGCACATGCGCGAGCTAAGGCTAACAGCGCCCTGGTTGCCGCATGGATGGCGAGACAGTTGTCAGTCGCTGAGCCTTCTCAGCCCAAGAAGAAAAAGAAGAAAGCAAAGGCAGTCTAGCGAGACCTACCCCACGAGAACAGGAGCCCGCCTACCCCGACCCCAAGCCACGCGGATGATCCCTCTCCGCGGAAGGTATGTCTGATTCGCCGATTATTGAAAACACTAGTCGCTTATGTGGGAGAACTTGTAACTAACGCGATACTTCTCGCAGGAAACGGTTCCCGACATCGTTAAGTCCCCGCGGGAACCCCTGGACCCATCATCTCGCCCCCTGGAGGACCAACAGCGGGTCTCGGAGGTGGCCCCTCCGCCTGACCCGAGAACTGCAGGTAAATTTTTCATCCTCGCTCTTAACTCACATCTCAGAACGCTGAATTGTCTTCCCGCAGCGCCAGCTTCCGCCCAGCCGGGTCTCGCTACCTGGGAGAACGAAGCAAGTGCTGCAAATCAGCCTGCCCTCACGGTTTATTCCTCCCTACCGGCGGGAGGAATGACCGCCAAATCTTCTGCAGCTCCATTGGATGCCAGCCATCCCGCGGGAGAGGAGACCTCCCCCCCCCCCCCCACCGCTTTCGGCCAAGCCGGGATCACCATTCGCAAAATCTACCCCCCGGGAAAAGGAAAGCCGATCCACCTACTCTTTGGGACTGGGGGGGGGGAGCTGGACTTCTCGCCTGCCATCGACCGGGGGTTCTCGCCATGCTGCAGGTATGCGGTACGTTTATCACGATTATCCTTTAGTTCTCGTCATAACTGGAATTTTTGTCAGGGGATCCGGGCTCGCGGTCTGGAGCTGACGTAGAGGAAGAAGAAGAAGAAGACAGAGAGGGGGAATACGGCGAGAGCCCCCCCTTCCCTTCATCTGACGAGATGGATGAGATCTTGACCGACGCTGGGTGCGCTAAAAGACGGGGGAAGAAGCTTGTCGCCGTCCTGTCGAAGCTTATCCGGCGAGAGAGGGCCCATAATTCCGCGGCGAGAGAGTTCTGTCAGTCGGTGGAGAAGAGGTTGGAGGCTCTAGAGCGAGACTACCTCATCGGCGAGATGGATCGGCCAGGAGGGCCTACCGCCAGATCTTCTCCTGAAAGGTTCATCGCGCGAGTCCGAGACCTGTCTCGCCGGATCAACCTAGGATGCACCGTCCTATCGTCCTACTTCAACCCGCAAGCGCCACCGAGGACCAGGCTGCGGGAGCAAGGACGATGGCGGTGGGAGCCTTATTGATTCGCGAGACCTCACCCCTCCTTGCCCCCAGCCTTCCTCTTCTCCAATGTACCCCGTTAATTGTCTCAACTGATAAATTTGCTATTAACGTTGCTACTCTCTATTCAGCTCTCGCTTGGCGAGAGTAATAATTATTGTTATTATTATTATTGTTTCCTGTTTAGTTTTCATTTTGCGAGAGCGACCTGGCCTCCTGTTTGTTCTCATTTTATATTTAGCTCTCGTGCTAATCACCTGTCAGTCAGTCACTGTCAGACTCGGGAGGGAAAACGAAGCGCCGCCGACTTAGGGCATGCCGGCTGTACCCCCACAGCCTTTTTGGAAAAAAGTCATGATGATCACGGTTTTCTATAAATAGGGAAGTTCACCTACCATATTCATTTCTCTGACCCAAATCCTCTCTTTTCCTGTGTCACTTTCGCGGCTTGCCAAAAGCTCTCGCTCGCTTTCGCCTCTTCTTCCCATTCTCGCACAGCTCTCGCTCTCGCCTCCCTCCTAAACTCGTCGCCTACAACTTCAACACGATGACGGGCGGAAGCGAGGGTCGTTCAAATTGTGCAGAAGCTTTGCAGAAGCACCTGTTTCCTTCCTGTACCATTACTATGGACGAGTTCAACCTGACCCAGACTCGCTACGTTCCCGCTGGCTTCACCGCGCGGAACCCCGGTAACCACGATAAGGTAAACACCGCGGGGGAGGGGGAGCTCGCCATCCCCCTTGAGCACTTTGAGGTGGGCTTCTGCCTCCCGCTATGGCCCGAGATGCGCCAGGCCCTCTGGTATTACGGAGTGGTTCCCGCACAACTGAATTCGAACACGATCGCGATCCTGGTGGCCTTCATCTGCTACATGCGATCCGAGAGGATCGAGTTCAGCCTTCCAATCTTCCGGAAGCTGTTCACCTTCCGCGCCAAAGGAGGGGTGGTCTTCTTTTTAGGACAACTGCTCAAGACCATCGGTCTCGCCAACAAGCACCACCACTGGGGCGAGAGGTTTATCTTCGTTTCCGGCGACTTCGGGAACGTGCCTCTCGCTCCCATCCAATATGAGGACGCCGCCTACAAGCCGCCTTCCTTGGGCTCGCACGAGAGCGCCCTCCTTGAGTTCTTCGGAACCAAGGACTTTGACGTCCTCTTCCTCCGGCGAGACGTTGATTCACTCCTCCCCGGGCCCCTGGGCGAAGGTAAAGTCTCGCCTTTGTCTCGTTATTCCCTTCTTATCGTTAGAACTAAGTGTTGTCGCTTTCACAGTAGAGCGTGAGATCCCCCTACTCCAACCCTTTGACGAGGCTCGCGCTGTCGGGAGCCAAACTGCGAAAGACCCGCTGGCTCTCGCAAAGGCCGCGACGCAAGCTTGCCGGGACGAGCCGGCCCCGCCTCCTTCAACCGGCGCCGGGAAGCGAAAGCCCGGCGTCCCTCTGCCCCCACCGATCAAGAGGCCTAAGATAACTGACGCCGAGTTGGGTAAGACTGTTGTGGTGCCGCCCTCTCAACCTCTCTCGGCGGGCCGCTCTTTTGAAGAGATCATGTAGGTCGTCAACGAGATCGCAGCTACCAGTGGTGGCGCTGAGGCCCCTGCCGAGAACCCTCCGGCCCCCGGTGTAGTGGAAGGCGAGGGAGCCACTGCCGAGACCTCCGGCCAGCCTTCGTCTGGAGAGGTGCCGCGGGGCCACCACAATTTTGGTCTCGGCATGAAGTGCCTGGATGCGGAAAAGAAGCCGTTGTTACAGTGGGACCCCGACGTCAACAGGGTTTCGATCTCATCTCTCCTCCCCAGCAGGGCGGAGCGAGATGAGGTTACCAGCGAGGCATTAGCCTTGGGCTACTGCCTCTACAGCCGGGAGAACGCCAGCGTCTATGACAGGATGACCACCAGTCTCCTGGCTTATGACTCCACCCGGGCTCTGATGCGCGGGCTGGAGCTTGCAAATATGTGTGCTCGCCGGAGCATCACCATCGACCGCAACTTCTAGGATATTTTCAAGGCTAGGGAGGGCGCGGTGGCTGAGGCGGCTTCTTTGAAGAAGGAGCTAGAAGACGCCAAGCAACTGCTGTCTTCTCGCTGGGCGGAAGAGGTAAGCGAGACCTTTCTCGGCACTTGCTCTCGCCACTACAGATTTCGAGTACTCTTGTCCTTCCATGCTAACTTCCCGCCATACAGGATTCCGCTCAAGCCGCGGCGCTTCGCGAGGAGCTGTCGCAGGCGCAATACGAGAATGTCCTCCTGAGTGACCAGATCTTGCGCCTGGAGGCGAATGCACCCCCTCCTCTAGACGAAAGACTGAAGATCCGTTACTACTCTGTCTATGATATCGACAAGCTCCTCCAGGCCAACGCGCAAGCTACCATCTACCTGACCTTGGAGATGCTGCGAGATGTCGGATGCCTGGACGGGAGGGGCAAGATCATTACCGCTCAACAACTCGTCCCCTGGCTCTTCGAGCCTATCCCGAAGCACCCGGGCGCGCCTGATACCCCGCCCTCAGATGTCCCGAAATCCCCTGCTGTGGGTGGCGAGACATCCGGGGAGAACTCAGGCAAGAGCTCCAGCGGGAGTTCAAGCAAGAGCTCCGAGGGGTACAGCTTGTCCCACTGATGGGCCCCCTTTTTCTCCTATTTCCTTTTTGCCTCAGTGTAAAGAGCGAGACGCTCTAAACTTGAAATTATATATATATAATACATTGTAAATGTTTCGTTGTAAATGTTATTGTCCTGTTCTTATTATGAATGTGCTTGATGTAATTGTTGTGGCCGAGCGTTCCTTAAGCACGCTTCCGCCGAGGCCCTTGGCCTCCCTAGGGTAGTCTCCCTTAGTGATGGATAGGCGGGAACCTACCGAAAGATCCCCGGGCTTGGTCGTTTCGTTCCCGTGTTCTGTCGAAAAATGTCTGCCAAGAACATGGCTCGCGAACCCTTAAGACGGGCCGTCCCCCTTTAGCTTGCGCGAACCGTTCAAAGATGTCGCATAATGCTTCTGCCTACCTGTCCAAGAATATTATTAGGAGCCTTCTCGCCGAAATCCTCCTTCAGCGAGACCTCCTTGGCGGGGTTCTTCCCGCCGAGATCCATTCTGGCCGAGACCTCTCCTATCTTTACCTCTTTCCATTTCGTGTTCCGGGTGAGTTTCCTGCCTTGCTCAAACCAAACCTATCCCCCACAGGCGAGCCTTCGGACCTGCCAGCTAGATGAGAGCCTGCGCAGTGGGTCTACCTGGGGCCGAGCCGAGCTTGGGGTGTCGATGACGTTCTCAAACCAAACATATCCCCCACAGGCGAGCCTTCGGACGTGCCAGCTAGATGAGAGCCTGCGCAGCGGGTCTACCTGGGGCCGAGCCGAGCTCGGGGTGCCGATGACGTTCTCAAACCAAACATATCCCCCACAGGCGAGCCTTCAGACCTGCCAGCTAGATGAGAGCCTGCGCAGCGGGTCTACCTGGGGCCGAGCTGAGCTCGGGGTGCCGATGACATTATCAAACCAAACCTATCCCCCACAGGCGAGCCTTCAGACCTGCCAGGTAGATGAGAGCCTGTGCAGCGGGTCTACTTGGGGCCGAGCCGAGCACGGGGTGCTGATGATGTTCTCGAACCAAACCTATCCCCCATAGGCGAGCCTTTGGACATGCTAGCTAGATGAGAGCCTGCGCAGCGGGTCTACCCGGGGCCGAGCCAAGCTCGGGGTGCCGATGACGTTCTCAAACCAAACCTATCCCCCACAGGCGAGCCTTCGAACCTGTAAGCTAGATGAGAGCCTGCACAACGGGTTTCCATGGGGCCCAGTCGAGCTTAGGGTGCCGATGACGTTCTCAAACCAAACATATCCCCCACAGGCGAGCCTTCGGACATGCCAACTAGATGAGAGCCTGCGCAGCGGGTCTACCTGGGGACGAGCCGAGCTCGGGGTGCCGATGATGTTGTCAAACCAAACTTAACCCCCACAGGCGGGCCTTTGGACCTACCAGCTAGATGAGAGCCTGCACAGCGGGTCTACCTGGGGCCAAGCCGACTTCGGGGTGCCGATTACGATCTCAAACTAAACCTATCCCCCACAAGCGAGTCTTCGGACCTGCCAGCTAGATGAGAGCCTGCGCAGCGGGTCTACCTAGGGCCGAGCCGAGCTTGCGGTGCCGATGACGTTCTCAAACCAAACCTATCCCCGACAGGCGAGCCTTCAGACCTGCCAGCTAGATGAGAGCCAGCGCAGCGGGTCTACCTGGGGCCGAGCCGAGCTCGGGGTGCCGATGACGTTCTCAAACCAAACCTATCCCCCAAAGGCGAGCCTTCGGACCTGCCAGCTAGATGAGAGCCTGCACAGCGGGTCTACTTGGGGCCGAGCCGAGCTCGGGGTGCCGATGACGTTCTCAAACCAAACCTATCCCCCACAGGCGAGCCTTCGGACCTGCCAGCTAGATGAGAGGCTGCGTAGCGGGTCTATATGGGGCCGAGCCGAGCTCGGGGTGCCGATGACATTCTCAAACTAAACCTATCCCCTATAGGAGAGCCTTCGGACCTGCCAGCTTGATGAGAGCCTGCGCAGTGGGTCTACCTGGGGCCGAGCCGAGCTCGGGGTGCCGATAACGTTCTCAAACCAAACCTATCCCCCACAGGCTAGCCTTCGGACCTGCCAGCTAGATGAGAGCCTGCGTAGCGGGTCTACCTGGGGCCGAGCCGTGCTCGGGGTGCCGATGAAGTTTCCATCTTCCTGCCATTAAGACTTCACAATAGACAATAAACAGGAAGTAGTTTGAGAAATATATTATATTGATCATGTTTTGAGTACACATCTTCCGCTCTCCCTTCTCATGGGTAGAAGCATTTCAAGTCATCCCATTTCAGGAGTGGTTCAAGGTCCTACCCTCCAGATCCTGGAGGTAGTAACCTCCTGCTCTCAGTACTCTCTCCACAATATAGGGCCCCTCCCAGTTTGGATTGAGCTTTCCCACCGGGACAGACCTCCCTGCCGCATCAACTTTCTTTAATACCAGATCTCCCTCCGCGAATTACTTTATCCTGATATGCTTGTTGAAGTGCTTTGCCATTCGATGCTTGATCTCTTCTTGTCTGAGGGATGCCACGTCTCGCAGCTCCTCTTCCAGGTCTAGCGAGAGGCTTAAGCTTTCTTCATTTTCCATCCCCCAAGCCTCGTCTCCATCACCTGCAGCCGTAACTCGTAGGGATCGGACCTCGAATTCCATGGGCAGGACCGCCTCACATCCATGGGAAAGCTTGAAGGGAGTCTCGCTGGTGGCTGTATTCGGGGTCATTCTCAAGGCCCACAAGACCGAGGGGAGTTGTTCTACCCAACTCACCCTCAAATTCTCCACCTTCTTTTTGAGCAGGTTTACGATAATCTTGTTTGCCGCCTCTACCTGACCGTTGCTCCTGGGGCGGTGGACGGAGGCAAACCTCAGGTCGATGCCCAGCTGAGTGCAAAAGTTGATGAACTCTTCACTAGCAAACTGGGGACCATTATCTGTGACGATGGCCTGAGGCAGCCCGTACCTGCAGATGATCTCCCCCCAGATGAAGTTCCTGATGACTTGGGAGGTCACCTTCGCTAGCGCCTTAAACTCCAGCCACTTGGAGAAGTAATCTATCATAACCAGGAGGAACCTTCTTTGCCCACTAGCTGGAGGTAAAGGCCCAACTAAATCCATCCCCCAGATGGCGAAAGGTCACGGTGTTGTGATACTTCGGAGCCTTTGAGCCGGCAAGAGCTGGAGGGGGGCGTAGAGCTGGCATTTTCTGCACTTCCTCGCAAACTCTATCGTGTCCTTCCTCAGGGTGGGCCAGAAGTACCCCTGCTTGACCACCCTTGCTTCCAATGTCCTCCCTCCGGAATGACTATCATATTCCCCGGAGTGCACCTCCTCCAAAACATGTCGGGTCTCCTCCTTCGTCACGCATCGAGCTAGGAGGCCCGAAAGCATTTTCCGGTGCAATCTTCCTTCATGCATGAGATAATGAGCTGCCTTATATCGGAAGTTTTTTGCCTCCTTGATCCGCTCAGGGAGGGTTCCTGTCATGAAGAAGGTAACGAAGGGATCGACCCACGAGGGTCGCCGATCCACCACCATTAGCTCTCCCTCTTCGATCTCCGGATGGAATAAATCAGTCAAGGTATCCCCTCCCTGAGGTCCGAACTTAGCCAATCGATCGGTAGCAACACTCTCTCCTCTAGGGACGTGTTGAATGGAGAACGTCCAGAACCCCCCGATGATTGCCCTCACCTTGGACAAATATTTCACAAGGGTGGACTCCCGAGCTTCGAACTCTCCTCGAATCTGGGATGCCACCACCAATGAATCCGTGAAAGCCTCAACGTCCTTGATCTCGAGCTCCTTTTCCAAACGAAGGTCGGCTATCACTGCCTCGTACTCTGCTTGGTTGTTGGTCGCGGGGAAATGTAAAACGACTGCTTGTTCTATGGTCACCCCTTGAGGACTTGTCAATACCACTCCCACTCCGAGGGAGCGCTTTCTCGAGGCCCCGTCAACCGTCATCTTCCATGCTTCCTGTGGCTGTGACACCTCGACCCCGACTTCTGCAATGTAGTCTGCCAAGAAGTCGGCCACCACCTGTGCCTTAATGGAGAGCCTTGGCACGAACGAAATATTGAAATTACTCAACTCGATATACCACTTGGCCAGCCTACCTGAGTGCTCCACTCCTTTGAAAATCTTACAGAGAGGATGGTCTGTCACCACCCTGATCGAATGTGCTTGGAAATATGGCCGGAGCTTCCTGGCCGAAACGATCAAGGTATATTCCAGCTTTTCTAAGATAGGGTAACGAAGCTCCGCCTTCTTTAGGATCCTGCTAACATAATAAATGTGCAGCAGCTTTCTCCCCTCTTCTCTGACCAGGACAGAGCTCACCGCCTCTGCTTCTACCCCTAGGTACAAGGTTAGACCCTCCCCCTCCTTTGGGCTTTGAAGCAGAGGAGCCAGGGAGAGCTGCTCCTTCCGTTTTTGGAAAGCTTCTTCACACTTCGTGGTCCACTCAAACCTTTGGTTCCCTCGTAGCACTTTGAAGAAAGGTGAGCACTTCTCCCATGACTTGGAGAGGAATCTGCTAAGGCTGGCCAGCTTCCCTGTCAAGCGCTGCACCTCCCTAGCGTTTCGCGGTGATTCTAGTTCTAGGATGGCTTTTACTTTATCGGGATTACGTTCTACCCCTGCCGGGGTCAGAAGGTGCCCAAGGAACTTCCCACGGCTCACCCAGAAAACACATTTTAAGGGGTTCCGCCACATTTTGAACTTCCTCAAGGTGGCGAACGTCTCCTCCAGATCCCAGAGATGCGAGTTCACCCCCTTGATCTTTACCATGAGGTCATCAACGTAGACCTCTAGGTTCCGGCCCCTCTGGCCTTGGAAAACTAGATCCATCATCCGTTGGTAGGTAGCCCCTGCGTTTTTCAACCCAAAGGGCATCATGTTATAGCTAAAGCACCCCTCCCGCGTGATGAAGGAGACGTCCTTGACGTCGGGAGGGTGCATTCGGATTTGATGGTAACCTGAAAAAGCATCCAAAAAACTCATAATAGAAAAACCGACTGCTGAATCAACTAGGGCGTCGATCCAAGGCAGGGGGTAGCAATCCTTAGGGCACGATTTATTTAATAAAGAGAATTCAATACACATTCGACATTTTCCACCTCCCTTCTTCACCATTACCAAATTGGAGATCCATCCTGGATACTGGATCTCTTAGATGAAGCCAGCCTCTAGGAGCTTCTTGACCTCCTCGCGTATTGGCTCCTCCAGCTTTGTCGTTATGGTCCTCATCTTCAGGCGTATGGGGCGTGTCCGGGGGTCCAGATTCAGGCGGTGGCAGGGCACGTCCACATCGATGTCCGACATGTCTGCCGTGCTCCAAGCGAAGACGTCGATGTTGCTTTGAATGCAGGCCCGCTCTCGCTCCTGGTCCTCGGGACTCAAGACCCCGCTGATTCGCACCCTCTGTATCTGCCCGGCGCTGGTGAAGACTTCCATCTCTACCACCTCCTCCGCCGGCTCCAGCCGTGACTGTTCCCAGCCGGCCCGGCCTTCCTCTTCTTGCCCAAACTCTTCTTCCCCTCCTGCTCCCTCAACTTCCATCGCCTTACCCTGCCGCTGCTCAATCTCTATGCCTCTGTGGGCTTCCTCCTCAGTTCCTTCTCCTTCCACTTCCTCCTGTCGTCTCTCTTGCAGCTTCGACTCTCCGTCCCTCCGGACCTCTTACACATATCCTCCCATTTGCTCCTCCTCAATCTCCATTGCCCCCTCCGGGCTCTCCTGCTGCTGCTCGACCTATGCACCCCTCTGGGCCTCCCAATCGGCTTCTCCCTGCTCCTCTGCTATCTCCTTCCTCAACTCTCCCGGGATCATCTCCTCTACCCTGACAACTTCTTCACGCGCTGTCATATCCTTCCCCAACTCCTCCACCTCAGCCATCCAAGATATGGTGTTGACCGCCGTAACGTAGCACTGCCTTTCCACTTTGGTTCCCCTCTGACCCTGACCTACACCCCTCCGTTGTTGAACTTGAGATATTGATGAAACGAGGAGGGGACGCAGCGAAAGGCACTGATGAGGGGACGCCCAAAGATGGCGCTATAGCTGCTTGGGGCCTCCACGATCACGAACCTGAAGTTCCGTGACACGCCCCCTAACCTCACGTGCAACCCTACTCCCCCTTCCAGTTCTTTCCTCTCTCCGAAGAACCCGAACAACGGTCCATCCGAGGCCAAGATCGTTCAGGTCTCCACCTGCATCTCATCGAAGGACCTCTTGAAGATCACTTTTACAGAGCTCCCATTATACACCAGGATCTTGGAGACCATAAAGTTTTCCACTACCGTCTGGATCACCATGGCATCAAAGAACAGATCCTCATAATCCGGCATATCCTCTGAAGAGAAGGTAATTTTTTCTTTCGGGGGCAGAGCTTGGGAGGTAGAGGCTACCCCCCTTCGGAACATGGTCTGGAGGCTCCCCTTTCGGGTGGCCTCGTTCCCAATCACCCCATGGATTGCCCTGATTCCTCCCTGGGTTCCTACATCCACCCAGTCCTCGAACCTATCCTCTGTCTCCCCATGTTGCACTTCTACGATCGTTACTGACGGATCCTTCCTCCTCAATCCTGTGGCCTCTCTCATCTCGAAGAACTCTGGGCAAGTGGCAGTTGCGTGTCCCTCCTCCTGATGGAAGTCACAGAAAGGCAATGCCACCCTGCCCCTTCTTCCTTCTCCATCCTCCCTTATTCCAGCTCCTCCTCGAGCTCCTCTCCTTCCTCCTCTGCCTCTACCGATCCCCATTGCCTCCTACTAATGCTGAAAACGATCCCTCGCCCCCTTTCTCCATGCCGGCTGATCAAACTTCCTTGGCTCACGGAAGTTATCCCTTCCCTGGAAACCTCCTCCTAACTCCTGGGGGCGACCCTCCTAAGGCCTCCAACCTATCCAGTTATTCGGCTCTCGGGCCCCCCGATGATGCTCTCCTTGCTGCCCCTGACCTCGGGGATCCTCTCTTCTTCTCTCTTCTCTCTGCTCCCTCTGCTCCCTCTGCTCCCTCTGTTCCCTCTGCTCCCTCTGCTTTCCCGCTCCTGGCTCGTTCACATCGTCCTTCGCCAACCTGGCCAACTTCCTCGCAAACGCCGGATTGGCCCTCTCAAAATCCGTCTCCTTTGCCGCCCTCTCCATGAGCTCCTCAAAAGAGAGGGGGGCACCCTTTTCAACTCCATACTAAAGAAGCCTAGCCTCAGTCCCAGGATAAATGCAAGCATCTACGTATATCCAAGGACCTCCTGGACCAGGAGGATCTCCTCCTGAAACCGATCCACGTAGTGTCCCAACGTCTAATCCTGCTTCTGCCTCACCGAAAACAGGAACTCCGTCTCCTTCTTACGCTTCTTCGATGTTGAGAACCACAACAAGAAACCACTCCGCAGATCCTCAAAACAGTAGATTGATCTCGCCGGCAACTGGTGGAACCAGTCCCGCGCCTTCTCCTTCAAGGTGATGGCGAACAGCCGACACCTGAAGGCTTCTGTCATCTACCTTATTGAAACCATGTCTTCAAACCACTGTACTTGATGTACAGGTTCATCCTTCCCCAAGTAGTAGGACATGTCCAGCTCCCGGAACCTCTCCGGTACTGGAGCTGAGATGATGAGCTCGCTGAAAGGGCTCTCGCCTCCTGCCTAGCTAGAGGGCACGTCCCGCAGCCTCGGCTGGCTGGACCGATCCGCGAGACCGTGCCCAGGGAAGAGCTCTCGTACTGCCGCCTCCCTCTCAACCAGATCTGTCAAAGCCTCCTTGCCGGGATGCTAGCCTGGGAAGAGCTCCCGCGCCGCCACGTCTCTCTCGCCAGCCTCCGCCGGGACCTGCTTTCCCGGCGCTGTCCAGGGGCATTTTCGCCTAAGAGCGGGACCACCTCTATTGGGACCTGAGGCATCGCCCACTCTCTCCTTGCCGAGAAGGCCAAGCTTATGGTCTGTAGGACCTCTCGCCTGAAGTCCTCCAGCATCTTCCTCGTCGCCTCTTCTCTCCGGGAGGGGGAACCTCCAGAACCAGATCCTTCTCCTTCACCTCCAGCCATGAGACAAAACTCAATGCTTTCTTGTATCGTCTGCCTTCCACGCTCACCGCACAAGAACTGTTGAAGCCAAAAATGACCTCAACGAGAGTTCAAAATAGGGGTGCAGCCAACACCTACTTCTCTCAATCCTCAACCCTCGACTAGATTCAAAGGTCCCTGGACTGACCCAAAGCCTCAACAGGGAGGTCCCATCTCACACCCGGAAGATCTCTGAGAGCTTCCCCTCCAAAGCCAAAAGCTGGGCTAGGAGCTCCTTAGAAAGCACTAGTAATTGGGAGATAATGAAAGATTGCTTCCCAAAGAGCCCTTATGGGTCTATTTATAGCATCTTGCTGACCTGAGATTACTGAAATGCCCCTAGCTGATCTGCCAATAGCCGGATTCCTCTATTTTCCTGAGGGTAACTTGGTCATCTTACCCAAGGCCCTGGGCCCCACTCGGTGAGAGATCTCAGCCGAGAGCTTTCTGTCCAGAGCCCGGCGCAAGCGGTCTCGCCTTCTTATAGGCGAGAGCTTCTTTAAGATGATCTGGGTGCCAGCGCAAGCATTCCCGCGCTGGCTGCGTTCGACGATCTGGCTGCGCTCGACGATCTGGGTTCAACGATCGACGAGCACGGGGCGCCTTACAGGCAAGAGCTCCTTTGTGACGGGAGCTTGGCACTAGCGTAAGCATTCCCGCCTACTTGGGCGAGAATTTCTCTGGCTAGCCTGATTGTGACCGTTGCGCCTCCTAGTCTGACTCAGCAAATATGAGGTTGTACATCTTACGTGCTCACCTAAATCATTTTTGGATTTTTACCGGTTTCAAAGTAAAAGTAGAATAAATTATTTTTATGCATTTAGAAAAATAATAATCTAATCGTATGCTGAATATTTATTTTTACTTAAAATTCTACTGACATGTGCACTTAATTAGGAACACAGCATGACCAACAATTCTACTCCAAAATTCAAAATTCAACTGAAGCATGAAAAATTTCTAAACACTATGTAAAAGATGAAATACTTGATTTTTTTCATGTGAATACTTATAGGAATAGTAATTTCTCTAATTAAAAATTTAAAATTAATCCTACTTTTTTCAATTTTAAAAAAAATAAATACCACTATAGAGATCTCACCCCAATACTTAAAAATAAACATTTTTCCCAATGTTTATAAGCCAAGTAAGAGTGGAGAAAAGAAATAAAATAGCATAGAAAATTAAAAACAAGAAAATAAAGGATAACCAAGGGGAATCTCCCAAGAGCGCTTTTCTTTTTTCCGTCTTTAAGCTAGACGGTTAGAGTTAGGTGAATGGAAAATAAAAATTAAAGTGCACATGCAACTCCCTTAATTCATGCTTTGGCGAAGATGCCAAAGTCGCTCGCCCGGCTTCTCCTACGCTAATTGCTTGATTTTCCTTCTTGCAGTTGTCTTGAAAATGTAAAATCAAATCACCTATCCATATCTGAGGTGAGTTGAATTTTTGTAGAGGAGCATGGAAGAATTTTAATTGCAACGGCTCCACTCCTTCATGAAACTCATTAGTGAAAGAAAAATAAAAAATAAGCGCGTCAGAAAAATCTTCGCAAGGAGGAGGCTCTTGCAAAGTCATATGATTAGGGTCCAGTTGTTTATTTTCTAAATTCAAATTATTAACTAAAAATTCATTTAAAGTAAAATTATCGCACAACTAATTTTCATGAAGTTGAATTTCTAAATATTTAGAAGGGGTGCTCGAAAATTCATGAAAATAAGAATCATGTGTACTAGGAGAAGAAATAAGTTTTTCTTCTAATTCACCTAGTGCGCCCAGAATATTATTAAATTTTGGATATAATAATTCGTCGTCCTCTTCCAAATAAGATACTAAGGGGGCACATAAAGATTCATGTTTCTCCATAGGTGAAATATTCGAAGTCGGAGAATAATTATAAGAAAAAGTTTTAATACATTCTTGAAATAATAATTCCTCCTCCTCTTTGGAATAAACCACTAAGGGGCACATGAGGATTCATGTTCTGTCCTAGGTGAAATATTAGAAGAGGGGGAAGAATCATTAGAACAAGTAATAATTTCTTCTAAATTTTGGGGAGGATCAACTATGAATTGTGTAAAATCCCCAAAATTAGAAGAAGCAGAAGGTTGTCGTGTAATCAAAAAAGAACAAAAATTAGTATCTAAATAGTTATTCTCATAACTCGGGAATCCTTCCGGTTGATCTTGCGAACAAGAAAGACCAAAATTTGAGATAGAAGAAAAATAATTTAAATCAAAATAATTATTCTCTATAAATTCGAAAAAGTTTTTTCATAAAAATTAGAAGAATTGGAAAATTTGTTTTCATGAAAATTAGAAAAATGGTTATCATAAAAGTGAGAATAGTTATTTTCGTAGTTATTATCAAAACTATTTTCACAAGAAAGATTTTTATAATAATTATAATGATAACAATACTCACTTTGATAAGAACCACCACAATAATAACAAGAAATATGCCACCGTCTTGCAGCTTGCAAAAGATTAATTTTATGTGTAAGCTCGGCAACCTTAGCGGCCAATTGAGATAATATTTTTTTGTAAAAAGAAAATAAAACAACCGGTACTTAATAGAAATGAATTTGAAAAAGAAAAATAAAAATAGAAATGGAGGTGGAGAACGAGAATGATAAAAGTAATAAAATCTATTCTTTCAAAATATCAAGAAAAAAATTCCCCGGCAACGGCGCCAAAAACTTGATGAAGAATTTTAAGTGTTTTAAAAATAATTTCAAACTAAAATCGCGAAATAGGCAAGTGTACATATCGAAATATAGTATAGAAATTATTGTATTAGACTCGTGGCATGTTGAGTACTTCTACTCACGCAAATTAATATTATTTTATCTAATAATAATTTAGAGGTAAATTTAAACAAAATGAAGATAAATGAAAATAAACCAAACACTTGATCAAGACTATCTTTGAACTCAAATAAACTTCTATAAAATGCACACATTTAATTATCTACTTCGATCGTGGAGGTTCCCAAAGTATGAAAGCGTCTCTCTCGAGATCATTCTTTTGACTAACCTTAGGTTGATCGATTAAGACCTCTCGATCAGTTGAAACCCCTAAGCTTGCGACTCCAATCAGGAAGATCCATGTCATCTTGTCTCGAGGTGTGCATGCGACTCCTTCTACCTTTGAGTGATCTACTCGTATCCCCAACCTCTCGGTCATTTAAGATACAGATCTAGGATCGAAGAACATATCCGCGAAATATGAATTCAACACAAAATAATTCAAAGATAAATCAAAGTAGAAATAAAGATAGTTTATAAAGAAAATAAATTTATTTAATTTTAAAGGTTGTCATGATCAAGTACAAATGGAATTAGCTAGATGACATGATTAAACAAAATATATAAAGATATAAAGAGAGTGACATGCTTACAATGAAAGAGTGCTTGAATTTTAAATAGGAAAAGTAAAACTAAACTATGACTTAAAAAGTAGAAGAAAGGAATGCAAAGATAAGAAAATATACTACTAAAATTGGCTAAGAACTACTCCTAGATGCCTCCCCAGATGCCCCCTCTAGCTCATGGTTTTGTCTTGAATTTATAGGCAATTTTTTAGAAGGTCACGCCCCTCGGTCACGCCCGTGACCTAGGGTGTGTAAGGCTTGGAACCGTCGTCTTAAAATCTCGGGAACGTTCAGAGAAAATGCCAAAAGTCATCGTTTTGCGGGTCATGCCCCTCGGTCAAGCCCATGACCTAGGGCATTTCAAGTCTATTACAGAAAATGGCGGGAACTCAAAATAATAGGAAATAACTCGGGTAGTTGCTGAACGGTCACGCCCCTAGGTCATGCCCGTGACATAGGAAATGTAAGCCGAAAACCGGCTAGATCTGAAACTGGCGACATTAAGCGCGGCATGCCTGGAAGTCACACTTGAAAGCCACGCCCGTGACCTGAATGTCACAGCCATGTACCGTAGGCGTGTGAGGGAAAAACTATTTTGAATCGAAACTGCATCCCCGTCAGCTAGTCGAGACTATGGGTCACGCCCGTGATCCATAGGTTGCTCCCATGACCATGGCGTGTAACTATAATCCAACATGGCAAGTACTCTAGAGCTCATTTATTTATCACGGCCACATGTCATGCCCGTGACCTAAGGGTCACACATGTGTCCGGGCCGTGTTAACTTAATTTTTCCAGCAATCTTTAGTTTCATCTCATGATCAATCCAACATTGTCTAAATTGATATTCGCAGCCCAGATTGATCTGAAATATAAAAAGAAAGCAATTAGAAACATAATTACTAAAATATAATTATAATCTTATTATTTATTAAATAAAATCTATATAAAAATAACAGCAGGAAATAACTCTGATAGTTGCTGAAGGGTCACGCCCCTAGGTCACGCCCGTGACCTAGGGCATGTAAGCCGAAAACTGGATGGATATGAAACTGGCGACTTTAAGCGTGGCATGCATGGAATTCAAGCCTGAAAGCCACACTCGTGACCTGAATGTCACGCCCGTGTGCCCTAGGCATGTGAGGGAAAAACTGTTCGGAATCGAAACTACAGCCCCGTCAGCTTGTCAAGCCTGCGGGTCACGCCTGTGACCCATAGGTCATGCCCATGACTGGGGCATGTAACCTTAATCTGACATGGCAAGTACTCTGGAGCTCCTTTATGGGTCACGACCACATGTCACGCCCGTGACCTGAGGGTCACGGCCACATGTCACGCCCGTGACCTGAGGGTCATGCCCGTGACCTGAGGGTCACGCCAGTGACCTGAGGGTCATGCCCTTGTCAGGGCCGTGTCAAGTTGATGTTTCCAGCAATCTTCAGTTTCATCTACTGATCAGTCCTACAAGCTCCAATTGATATTCCCAGCACAGATTGACCTGAAATAAATAAAATAAAGCAATTAGAAACATAATTACTAAAATATAATTATAATCTTACTATTTATTAAATAAAATCTGTATAAAAATAACGATATAATTAGAGTTATCAAGGCACTCCAAAACGGGAAATGTGTCAATACGGGATCTCTGACGTAAATTTTATGTATATGAATAAAGGAAATACTTAGAAGTGTTTTAACAAGAAAATGTTTGAAGAATGTAAAGTAAAAACAACCGGCAATGATTGCGAGAAGCTTTTGTGATTGTGATATCCCATTCTAGCTCAAACTTATATTTTTCCAAGGGGGACCTCTCCATTGGCATCGATGCATTGCCAATCACTGAAGTCGATGTTGCTGATTTTCTTTGTTCTTTTTGAGCCCAGAGAGGGGGTTCTCTACTTCTTTGTCTTTTGAAGTAGATGGATCAGAGTGATCACACATCGGGAAGAGCTCACGGAATTTGCCTAGCTTGAGCTTCCTTTCCATCCACTAGAGAATAGCTCAGCAATTGTCAGTTGAATTCTCGCCTTCCTTGTGAAACTCATAGAACAGATCTGAATCTTTTGATCTTTGATATGTTGAATGGTAAGGAATTTTGTAATTAGCCTACCCTTCATGACTTGGCTAACTACTTGCATGGTCTCATCCAGTTCGGACAATAGCAAGTCACATCTTGTTGCTGATGAACTGAAGTTTCTTGCGGAGCTGGGGCTGGCAATAGTAACAATTGATCTCGGGCAAGATCCTGGCCCAGTAAGCGGTGTCGATGATGTTTAAATTTTCTTCCCTTCCTTGCGTGGGATGGAAAATCATTCAAGGGAGACCTCGGGGGTTGCTTATAAGAAGAAGAAGAATCTTTCTCTGCTATAAGCCTGGAGATGAAGCTGGGATTGCTTTTCTCACCTCAAATGTATGAGTTGTCTAAGCCAGCCAACTCTTGATATGTCCTTGGTGCTCATACATTATCCTCAAACTTAAGTGGTTCTACACGTAGACCATGTATTATAGCCACCCGATACATTTCTTGATCGACGATCTCAATGTCCAAAATCTCTCTGGAAACGATACACAAAATAAGTCAAGGTCTCATTCTCTCGTTGCCAAATCACAAAGAGGGCTTCTGGACCGCCCTTTCTCTTTGTAGAGGTAGAAAACCTTAGCAGAAACTCTCTTTGTAAATCAGCAAAGGAAGTGATGGACTACGATGAAATCCATAGAACCACTCTCTCACTTGTCCATCAAAGGATGTTACGAAGAGTTTGCATTTGGTAGCATCTAAAAGGGTCCTGAGAGCTACGACAGATTCAAAATCTTGAAGGTGCTTCATTGGATCAGTCTCTCCAGTGTAAGTTGGCAATAGTATCTCTCTGAAGTTAGCTGGAGTTGGTTCTGTAGGATCTCTAGTTGGATTTTGGCTAGGTTCACTAAATTAGGATGTCTGACCCAACATGTATAGCCAGGGTCATGATTGTGTTCTAGAGTCTAGGTTATGTCCTTAGAGTTAACACCACATGGACCAGCAATCAACAAACTGCAGAAGACTCAAGACTTAGAGAATTCTCAAACTCAGAGAATGAGTTCGACATTCGTCGAACATAGGTCGATGAAAGTCGTGCTCAACTCGACAAAATCAGAGAATTCTCTTAGTTGAGCTCGACGAACTTGAATATCAGGTCGACGAATTCCAGAGTACTTCAACACCAAGTCCAGAATTCTTCAGACTTAACTCCAGTCGACAAACTTAGTTCTCAGGTCGACGAACTTAGTTCTCAGGTCGACGATCTCTGGATATTATACTTCAACATCTTATTCTAGAAACATCTAAGTATTTGAAGTCCAGCTTCACACTCCAGTCGACGAAGTTAGAATATCAGCTCGACGAATTTGGATCTTAGTTTGACGATTTCTGGATCATCTACTTCTACACTATAAGACCAGAAACAAAAGTATTCTATGTCCAGAATCACACTCCAGTCGACGAACTCACCTTCTCAGCTCGTCGAACTTAGACCACAGTCTTGGCAAGATTTATCAAGTGACAGTTAGAAGTTCTCAGCTCGACGAAACTAGTTCTCAGGTCGACTAACCCAGTTCTGAGGTCGACGATTTCTGGACACATCACTTCAACATTCCTAAGTCCAAGAAAAATGGAATTTTGTTATTAGGTCGACGAAGTAATATTCTTAGCTCGACGAACTTGATGCACAGACATAAAAGGTTTCAGAGAAAGAAGTTCTGTCCTCAGGTCGACGATCTTGTATCTCAGCTCGACGAATAATGATTATCTGGTCGACGAACTTGACTTCTCTGCTCGACAAACTCTATACACAGATCGACGAATTCTGCTCAACGAATTCTGTAAAGTTCCAGACTTAGAAATTTCCCTCCCTCTGTCCTTCTTCTATTGCAATAATTCCTGAGTCATCAATGCCTAAATATTCTCTGAGTATTACCGTTAGTAGCAAGTATTGATTACGGTCTTCATCAGGATTATTGCTTGCCATTTTTCCATGGGACATTTGGGGAAATCAATCAATGCAAATATTCTCCAGGCCGTCAGCATTGAATGAAGAAAGGAACTCAAATTTCAAAGTGAAATTATATGAAAAATATAAAATGGATTTTCTTCATTCTCTCGATAGCACACAGAACAGATAACAATACAAGAGAATAGAAAAACAAACACAGAGAATATACAGAATACTGAGCTCACAGGGCAACAAAACTGTCTAGAGATAAGAAGCCCTAGCCCTTGACCAGAGAAAATAATAGCAAGATGATGAAGAAGAAGAACATACATTCAAAATCAAGAGTCTTCTTTCTTCTATATCCAAGGAATCTTCAAAGGACAAGAAACACTTTATCTGTCAAGAAGTTTCTGGAGTTCATCTTGTCAAAGCAAATGTCTGAAAACCTATCACCCTACATCAAAGCTTCAACTTCCTGAACCATTCAATATCTCAGGGGGAGCTCTTTGCTAAAATCAAAATCCACAAAATTCTTCTCAATTGTATCAAAGAAAGAGAAGACAAAATCACTCTCTCATCCCCCACTGTATAAATGGTTCTTAACCCCCTTCAAAATTTATTCTTGCTTGCAAGTCACGTAATCAAAAGACTTGAGGTTTGGTTTTGAGCACCTGATCAAAAGCTTATTGGTGGCAGTCACCTGATCAAAAACCTGAGTGGATTCCTACCAGGGTGGTAGAAGAGTGGATGTACCCAGGTTGGGGAACCACTATAAAATTCTTGTGTTGTCTATGTTGCTCTTTTCTTTTGTTCTTGCTGTGGCAGTACTAGTTAGGCTTGCTGTGTTTATGCTCAGTTAGTTTATATTTTGCTGAGCCTGTGGTAGAACTACTTATCTTAGGACTGATTGTCTGTTGACTAGCAAAAACTTTTATAAAACCTAAATACTCTATTCACACCCCCCCCC
Organism: Platanthera guangdongensis; assembly: GCA_039583875.1. Lineage (NCBI taxonomy): Eukaryota > Viridiplantae > Streptophyta > Magnoliopsida > Asparagales > Orchidaceae > Platanthera > Platanthera guangdongensis. The sequence continues at coordinate 87,653,722 of CM077152.1, read as the reverse complement.
CCTCTAGAGTATTTCAGATCTTACCCTCACTTTCAATTGGTATCAGAGCAAGGTTTCTTTGGTTGTACAAGCTAACCCTTGAACCAAAGATCCTAAGTTAAGTCTACCTTTTACCTTCTTTAAGATTATACACACAGCATGGCACAGAACAAAGACTATGCAGGCACCATACCTCCAGTATGCAATCTAAATAGGTTTGCCATCTAGAAGGCAAGAATTAAGTTATATATGAACTCTATTGATGAGGATATCTACAATTCTATTGTGACGGGTCCTCCTCAACCATCCACCTCAATAGCAACATCCAACACTAATGCAGTTCCACCACCTGATTGGACTGAAGCCCAGAAGAAAGCAAAGGTTGCTGATGCCAAGGCCATGATCATTCTGGCCCAAATAATGTCAGATGACATTTTTCAGAAAGTGCCAGAATGCACATTAACCAAGGCCATCTGGGATTCTATAAATCAAATGGTGGCTGGATCTGCTGATTAAAGAAAGGATAGAAAATCCAACCTCCTATCAAAATGAGAATTTCAAGGAGGAAACAGAATCAGTTGCAGACATGTACAATAGGCTGAGCTCAATCATCAATGAGCTGAAAACCTTGGACATCACCCTCACTGAGGTGAATGATAAAATCGTCAAGTGCTTCCCAAGCTCGTGGGATTCAAGGATCTAGCCAATCAAAGAGGCCAGAAGCCTAAATGAGATTTCCACAGAATCTCTCTTAGGAAAGCTCAAATCTTATGAGCAGCTCATCAAATCCAGAGAAGCAGCTGAGCAGAGAACACGTCCACCAGCAAGGAAGGAGCACAACATAGCTTTTAAAGTTGTTGAAGAAACTAAATCATCAATTGTGAATGAAGAGCTGATGAGTCTCTTTGCCAAGAGATTCTATAAAATGGAACGGAAGGATTTCAGAAGGAAGTCATCCAGACAGGATGACAAGCCAAGATATGACAAAACCCCCACTAAAGAAGTGGTTTGCTTTGGCTGCAGGAAACCTGGACACTTCATCTCAGAGTATCCAGAAAATCAAAAGAAGGAAAAGTGAAGAGAGAAGGATTCTAGAAGACAGCAAAGCAGTAGGCCTTCTTCTAGAAAATACAAAAAGAAGGAGAAGTGCTTTGTAGCTGAATCCTGGAGTGAAACTGAGGACGAATCCACATCCTCCAGCTCCAGTGAAGATGAGGAAGAGGTAAGGGCCAAAGAAGTATGCCTCACGGCTATTGATGCCTCCAGGAGTCATTCATATGAAGAAGAGTCTGACAATGAAGAAGCCTTAGAGACAGAAGTTGATTAGGTAATCTTATCTTTTGACTATAATTCTGATGCTTTTAAAATTGAATTTAAAACCATGTGCATAGATTTAATAAATTCTGAAAAGGAAATCAAAGCACTTAGGGAAAAGTTAGCTAATCAAGAAACTCTAATTGCTGAAAACATTATGTTAAAGGAAGAATTAAATCTAGCTACTGAACAAATTAACTCTTTAAAAACTGAACTATGTGAGGCCAAACAACTTGAGGAATCTCTCAATGGGAGAAGCCTTAAGTTGATGGACATTACAAGCACAGACAATGCCACACTAAATGGCAGGCTGGGCTTGGGTGCATCATCAAGTTTACCCCCCATTCTTAAGACGAATATTTTATCAACCCCCATCAAATTGGTTTCTGCTAAGGGCATAGAAATAATGAACCATAAACAAACTACATAAGAAATGCCCAAATTAAAAGATCAAAATAACAGAAACCAGAAAACGCTAATTAAAAACAAGGTTAAGCAGATTTCGTCGAACTTAGATCGACGAAATATGGCAAGTTCGTCGAACTCAAATCGACAAACGCTGAACGCAAACTTATATAATAATCATTCGTCTTACTGCGATCGACGAACTTTGTATGGTTTGTCGAGCAGAGCTCGACGAACTTGGGGCACAGAAAATGAACTTGTTCATTCTCTGAGCAGAGATCGACGATCTCATCCCATTTCGTCGAACTCTGGTTGACGAACTCAAAACAATTCTTCGAACCCAGTCAGACTTAACAAAAACTATAAGTATAACACCAACTTAAAACAAACTAAGAAACCATTTAAACATCTTGTTGATTGGATAATACCACCTAGAATATATCACCCCTTAGGATATAAAACACAACATGAATTCTCTGTGATATCTAGTGTTAAACCCGGAATCTGCGACCTATTCGCGCAGCTTTCCAGACCGGGCGGACTGGTTGTTCTAGTCGGCATGTATCTCAATTCGGACGGTCATAAGTGGTCGGGCGTCCTGTGCGGCTAGCCGCATTTTCAGATCAACTCGTCTGGTCATCACAGAAGCCGGGCGGTCTCCATTTAGGCCGCCGACAGCGCCAACCCTGCTGAGCGACAAGGCCCAGGACCCAGACCATCAGCTCGCTAGGAGGAATCCGCCAGGCCGCGTGGCTTCCCTCCTTTCTCATTTTCTGCTCATTTTCTTCCCCTCACCTCTGACCGGTTCTCCTGTACCCCGAGCAGCCGGTAACTTTAGCCCTGCCCGCTTGGGCAGGCCCCCGAGCCTATAAATAGGTGGAGGGTGCACTCCCCAAGGCACGCTGACTTGTCTCCAGGAGCTCGCTTGTTAAGAGCTGCGGTCTCAAGTCTACTGCCTTGTGGCTTCCAGTCCGGCCGGCCTATTCGGTTTCCTTTTTCTCTTTCTGTAACTGCTTCACTTTTAATCAAAGGAAAGCCCGTCGCAAGAGAGGCATTCAGGCCGCGACGGGCGAAGTCGTGTGTTGCCGTGGTTCACGGCTCGACTGTTCTTTTTTCTCTCATCTGCTTAGTAGATAACTGCTTGGAGTATGCCTTTTTCCCTTTCCTTCCTTCCCCCGTGCTCGAACCGTTAGCTGGTGGTGCTCGACCCCCTATCTGTTTTCGTGCATCGACAGTGAGGGCACATTTTTTGCATCAACAGTTAACATGCGGCCTTCAGATTAAGCCGTTTTCTGAAGTATGTGGACAAAATGTCAGATCGCCAGACCGCTCAACCTGACCTTCAACCCGGCAAGGACCCCCTTTGGGAAGCAGTCGTGCGGTTAGCACAAGAAGCTGACAAAATTTCTCATGTCGTCGATTTGCAGTTCGCCGCGGTGTACGACGTCTTGGGAGCTATTATCAAGCAGCTAGACTCGTAGTCCGCACCAACACCGGTCTCCTCCGTCAACTCGGCGCCCGCAGTGGACAGTCCGCCTGTTAATCCACTTGCTTGTCTGTAAGGAGTACAAGCCTACCCGTGGCCCTATCCGCATGCCTACGCGCAAAACCCCCCAGCATCCTACTCGCATGTGCAGTCGGCAGCCGCTCTGCGGGCTGAAAAACCAGGTCCTCAGTTCGTTGCTTATCCTGCTAATCACTTGAGGACAATGCAAGATACTTCTGCTTCTGCTTCTGCGAAAAGGAAAAAAGCATGTGTCAGTTTTATTCCAGGCAAAACAGCGTGAAAAGTAGACACTCACTAATTTCATCAGACGATTTCAGAAGGAGGTTCTTGAAGTTGGGGAAGCCAATCTGGAAATGTACAAAATTGCTCTAATTGAGGGATTAAAGGAAGGACCGTTCAAGTTAGAAGCCACCCTCAGAAAAGAAAAAACATATCAGGAGCTAATCAGCCTCGCTGATCAGTACTCTCATGCTGGGAGAGGCACTTTTGACCGTGTCATGAAAAGCAATGCAAGTTCCAAGGAATCATTTCAGACTCTATGCCAGAAATCCAGGGACTCTGATCAATATTGTGAATATCACAAAGGAAAGGGTCATTTGACGGAAGATTGTAAAGCTCTTAAGCAACTAGTGGAGAGGATGATGAAGCAGGGAAAGTTTGTTGATGCCATCCAAAGGATCTTTAAATCCCCCTCCAAAACCTGAAAAGACAAGGGCATGCTGGACACCCTCTCCGGCTTGGAATAAATAGGCCCAAAAGGCCTCGTCTTCAATCATGGAAGTAAACGCAAACGCGTTAGTTTGTTTTTATTACTAATTCATTTAATAAAGTTTCTATATCGAATATGTTTTTATTTCATATCTCAAAACCTCATACTAACACCTTTTCAAGCGTTTCTCTTTTCTAAACAGCTTGAGAAATTGAGATAACTGACTCCAAGAGACATCGCCGAGTTCAGCCTAAACCTCCCTTAGAACCGTTGTCATTAGCGTAACACCACGAAGATCACGTGTTGCGGGTAGATTTCGTACCGTGTAGTGGGAGCTTGCAGGTTCTAGTGTGGTAGGAAACTGAATTTCGAATCCCAGCTAGTACCTGACCCCACCTCTGCATTATGGAGGGACAGGGTGGGAGTTAAGCTCTACTATGCCACTTTAAGGGATATCGTTACAACTTTGATGATCGCGTGTGGAAAGCAATGTTATACACACCTACCCATCGATCATCTTAGTTCGTGACCCTCAAACACTCTTTGGAACCCTCAAGCAGTGCCTGTAGGAGACCCACAGCTGGGTTGATCTTATATGAAAGCAATGCGATACGCACCTGCCAGAAAGATCTACTTGGGCTGTACTCCAGGTAAGAGGGCAGTGAATCCCTCCCCTCTTTTTGAGTGGGCAGCTTTTGTGACCTTGCGTGGAAAGCACTGCCACGCGCACCTGCCCGCTTGGTCACCTAAGTCTGGAGTGGGTTGATTGCATAATTCCTGTGATCCTGTGAGGAAAGCAATGCTTCATACACCTGCCCACTTGGTCACATTGGTTATGAATCATTTCTTTTAGCAGACAAAGGTGGGGACTTAAAACTGGTGTTCGCTAAGTCCGCAAGCCTTCGGTTTTCAATTCAGCTGGACTTTGTTATGGTCTTCAGCTAATCCGCAGAGCTTGGTTTATTCAGTCTATCGAGCCTACTTGGGTGATGTGGATTATAGTTTCCGCGACCCTGTGTGGAAAGCAATGGGCTTTGTGCACACCTGCCCGCTTGGTTGCTTAAGTCTGTAAGCCAGGTTGACGATCTTCAGCCCCCTGCAGCCGAAGTACAAGTGCCCCCGGAAGATCCTTGTCACGGAGTCCGGGATAGACCTCACCGAGAAGCATTCCCGGAACAGCATCATAGAGAATCAGACTCTTTCTGACATTAAGTATAAGATGAAGCTGTATATGGTGGCTATTGAGTTTGGTGGCAGTTGCCCTGGCACAACACCATAATGATCGAAGATCGCGACGACCTCCATCATGACCGGAAAGCGGAAGCCGCAGTCAAAGTGGTCGATAGGTATGGCGATCTGATTTGCGTTGGATGTATTAATCCGCTCGTCCTGCAGTGGAAGCCGCGCGACTAGCGAGCTTCCCTTCATATGTTTCTCTACAAAATCCTCTAGCTCGGTTTTTGTAAGCCGGCATTCTTTATGATCTGCGGAGTGGAATGCGGAGGCCGCATCAGTCCTGACCGCAGAGGCCTTGTCAAACCACAACGACTTGGACTTAGCCCACACCCTTTCTGTCTTGTGATGAAATCTCCGAAGTCGGCTCTATTTATAGAAAACTAGTGGAGGTACAGTACTCAACGTCAAATCGTGGCTAGCCATCACGCCGCATGAACTAAACCTGCAGGAAATACAGATCAGTGCAACGACTAAGCCGCAGTTTAGTTCGTCAGTCCGCACGGCTATATCCCTGCACTTAGAATATTTTCATGGCAAATCATGTGGATATCAAACTTTAAAGCCGGCGATCTGTTTGCCAGACCGCACGGCTACTTTCCTGTACTTGGATATTTCAGAACAAAACACATGTATGATGATCATAAAATACAAACCGTGTAAGTCGCAAGCAGTTCGCAGCTTAATAAGCATACAACAGTTTACAACAACCAATTTGTCCAACATCCAGCAGAGAAAATATATTACAACATAATGTTCAATTCGTTCGCAGGGCATAGATCGCTCAAGTCGCTCAACCTTGCTTATCGTCGTCCAGTCCCTCTCGTCCTATTCGCGCGACCTGTTCACCGGTTTGTACAATCGCAACGTACACCTGGCTAACCAGATTATGAAGCGAGTGCAGAGACCGATGAACCCGTGCAGTGTCGCGTTCTACTCTCGTAAATGGGATCATTGGAATTGCACGAACCCCCAGCCCGCTTGAAGCTGCGGCCTGCCTGGGCGCCGCGACCTCCGGTGGATTTGAAGTCTCACCAGAGGCCGGGCGGCCAGTAACCGGCAACTTTCCAGAAGTCGGCAGTGCAGGCCGCTGTTCTCCAGCGGTCTCCGCTGAAAGATCTTGTCTTTGCCGTCCTCAAGATGTGGAATCTCTTCTCTGTCTCCTTCTAGCCACCTGGCCATCAACAAATACTTCTCTGCCCTCTCCTGCTCCAAGGCGGCCTGCATCTCTGCAATCTTACTCTCAGTGGCCTCCAGCGCGGTCTGTAGCCTGGCAGTCTCTTGCTCCAGCGCGGACTTCAACTTTATGGTCTCCTGCTCCAGCGCGGATTGCATCCTTGTGGTCTCTTGCTCCAGGATGGTTTGCAACTCTTGGATCCTTTTCTCGGCGGCCTCCGGGGCAACCCGCTTTTCTTCATCCTTAATCTACAGCGCTTGGGCATGTGCACTCACAGCCGCCTCCAGCGTGTCGACCTCCTTCCAGAAGTCGGCCATCTCTTTGTCACGAATACTGGGCGGAGGTGGCGACAGTATAGATAAAAGGGATGTCAAGTCTCCCGGCTTCATCGCGGTCTCCGGTTCACCTGCAGAAGATAAACCGCAGTCAGGTTCAGCCGGATAATTGCGACCTTCTTGCAAGGGAATCAGTAGGATAAGACCTCCAGTTTGATTTTTATCTCCTTCAGAGGCCGCAGTATGGTTTCTAAACACTGGCCGCGTGAATCGTTCGGGATCTATCCTCTTTAGCTTTTCTTTACATAACCGCTCTTCTTCTTTAGCTCGAACTTTCAGTTGAGCGCGGTCAGGAAAAAGCTGGTCGGCAGATTTAATATTATGTTCGCCCCCTTCTTCCTTGACCGCAACTTGTAGAAGTTAACAATTCGTTTAACTTCCCTGTGTTTACCTTGCAGCAAAGGAAGTGTGGTCACCACCGGGTTCCCGATGATCAGCTTCTTCATCTCCTCCATCTTCTCTCGAAGCTTCAGTTTCTCGGCTCCTTAAGAAACCATGGAAGCCGGATCACCAGGCTTCTCCCCAATGACTTCGACTTCGGTGCGGTCAACCTCTTCAGAAGCCGCTGGGGTCGACAGTAGTGCATCCTGCTGCTGGAGGGTCTCCATGCCCTTGAGGAGGTCGCTAATCTTCTCGCTAGCCGCGGATACATCCTCCGGCTCGTTCAGCTTGAAATCCGGTGTGGACAGACTCTCGGGTACCTCTTTCTCGTGCGGCCTATGTTAAAGACTGTCCGCGCCAGTCTTTACGGAAATATTCTGGTTTTCGGCCTGCATCTTCCTCATCTTCCTCTTCATCCTTTCCTCAAGGGTCTCGCACTGTTTCTTCTGCCATTTCAAGGAGCCGAACACCATTTCTGTCCGTTTTCTCTGTTCAGGCAAAATCCGTCCGGTCTCCAGCGCCTTCTCCGGCTCGTTGTCGTCCACAACGAATAGGACGACCTTGGCCTGCAATTCGCACGGCTTGCCAGATTCAACACTTTTCTCCTCCGTCTCACCTATTTTTAAGAGTGGTTCGCCCGTTGGAGAGAAAGTCATATCAAAGGATTTGGCAGTTCCGGTTTGTGGTGGAGCAATCTTCGAAACCGCTTCGGGATCGGTTGCGGCCTACGATGATTCGCCGATGGTTTGCGTCGGCCTCTTTTCAGATCCAGAAGCTGCTGGAGTAACCGGCTTCCCAATCTTCTTCGCAGGTTGTCGGTCAGAGTCATCCGATTTTTGGCCCCGGTTTTTCTTCTTTTCAGTCGATTTCTTCTCGCGGGCAAGCATCGATGACATGACGTCCATCTTGTGAAAGACCGCATCGGCTTGAAAGATTCTGACCGCAAGTGGCGAGTAGCGACCCGTGGCTTTACAGAGATCTTGAAGAATGTCAAGGGCCAGCGGATTTTATAGAAGCCGATGCATTAAAGGCAGTCACGTCTCCGGCTTAGTTCTACATTTTCGAAGTTTTTTTGAAACTTAAAAATGTGCGGGGATTATGTTAAGCCCGGAATCCGCGAACTGTTCACGCAGCATTCCAGACCGGGCGGACTGGTTGTTCTAGTCGCCACGTATCTCAATTCGGACGGTCATAAGAGGTCGGGCGGCCTGTGCGGCTAGCCGCATTTTCAGATCAACTCGTCTGGTCATCACTGAAGCCGGGCGGTCTCCATGTTAGGCCGCCGACAGCGCCGACCCTACCGAGCGACAAGGCCCAGGACCCAAACCATCAGCTCGCTAGGAGGAATCCTCCAGGCTTCGCGGCATCCCTCCTTTCTCATTTTCTGCTCATTTGCTTCCCCTCACCTCTGCTCGGTTCTCCTGTACCCCGGGCAGCCAGTATCTTTAGCCCTGCCCGCTTGGGAAGGCCCCCGAGCCTATAAATAGGGGGAGGGTGCACTTCCCAAGGCATGCTGACTTGTCTCTAGGAGCTCTCTTGTTAAGAGCTGCGGTCTTAAGTCTAGTGCCTTGCGGCTTGCAGTCCGGCCGGCCTATTCGGTTTCCTTTTTCTCTTCTTGTAACTGCATCACTTTTAATCAAAGGAAAGCCCGTCGCAAGAGAGGCATTCAGGCCGCGATGGGCGAAGTCAGGTGTTGCTGTGGTTCACGGCTCGGCTGTTCTTTTTTCTCTCGTCCGGTTAGTAGATAACTGCTTGCAGTGTGTCTTTTTTCCTTTCCTTCCTTCCCCCGTGCTCGAAACGTTAGCTGGTGGTGCTCGACCCCCTATCCGTTTTCGTGCATTGACAGTGAGCGCGCATTTTTTGCATGAACATCTAGCTTTTCGTATCAGCACAACAAAGGACACAAGGTAACCTGGGTCAAGAACAACTAACTGTTTTCATTACAGGAAAAGGGTTGTACAGTGATTAATCAAACATGGTACCTGGACAGTGGATGCTCCAAACACATGGCTGGCAGCAAGGACAACCTAATCAACTACAATTCCAAGCTGGGACCAAAGGTAATCTTTGGTGATTCAAAGTGTGGTCAGTCTGAAGGCTATGGAGAAGTAAGGATTGGAGCTGTCACATTCAAAAAGGTGACTTATGTTAGAGGACTCAAGCATAACCTCATCTCAATAAGCCAATTATGTGATGATGGTTATCAGGTACATTTCAATTCAAAAACCTGTATTATTTCTAATAAAGAGAAACAAAATGTTTTAATTGGAAATAGACAAGGAAACATTTATTTAGTTGATTTCTACTCTGCCAATTCAGATATTTGTCTACTGAATATAGTTAGCAACCAAAATGAATTATGACATAAAAGGCTAGGACATGTTAACATGAAAAATATTGCTAAGCTATCTAAAGACAACCCTGTGAGAGGTTTACCTTCTGGTCCCTACAAGAAGCAAGGCCTTTGCAGGGCTTGTCAACTAGGCAAGCAAACTAAATCTAGCTTTAAGTCTTTTAATAAAAGTGATTCACCTAGGATTTTGTATTTGCTACACATGGATCTCTTTGGACCCATTGCTGTACAAATCCTAGGAGGGAAATCCTACACTTTAGTTATTGTAGATGACTTCTCAAGGTTCACTTTGATGTTCTTTCTGAGATCTAATTCATATACCTTTAAAGTTCTTACAGATTTTATTAGGACCATTCAGATTGAGTACTCTAATCACGTTGCATTGATCAGAAGTGATCATGGTACAGAGTTTGAGTCTCTTCTTATGCATACGTACTGTGAGAAGGAAGGTATCAGACACTACTTCTCAGCTCCTAGAACTGCACAACAAAATGGGGTAGCTGAAAGGAAAAATAGGACGCTAATTGAAGTTGCAGACACATTACTTGCAGATGCTTACATGCCCATATCCTTTTGGGCAAAGACTGTAAGCACAGCAAATTATGTACTGAACAGGAGTTTGATACATAAGCTAAAGAATAGGACTCCCTATGAGTTACCTAAAGGGAAGAAACCTAAAATCACCTATTTTAAAGTATTTCGATGTGTATGTTATATACATAATAACAACAAGAAATACATTAGAAAGTTTGAAGCTAAGGCTGAAGAGGGAATTTTTCTAGGATATTTCCAAGTAAGCAAAGCTTATAGGGTATTTAATAAATATTCTTTAAAAATTGAATAATCAATTCATGTTACTTTTGATGAGGCTAACATGTCTTGCAAGTAGAAAGAGATTTCTTCCAGTAATCCTTTGAAGGTACCTATATAACGCCCCGAAACTCAAAAGAGCGACGGGAGCCGTTTCGGGCCAAATCTGGTATTTGGCACGGGGCACACAGCCTGGGACACGGGCGTGTCCCAGGGCGTGTCAGGCTCGAGTCGACGGGTTGGCCGCGAGGTCGATGAAACTTGGAGTCGACAATCGTCGAGTAGGGAACACGGCCTGAGACACGGGCGTGTCTCAGGGCGTGTCGAGCCGTGTCAACGATCGGCCAGGGAAGTCGACGATTTTCGCTCGACGATGTGTCGAGAGAAGGCACACGGCCTAGGACACGGGCATGTCCAAGGCCGTGTCGTATGGTCGACGAACTTCGCTCGACGAAGATTGTGAACACGGCCTGAAGCCCAGGCGTGTTCGGGTGTGACACGGGCGTGGACACGAGCGTGTCCAAGACCCGTGTGAGTCTCGGGTTATTTTATGGGCTGTGTCGATGAAGGCACACGGCCGACCACACGGCCGCGTTAGTTGGAACACGGGCGTGTCAGGTCGAACACGGGCGTGTCAGATGCCCGTGTGCTGTTCAAGACGCGTCGATTTTGACGGCGAATGGGGGACACGGCCCTGGACACGGGCGTGTCACAGGCCGTGTTCGGCCCAGTTTTAGCATTTTAGATCTGGATCGAGGCCGTTCGTTTATTTAATTTGGGATACAACGGCTGGGGGTTGTTCCTGATGGGATATACACGGGATTGGACCCTTGAAACCCTCATTTCTTTTGAGTGGTTCTCTTTCTAAGTCTAGAGAGAAGGGAGAGCAAAGGAGGAAGAAGAAGCTTAGATCCGGACTTTGGAGGAGCTTCGGAGCTCCAAATCGCGAACAGACTTCGGATCTACGGAGGCAAAGAGAGTGCGGTGCTTTTCATCCGCTTACATTTCCATGGCGCCAAGGAAGAACGCTAGGGTAACGATTCTCTTCTTGAGCATGTGAAGCTCTCCTTCTTTGCATAGGAAGCCTGCTCTCGCGAGTTTGCGGTGAGTTGGAGGTGTTCCCTCGGGTAGATATGTAAAGTCCCCGTTGTTAAGAGTCCGTAATCGAGAACGGATATAGGCATGATGTGTGAAGCCTATCCGGACATGTTGGTCTGGATCGGTGATGTTGCATTGCATAAATGCCGGAGAAGACTCCGTGCGAATGTTTGTTTTCGGGTTTTTCTACGTGGTAGATTGCAATAGGGAGCCTTGGGTATTAACCCAAAGATGCACCCGGAAAACTGGTCAGATGCGTGTTTCTTCCAAACTTGTAGGCCTGGGAGCCGATTTGAACATAACTGAGTTATGTGTTGTGTGTAAACGATTTGGGACTCGGGAAAGTTTGACCCGCGCATATGTTTTGAATTAACGTTGCGCTGTGAGCAACGGGTCAGGCGGAACCGTACCTGCTCTATGTCGTTCGTTTAAAGAGACCTAAAGTTACTTGGCACTTACCGTTGGTATAGATTGAGGGTCTTAGACAGTGGCCAGAAAGACCAAATGCTCATGAGAGATTGTCGTACCGGGGACGGTGGTGAGTCGGCAGACTTAGGCTGTGATCACCGAGAATGTGCCCTGAGAGCACGGGGCGTGTGGAAGTGCGTGCCAACGCCTGTGATGCAATGTATTTATTTACGGCTTGGTTGTGCTAATAAAATGCAGGGAAGGAGCATCGCCGCCCCGAGTTGGGGGCGGGATCGTTATAATTTGGTCAGCATTGCTGACCGTTACTTTTGTTTACCACCGTGCGGTGGATTGTGCTTGCAGCTGCTGCCGTACCAAGCGGTCAAAAGCGGGCTAAAGCCCAAATTGCGAAGCCGGCCCTTGAAGGCCTAATTGGAGTGTTTTACTTGCTTTTGTTCATGTATGACCGGCTGTGTGCCGTGGTATGGAAAACATGTAAAATGAGTAAACCCTTTTGTAAGGCCTTAAGGCCAGTACTTGTGTATGTACTTCATTCCTATTTGGTATATTAGTGGACATTCATGCTTAGTGTTGGGTTCTTTTAATTGCAACTTGTAAAATTACTTCTGCTAGAATGCTCTGGATAGGACGTTGGATTGGTTGAATGGTTTCCATTAAGTAACCACCCGGTCTGTCTGTGGTATATGGTGTCGGGCCCCGGCCGGACCTACTACTATATGCTATGCGACGGATAGGGGGTGTTACAATTTGGTATCAGACTACTGGTTTTGGTCGTGCTTAAAATGAATTTGTGGACGAATTCTTTTTAAGGGGTGGTGAGCACATGTGTGTGCGTCATCGTTATAACAGTAAAAGAACCCATGAATGTCCACTTAGGAATGAAAATACACGTGTTTGGGGAACCTGCGTGTTCCTTTATTTGATGTTTGCAATTTTATTCGCTCGCTTAACGGTGTTTTGTGCAACTATAGGTGACCGGAGGCGGTGCTGGGCCGCCAGAATGTCTGATTTCTGAGGAGTATAGTGCACCCGGTGAGGTGTTTGAGACCCCTCCTTCGTATGAAACCGTAAGAAGGATCATTGAAGGAGTGTTCGCTGTGGCGAGTGCACATCATGGAAGAAATGTACAACCCTGTGCCCCTGTTGTGGCTTCAATGCCGGGTGGCGTGATGGAGCAGATGACTTTTGGTAGACCATCGGGGCAGTAGCTGAATATGCATTTAGTGCAAGGAGCGCACACAGTTGATGAATATTTGCAAGCATTTCTTATGATAAGCCGCTACCCATTCTTCGAGTTGGATAATGAGAAAGCTACAGTCGATAGATTTTATAATGGCCTGCGCGCCGAGTTACAAGTTCTACTGCTAGGACCAAAGTTATTGGGATTCAGAGCCTTGGTGTAATCAGCTAGATCTTTGGAGGCAGACTTGAGGATGACTCTCCCGATGCCAGCGACCATGGTATAAAACTATGCAAGCCCCACAGAAGCTGAATCCGACAGAATGCTGGAGAAGGGGGCTATGACATCGACCAGCAAAGCTACTTCCACTTGTTATACTTGTGGAAAGAAAGGGCACTTTGCCCGAAGGTGTTGGAATGGTGCTCAGAGGACTAAGAAAGCTATGTTAGGAGCAGTTGAGGACGTTAGTGCAAAGGAAACGGCATTCAAAATGCCGAACACCTCAAAGTCTGGATACCGTAGGTGGTATAAGAAGGCTAGGACTTTGGGTCTAGTCCCTCCTTTTGGTGCTTCGGGGGAATCTACAGGCCAATCCCCGGGCGCATGTTATAACTGTGGGGAGTCGGGGCATTATGCTCGTGGGTTCCTAAAGCCTGGAAGAATGCACGCCGCTGTGAGGACAGGTATGGTTTAAAGTTATAACAGTTTAGCCTTAAATACTTGTCGCCCTTGTGCGTGTTAACTTAGAACTTCTTGTGCTAAGCTTTGTTTTGATTTTCGTTTATCCGGCGAGAGCACCATTCGTGTAAACGAAGCTTCGCATTCCTTTATTTAGGAATTATATTACGCGTCGGAGTACCTCCTTCGATGGTAAGTGACAAATTGGATGCGCTTGGTCCAATGGTGCTCAATGCGCGCGGGTAGATTCTGTTGCGCTTAGGTGTGGTCAGGGAGCCAAGACTTTGACTTACAAGTGTCGTTACTACCGTTAGGGTAGCTCGACGTGACTTTTGGCATGGACTGCCTCTCGGAGCAGCCAGCCTATATTGATTGCGGTCGCAAGGAAGTCAAGTTGGGATCAAGTCGTGAGACGACTTTTACGGGCTTGAAGGGGGTCGAGCAAGATGTTGGTGTCTGCTCTTCAGGTGGTGAAGGCGGTTCGTGCTGGTGCAGAGCTGTTCTTTACACTATTGGAGGTTGCAAAGCCGAAGCCTACGTTGGATAGTATTTCAGTGGTAGCTGAGTACCCTGATGTGTTCCCTGCCAATTTTCCCGGAGCCCCGCCTCAACGGGAGATAGATTTTACGATAGAGCTCGTACCAGGTGCAAAGCCTGTGTCACGCTCTCCATATCGGCTAGCGCCTAAGGAAATGGCAGAGCTTAATGTACAACTACAAGAGTTGTTGGAGCAAGGGTATGTGTGTCCAAGTTCGTCTTCTTGGAGCGCGCCAGTTGTAACAGCCCCTATCCGTCACATAGCATATAGCAGTAGGTCCGGCCGGGGCCCGACGCCGTATGCCACAGACAGATCGGGTGGTTACTCATGGAAACCATCCAACCAATCAACGTCCTACACAGAGCATTCTAGCGGAAGCAGTTTATAAAGGTTGCAAAATAAGAACCCAGCACTAAAGCATGAATGTCCACTAATCCAAAATAGGAATGTATTACAAATACCAACAGTAGCCTTAAGGCCTTACAAAATGTTTCACTTGATATTACATGATTTACAAACCACGGCACGCAGGCCGGTCATACATGAATAAAACAGTAAACACTTCCAAATAGGCCTTCGAGGGCCGGCTTCGCACTTGGGCTTTAGCCCGCTATTGACCGCTTGGTCCAGCAGCACCTGCAAACAACAAACCACCGCACGGTGGCAAAACAAGGCAACGGTCAGCAATGCTGACCAAATTATAACGATCCCGCCCCCAGCTCGGGGCGGCGATGCTCCTTCCCTGCATTTCATTAGCTTAAGCGAGCAGCATATAAATATAGCCATTTCATCACAGATGTTGGCTCGCACGGCCACACGCCCCGTGCTCTCAGGGCACATTCTCGGTGAACCGGTCGATGTCACGTCAATTAAAGCCATAGACATTCCGGACTCACCACCGCCACTTTGACGGCCAAACCTATGAGCAGTTTGTCTTCCTGGCCTGGGTCACGACAATTTAAGCCATTGACCGCCGAAGACCCTAATCTATGCCAACGACAAGTGCCACGTGCCTTTAGATCTCTTTAACCGAACGACATAGAACGGGTACAGTTCCATCTAACCTGTGCTCACATTGCAACGACAATTTAAGCCATTTGCGCGGGTCAAACTTCCACCGAGTCCCATTTCCATCACAATTCACATAACCCGGTAATGTTCAAGTTGGCTCTCAGGCCACCAAGTTGGCAGGATCACGTATTCGCCCAGTTTACCGGGTGCACCTTTGGGTTAGTCCCCAAGGCTCCCTGCTGCAATCTACCGCGTAGAAACCCGAAAAACAATCAATAGCACGGAGTCTTCTCCGGCATTTATGCAATGCAACATCACCGATCCAGACCAACATGTACGGACTCTAAACAACGGGGACCAAGAGTTGAAGGAACGCCTCCAACTTTCCGCAAACTCGCGAGAGCGGGCTTCCTATGCAAAGAAGGAGAGCTACTCATGCTCAAGAAGAGAATCGTTACCCTTGCGTTCCTCTTTGGCGCCATTGAAAAGTGAGCGGATGAAAAGCACCGCACTAGCTTTTCCTCCGTGGATCCGGAGTCGGCTCTCGATTTGGAGCTTCGAAGCTCCTCCAATGGCCGGATCTAGCTCCTTCTTCCTTCCTTGGCTCTTCTCTCTCTCTAAGCTTTTAGAAAGATGACAACTTAAGAAAAGTGACGGTTTCTAAGTCCAATCTCGGGTATATCCCTTCAGGAACAACCCCCAGCCGTTGGATACTCAATTAAAGAAATGAACGGCTTTGATTCGGGACTGAAATGCCCATTCTGGACCGAACACGGCCTAGCACACGCCCGTGTCCAGCGCCGTGTGCCTCATTCGCCGTCAAAATCGAATCGCCTGGAACAACACACGGGTATCGAACACGCCCGTATTCGACCTAACACGCCCGTGTTCCACCTGACACGGCCGTGTGGCCGGCCGTGTACCCCCATCATTTTTCCCCGAAAACAAACCGAGCACTGCACGGGTTCTAGGACACGCCCGTGTCCTTACCCGTGTCAGCTCAACACGCCTGGGTCCCAGGACGTGTACACGGTCTCGACACTTGACACTTCGTCGAGCGAAGATCGTCGACCTGATGACACGGCCTTGGACACGCCCGTGTCCTAGGCCGTGTGCCTTGTCTCGACACAATGTCGAGACCAAAGTGTCGACTTCCCGGGACGAGTGTCGACACGGGTTGACATGTCCTGCGACAAGCCCATGTCGCAGGCCGTGTGCCATGTCTCGACACTTCGTCGAACGTAGAGTGTCGACTTCGCGGGCTAAGTGTCGACACGGGTCGACACGCCCTGCGACACGCCCGTGTCGCAGGCCGTGTGCCCAGTCTCGACACAATATCGAGACCAAAGTGTCGACTTCCCGTCTCAGTGTCGACACAAGCTTGACACGCCCTGGGACACGCCCGTGTCCCAGGCCGTGTGCCTGCAGCCAGAACCCAAAACTGGCCCAAAACATCCCCCGTCGCTCCTTTGAGTTTCGGGGCGTTACAACTCTCCCCCTCTTCAAAGAATTTCGTCCTCGAAATTATATAAAGGAAAGACATGTACAAAACCAAAATTTATACCTGAGCGGAACAACTCCGGATACTCGTCAAGCATAGTCTGCTCTCGCTCCCAAGAGAGCTCCTCACGACCGCAATTGTCCCACCGGACCTTGACCATCCTGATCTCTTTATTGCGTAGCCGCTTGACCTCCGAGTCCTCAATCCGCACGGGCTTGACTTTTGTCGTTAGCCCACTATCCACCGACACTTGATCAACCGCGATCACTTGCATAGGCTCTTGCACCGCCTTTCGAAGCACCGAAATATGGAATACATCATGTAAACCACTAAGCTCCACTGAAAGCTTCAACCGATAGGCCGCTTCACCAACTCGCTCCAGAACCTAAAACGGTCCAAGGTACCTCGGGCTTAGCTTTTTCAATCGTCGCACCCGCGAGACACCCTTGAACGGCTTGATCTTTAAGTATACATAATCGCCCACAGCGAACTCCACGTTCCTGTGCTTGGTATTATAGTACTTTGCTTGCCGGTCCTGAGCGATAAGCAACCTCTCCCGAATGGTTCTCACCAAAGAAGTAGCATCTCCACTTTCGATCGCTTATACAACTTTGACTCACCCGTTTCTAACCAAGACAACGGCGTGCGATATTTTCTACCATATAGGGCCTCGAAAGGCGCCATCAGAATACTCGCTTGGTAGCTATTGTTGTATGCGAACTCCACCAAATAAAGATGGTCTTCGCATTGCTTTCCAAAATCCAAGACACACATGCGGAGCATGTCTTCCATGGTTCTATTGACCCTCTCGGTCTGCCCATCCGTTTGCGGATGGAAGGTTGTGCTGAATTTCAACTTTGTTCCCAACATTTGTTGCACTAGCCTCCAATCATTTGACGTGAACCGCCCATCTCGATCACTCACGATGCTGCGGGGCACACCATGAAGCCGTACTATGTTATCCACATAAAGCTTTGCCAACTTCTCCACCGGATCATCCTTCCTATGCGGAATAAAATGCGACACCTTCGTTAATCGATCAACAACCACCCAAATGGCGTAATTCCCCTTTTGCGACCTTGGCAAACCGTGCACAAAGTCCATAGAGATGTCGTCAAATTTTCACTCCTGAATAGGCAAGGACTTAAGAAATCCTCCCGGCTTTTGGCACTCCGCCTTTACCAAGGCGCAAGTTTGGCACTTTGCTACGTATAGCGCCACATCCTTCTTTAAACCCGGCCACCAAAACAGTTTCTTCACATCACGGTACATCTTTGTGCTCCAAGGGTGAATCGAGTACTTGGTATGGTGTGCCTCGTACAACAACTCCACCCGTAAATTTCCCACACTTGGGACGCACATACGACCGTCTTTCCAAAGTAATCCGTCCTCCACGACGAATTGGGAATTTGACCCATCCAGAGCCTCTACCATGAACTGCTTCATAAGAGCATCCATATCCAAATCCTGCCGAATACGATCAGCCAGGTCATATTGGACTTCAGTCCAATTCAGAACTGCTTCAACACTTGATTGTCTATCCACACAAAAAATCTCCAATGCCTCCAACTCTCGCACCAACTGCTCATCATGCACCGATAGCCAATTGGCTTCAGCTGGGGCTCGGCGACTCAACGCATCCGCAACCGCATTCCCTTTACCAGGCATGTAGTGGATCTTGAATGTATAGTCCCCCAGGAACTCCATCCATCTACGCTGCCACATATTCAGATCTTTCTGATCAATAAGATACTTCAAGCTCTTGTGATCGGTGTAGATATCAATCTTCACACCGTACAAATAGTGACTCCACAGCTTCAAGGCAAAAATCACGGCCGCTAACTCTAAGTCATGGACCGGATAATTCCTCTAATGTACTTTTAGCTGTCTCGAGCCATAAGCTATTACACTTCCGTATTGCAGTAGCACGCAACCCAAACCGCTGCCTGAAGCATCACTATAAATCTCGTAGCCTTCGGTCCCACATGGCGAACTCAGCACAGGCGCCGTGGTCAACCGACACTTCAACTCCTCAAAAGCTCGTGCGCACTCCGGCGTCCAAATGAACTTATGTTCCTTGCTCGTCAAAGTAGTGAGAGGTAACGCTATCCGCGAGAAGTTCTCTACGAAGCGCCTATAATAGCCGGCAAGCCCCAAAAAACTCCGGACTTCCGCTACCGTAACGAGCTCAGGCCACTCCCGTATCGCAACGATCTTCGCCGGATCCACAGCAATACCCTCTCCACTCACTATATGACCGAGGAACGCCACTGAGGATAGCCAAAACTCGCACTTCGAGAACTTGGCATACAACTGATTTCTCCTTAGCGTTTCCAACACCAAATGAAGATGCTTGAAGAGATCTTCCTCACTTTGCTAGTACACCAAAATATCGTCGATGAAGACGATCACGAAATGGTCCAAGTACTCCCTGAACGTCTTGTTCATCAAATCCATGAACACTGACGGCGCATTAGTCAGCCCAAATGACATGACCGTAAACTTATAATGCCCGTATCTCGTACTAAACGCTGTCTTCGGGATATCACTCTCCCTTATTCGCAGCTGATAGTACCCAGCCTTGAGATCCAACTTTGAGTACACCGTCGACCCTACCAACTGATCAAAAAGATCATCAATCCGGGGGATCGGGTACTTGTTCTTCTCTGTCAACTTGTTGAGCTCCCGATAATCAATACATAGCCTCAAGCTTCCGTCCTTCTTCTTAACAAAGAGGACTGGTGCGCTCCAAGGCGAAGAACTCCGGCTCACATACCCTTTCTCCAACAACTCTTGCAGTTGAACTTTCAGCTTCGCCATTTCCTTAGGCGCTAGCCGATATGGAGATCGTGACACAGGCTTTGCACCTGTCACTAGCTCGATCGTAAAATCTATCTCCCGTTGAGGCGGGGATCCAGGAAGATCTGCGGGGAACACATCAGGGTATTCCGCTACCACTGAAATACAATCCAACGCGGGCTTCGGCTTTGCAACCTCCACTAGTGTAAAGAACAGTTCTGCACCGGCACGAACCGCCTTCACCACCTGAAGAGCAGACATCAACGTCTTGCTCGACCCCTTTAAGCCCGTAAAAGTCGTCTCACGACTTGCTCCCAGCTTGACTTCCTTGCGACCGCAGTCAATATAGGCCTGCTGCTCCGAGAGCCAGTCCATGCCAAATATAACGTCGAACTCCACTAACGGAAGTAAAGATGCCTGCAGATCGAACTTCTGATTCCCAATACGAATCTTAACATCGTAGATCCTATCCGCGCGCATCGAACACTCATTGGGCAACAACACATCCAACTTATCATTCGCCATCGAAGAAGGGACTCCGATGCGTGATATAAATCCTTCGGACAAGAAGGAGTGTGAAGCTCCCGTATCAAAGAGTGCTCGTGCCGGATTTTCACAAATCAATACAAATCCTAAACAAGCAGTGGTAAGGTAACATGTGCATAACAAGTATTTAAAGAAATTGACTTGCTATAAATTAAACCGTACCTGTCACCACATCAGCCTGTTTGATGGCCTCCTGTTGGCCAAGATTATAAACCCTGTGTTAGGCCGGAGCATAATGGGATGCGGTCGACTCCACCGCCTTTCCCTTCTCTTCATAAGTAGCTCCCGGCCTTCTCTCGGACTTAGGACGTCCGGTCCAATGGGCAAAATGCCCCATCTTTCCACAAGTAAAACACGCGCCCGGGGTCCGACTCGTAGTTGCCCCAGAAGCACCAGAAGGAGCTGGAACCGAAGTCCTATGCTTCTTGAAAGACCTCCGATAGCCGGACTTTGAAGTAGTCGGCACTTTAAATTCAGATTTCCTATCACCCAAGCTTTTCTTTGCTTGCACATTCTTCATGTCTTTCTCCAAGGACCGGGCAGTATTGACCAAGGTTAAGAAACCCTACGTCACCGGCCCCGAAAGTAGTAATCTCAACTCATCTCTCAAGCCTTCATAGAAGCGATTAGTCTTGCGCTCCTCATCCATGATGGTGGAGCTAGCATATCGACTCAAACGAGTGAACTCATGGAGATATTCATCCACGCTCTTCTCACCCTAAACCATCTTCAGAAATTCGTTCTCCATCGAAATGCTCTGAGTAGAAGGGAGGTATCTTGCTAAGAACAATCCCGAGAACTCTTCCATCGGAACGTCTATAAGTTGTCTACCTCTCAAATGATGCAGCTCCAATCCTTCCCACCACATTCTAGCTTCACCGTCCAGAAGGAACGTAGCGATGGTGGTCATTTGCCACTCCTCCGTCTCCGTTGCTGTCATGACTCTCTTCACCCTGGAGAGCCAGTCTTCAGCCTGAGATGGGGTTCCCAACCACGAGAATAACGGAGGGTTAAAGATCATTACATGCTTAAGCTGCCTCTCAGTTTCCCTCCTTGGCACCATCGGTTCCACAACCACTTGCTCCGCTCTCCTCGGCTCAGCCTCTTGAAGAGGTTCCTGCTCCATCGCAGGAGCGGGCTGCTGCGTTTGCCTTGCAGGCTACGCATTTGTCACGGCCAACACCGCTTCAGCCACCAATCGTATGTTCTCAGCCGACAGAGGTGTTGCAGGAGCAACATCCGGTGCACTGCTAGCCTCAGAAACTCGGCGTTCTGATGGGCCAACACCACTTCTGGTCACCTATAGTGGTACAACACACCGTTAAGCGACCAAATAAAATTGCAAACAGCAATTATAGGAATACGCAGGTTCCTCAAACACGAGTATTTTCATTCCTAAGTGGACATTCATGGGTTCTTTTACCATTATAACGGTGACGCACACAATGTGCTCACCACCCCTTAAAAAGAATTCGTCCACGAATTCAGTTTAAGCCCGACCAAAACCAGTAGTCTGATACCAAATTGTAACACCCCTATCCGTCACATAGCATATAACAGTAGGTCCGGCCGGGGCCCGACGCCGTATGCCACGGACAGACCGGGTGGTTACTCATGGAAACCATCCAACCAATCAACGTCCTACACAGAGCATTCTAGCGGAAGCAGTTTATAAAGGTTGTAAAATAAGAACCCAGCACTAAAGCATGAATGTCCACTAATCCAAAATAGGAATGTATTACAAATACCAACAGTAGCCTTAAGGCCTTACAAAATGTTTCACTTGATATTACATGATTTACAAACCATGGCACGCAGGCCGGTCATACATGAATAAAACAGTAAACACTTCCAAATAGGCCTTCGAGGGCCGGCTTCGCACTTGGGCTTTAGCCCGCTATTGACCGCTTGGTCCAGCAGCACCTGCAAACAACAAACCACCGCACGGTGGTAAAACAAGGCAACTGTCAGCAATGCTGACCAAATTATAACGATCCCGCCCCCAGCTCGGGGCGGCGATGCTCCTTCCATGCATTTTATTAGCATAAGCAAGCAACATATAAATATAGCCATTTCATCACAGACGTTGGCTCGCACGGCCACACGCCCCGTGCTCTCAGGGCACATTCTCGGTGAACCAGTCGATGTCACGTCAATTAAAGCCATAGACATTCCGGAATCACCACCGCCACTTTGACGGCCAAACCTATGAGCAGTTTGTCTTCCTGGCCTGGGTCACGACAATTTAAGCCATGGACCGCCGAAGACCCTAATCTATGCCAACGGCAAGTGCCACGTGCCTTTAGGTCTCTTTAACCGAACGACATAGAACGGGTACGGTTCCATCTAACCCGTGCTCACATCGCAACGACAATTTAAGCCATTTGCGCGGGTCAAACTTCCACCGAGTCCCATTTCCATCATAATTCACATAACCCGGTTATGTTCAAGTTGGCTCTCAGGCCACCAAGTTGGCAAGATCTCGTATCTGCCCAGTTTTCCGGGTGCACCTTTGGGTTAGTCCCCAAGGCTCCCTGCTGCAATCTACCGCGTAGAAACCCGAAAAACAATCAATAGCACGGAGTCTTCTCCGGCATTTATGCAATGCAACATCACCGATCCAGACCAACATGTCCGGGTAGGCTTCACACATCATGCCTATGTCCGTTCTCGCTTACGGACTCTAAACAACGGGGACTTCACATATCTACCCGAAGGAATGCCTCCAACTCTCCGCAAACTCGCGAGAGCGGGCTTCCTATGCAAAGAAGGAGAGCTACTCATGCTCAAGAAGAGAATCGTTACCCTTGCGTTCCTCTTTGGCACCATTGAAAAGTGAGCGGATGAAAAGCACCGCACTAGCTTTGCCTCCGTGGATCCGGAGTCGGCTCTCGATTTGGAGCATCGAAGCTCCTCCAATGGCCGGATCTAGCTCCTTCTTCCTTCCTTGGCTCTCCTCTCTCTCTAAGCTTTTATAAAGATGACAACTTAAGAAAAGTGAGGGTTTCTAAGTCCAATCCTGGGTATATCCCTTCAAGAACAACCCCCAGCCGTTGGATCCTCAATTAAAGAAATGAACGGCTTTGATTCGGGACTGAAATGCCCAATCTGGACCGAACACGGCCTGGCACACGCCCGTGTCCAGGGCCGTGTGCCTCATTCACCGTCAAAATCGAATAGCCTGGAACAACACACGTGTATCGAACATGCCCGTGTTCGACCTGACACGCCCGTGTTCCACCTGACACGGCCGTGTGGCCGGCCGTGTACCCCCATCATTTTTCCCCGAAAACAACCCGAGCACTGCACGGGTTCTAGGACATGCCTGTGTCCTTACCCGTATCACCTCAACACGCCTGGGCCCCAGGCCGTGTACACGGTCTCGACACTCGACACTTCGTCGAGCGAAGATCGTCGACCTGATGACACGGCCTTGGACACGCCCATGTTCTAGGCCGTGTGCCTGTCTCGACACAATGTCGAGACCAAAGTGTCGACTTCCCGGGACGAGTGTCGACAAGGGTTGACACGCCCTGCGACACGCCCGTGTCGCAGGCCGTGTGCCATGTCTCGACACTTCATCGAATGCAGAGTGTCGACTTCGCGGGCTAAGTGTCGACACGGGTCGACACGCCCTGCGACACGCCCGTGTCGCAGGCCGTGTGCCCAGTCTCGACACAATGTCGAGACCAAAGTGTCGACTTCCCGTCTCAGTGTCTACACAAAGCTTGACACGCCCTGGGACACGCCCGTATCCCAGGCCGTGTGCCTGCAGCCAGAACCCAAAACTGGCCCAAAACGTCCCCCGTCGCTCCTTTGAGTTTCGGGGCGTTACACCAGTCCTCTTTGTTAAGAAGAAGGACGTAAGCTTGAGGCTATGTATTGATTATCGAGAGTTAAACAAGCTAACGAAAAAGAACAAGTACCCAATCGCAAGGATCGATGATCTTTTGATCAGTTGGTCTGGTCGACGGTGTACGCTAAATTGGATCTCAAGTCTGGTTAATATCACCTGAGGATAAGGGAGACTGGTATCCCTAAGACAGCGTTCAATACAAGATACGGGCATTACGAGTTTACTGTCATGCTGTTTGGGCTAACTAATGCGCCATCAGTGTTCATGGATTCGATGAACATGACCGGCAGTGAGTACGTGGACCATTTTGTGATCGTCTTCATTGACAATATATTTGGCATACTTGCAAAGTGAGGAGGATCACTTCAGGCATCTTCATTTGGTGTTGGAGACGCTGAGGAGGAATCAACTATACACCAAGTTCTCCAAATGCGAGTTTTGGTTGTCCTTAGTGGCGTTCCTCGGTATTATAGTGAGTGGGGAAGGTATTGCGGTGGATCCGGCGAAGATTGTTACGATACGGGAGTGGCCTGAGCTTTCTACGGTAGCGGAAGTCTGGAGCGTTCTGGGGCTTGCCGGCTATTATAGGCGCTTCGTAGAGAACTTCTCACGGATAGCGTTACCTCTCACTACTTCGACGAGGAAGGAGCAGAAGTTCGTTGGGACGCCGGGGTGCGCGCGAGCGTTTGAGGATTTGAAATGTCTGTTGACCACGGTGCCTGTGTTGAGTTCGCCGAGTGGAACCGAAGGTTATGAGATTTATAGTGATGCTTCGGGCAGCAGTTTGGGTGGCGTGCTACTACAACATGGAAGTGTAATAGCTTATGGCTCGAGACAGCAGAAAGTGCACGAGAGGATTATCCAACGCTTGACTTAGAGTTAGCGGCCGTGATTTTTGCCTTGAAGCTGTGGAGGCATTATTTGTATGGTATGAAGATTGATATCTACACCGATCACAAGAGCCTGAAGTATTTGTTTGATCAGAAAGATCTGAATATGCGGCAGCGTAGAGGGATGGAGTTCCTGGGGAACTATACATTTAAGATACACTACATGCCTGGTAAAGGTAATGCGGTTGCGGTCGCATTGAGTCGCCGGGCCCCAGCTCAAGCCAATTGGCTGTCGATCCATGATGAGCGGTTGGTTCGGGAGTTAGAGGCGTTGGAGATTATATGTGTAGCTAAGCAAGCAAGTGCTGAAGCTGTACTGAATTGGACTGATGTCCAATATGATCTGGCTGATCGGATTCGGCAGGCTTTGGATTTGGATGACCATATAAAGTAGTTCATGGTAGAGACTCTGGATGGGTCAAACTCCCAATTCGTTGTGGAGGACGGATTACTTTGGAAAGACGGTCCTCTGTGGGTCCCAAGTGTGGGCAAGTTGTGGGTGGACTTGTAGTACGAGGCGTACCATACAAAGTACTTGATTCACCCGGGGAGTACAAAGATGTACCGCGACTTTAAGAAACTATTTTGGTTGCCCGGTTTGAAGAAGGATGTGGCACTCTACGTGGCGAAGTGCCAAACTTGCTCCTTGGTGAAGGCGGAATGCCAAAAGCCGGGAGGATTTCTGAAGTCCTTATCTATCCCGGAGTGGAAATTCGACGACATCTCTATGGACTTTGTGCATGGGTTGCCAAGGTCGCAAAAAGGGGAATGACACCATTTGGGTGGTCGTAGATCGACTAACGAAGGTGTCACATTTCATTCCGCATAGGAAGGATGATCTGGTGGAGAAGTTGGCAAAACTATATGTAGATAATATAGTACGGCTTTACGGTGTGCCCTGCAGCATCGTGAGTGACCGAGATGGGCGGTTCACATCCAATGACTTGAGGCTAGTGCAGCAAATGTTGAGAACAAAGTTAAAATTTATCACAGCCTTCCATCTGCAAACATATGGGCAGACCGAGAGGGTCAATAGAACTATGGAAGACATGCTCCGCATGTGTGTCTTGGACTTTGGAAAGCAATGGGAAGACCATCTTTATTTGGTGGAGTTTGCGTACAACAATAGCTACTGGGCGAGTATTAAAATGGCACCCTTCGAGGCCCTTTATGGTAGAAAATGTCGCATACCGTTGTCTTGGTTAGAAACGGGTGAGTCAAAGTTGTACAAGCACCAATAGGTGGAAGATGCTACGTCTTTGGTTCTTACCAGTCGGGAGAGGTTGCTTATCGCTCAGGACAGGCAAGCGAAGTACTATAATACCAAGAACAGGAACATGGAGTTCACTGTGGGCGACTGGGAGTACTTAAAGATCAAGCCGTTCAAGGGTGTCTCGCGGGTGCGGCGATTGAAAAAGCTAAGCCCGAGGTACATTGGGCCATTTGAGATTCTGGAGCAAGTTGGTGAAGCAGCCTATCAGTTGAAGCTTTCAGTGGAGCCTTCGCAAGTGATTGTGGTTGATCAAGTGCCGGTGGATAGTGGGTTGACTACAAAAGTCAAGCCCGTACGGATTGAAGACTCGGAGGTCAAGCGGCTACGCAATAAAGAGATCAGGATGGTCATGATCCGTTGGGACAATTGCGGCCGAGAGGAGCTCTCTTGGGAACGAGAGCAGACTATGCTTGAGGAGTACCCGGAGCGGTTCCACGCAGGTACCATTTAAGTTTTATGTTTCTTTCCTTTATGTAAATTTCGAGGACGAAATTCTTTTTAAGAGTGGGAGAGTTGTAACGCCCCGAAACTCAAAAGAGCGACGAGAGGCATTTCAGGCCAAATCTGGTATTTGGTAGGGGGCACATGGCCTGGGACACGGGCGTGTCCCAGGGCGTATCAGGCTCGAGTCGACGAGTTGGCCGCGAGGTCGACGAAACTTGGAGTCGACGATCGTCGAGCAGGGAACACGGCCTGAGACACGGGGGTATCTCAGGGCGTGTCGAGCCATGTCGACGATCGGCCAGGGAAGTCGACGATTTTCGCTCGATGATGTGTCGAGAGAAGGCACACAGCTTAGGATACGGTCGTGTCCAAGGCCGTGTCGTGTGGTCGACGAACTTCGCTCGATGGAGACTATGAACACGGCCTGAAGCCCAGGCATGTTCGGGTGTGATACGGGCGTGGACACGGGCGTGTCCAAGACCCGTGTGAGTCTCGGGTTGTTTTCGGGGCTGTGTCGATGAAGGCACAGGGCTGACCACACGGCCGTGTTAGTTGGAACACGGGCGTGTCAGATCGAACACGGGCGTGTCGGATGCCCGTGTGCTCTTCCAGACGCGTCGTTTTTGACGGCGAATGGGGGACACGACCCTGGACACGGGCGTATCAAAGGCCGTGTTCGGCCCAGTTTAGCATTTTAGATCTGGATCGAGGCCGTTCGTTTCTTTAATTTGGGATCCAACGACTGGGGGTTGTTCCTGATGGGATATACACGGGATTGGACCCTTGAAACCCTCATTTCTTTTGAGTGGTTCTCTTTCTAAGTCTAGAGAGAAGGGAGAGCAAAGGAGGAAGAAGAAGCTTAGATCCGGACTTTGGAGGAGCTTCGGAGCTTCAAATCGCGAACAGACTTCGGATCTACGGAGGCAAAGAGAGTGCGGTGCTTTTCATCCGCTTACATTTCCATGGCGCCAAGGAAGAACGCTAGGGTAACGATTCTCTTCTTGAGCATGTGAAGCTCTCCTTCTTTGCATAGGAAGCCTGCTCTCGCGAGTTTGCGGTGAGTTGGAGGCGTTCCCTCGGGTAGATATGTAAAGTCCCCGTTGTTAAGAGTCCGTAATCGAGAACGGATATAGGCATGATGTGTGAAGCCTATCCGGACATGTTGGTCTGGATCGGTGATGTTGCATTGCATAAATGCCGGAGAAGACTCCGAGTGAATGTTTGTTTTCGGGTTTTTCTACGTGGTAGATTGCAACAGGGAGCCTTGGGGATTAACCCAAAGATGCACCCGGAAAACTGGTCAGATGCGTGTTTCTGCAAAACTTGTAGGGCTGACAGACAATTTGAACATAACTGGGTTATGTGTTGTGTGTAAATGATTTGGAACTCGGGAAAGTTTGACCAGCGCATATGTTTTGAATTAACGTTGCGGTGTGAGCAACGGGTCAGGCGGAACCGTACCCATTCTATGTCGTTCGGTTAAATATACCTAAAGCTATTTGGCACTTACCGTTGGCATAGATTGAGGGTCTTAGGCAGTGTCCAGAAAGACCAAATGCTCACGAGAGATTGCCGTCCCGGGGACGGTAGTGAGTCGGCAGACTTAGGCTTTGATCACCGAGAATGTGCCCTGAGAGCACGGGGCGTGTGGTCGTTCGTGCCAACGCCTGTGATGCAATGTATTTATTTACTGCTTGGTTGTGCTAATAAAATGCAGGGAAGGAGCATCGTCGCCCCGAGTTGGGGCCGGGATCGTTATAATTTGGTCAGCATTGTTGACCGTTACTTTTGTTTACCACCATGTGGTGGATTGTGCTTGCAGGTGCTGTCGGACCAAGCGGTCAATAGCGGGCTAAAGCCCAAATTACGAAGCCGGCCCTTGAAGGCCTAATTGGAGTGTTTTACTTGCTTTTGTTCATGTATGATCGGCATGCGTCCCGTGGTATAGAAAACATGTAAAATGAGTAAACCCTTTTGTAAGGCCTTGAGGCCAGTACTTGTGTATGTACTTCATTCCTATTTGGTATATTAGTGGACATTCATGCTTGGTGCTGGGTTCTTTTAAATGCAACTTATAAAATTGCTTCCGCTAGAATGCTCTGCGTAGGACGTTGGATTGGTTGAATGGTTTCCATTAAGTTACCACCCGGTCTGTCTGTGGTATATGGCGTCGGGCCCAGGCCGGATCTACTGCTATATGCTATGCGACGGATATGGGGTGTTACAATTTGGTATCAGACTACTGGTTACTAAAAGAAGATATTTATGTTGAACAACCTCCAGGTTTTATCTCTCCAACCCATCATTATCATGTATTTAAATTGCATAAAGCCCTCTATGGTCTAAAACAAGATCCAAGAGCTTGGTATGAGACCTTAGCTAGCTTTCTGATAGAGCATGATTTCAGTAGAGGTATAGTAGATAAAACACTATTCACTAGACACTATAAGGATAAAATCTTGTTAGTACAAATCTATGTGGAAGACATATTATTTGGTCTACTGACTCTAAACTATGCAAGATGTTTTCTGACCTCATGCATTCTAAGTTTGAGATGAGTAGAATGGGTGAGATATCCTACTTCATTGGTCTCCAAGTGAAGCAGCTACCCGATGGCATCTTCATCTCCTAGCCTAAGTATTCTAAAGAGCTGCTTAAAATGTTTGGGATGGCTGATGACTCAGCAAAGAAAATACCTATGGCTACTAATGCTGTAATAGATTCTAATCCACATAGGAAACCTGTTGACCAGAAGGTATATTGGGGCATTGTTGGGTCCCTATTATATCTTACAGTTAACAGACATGATATCATGTTTTCCACATGTTTTTGTGTTAGGTTCCAAGTGAACCCTAAAGAGTCTCACGTTATTTTTCTAAAAAGAATTTTGAGATATATAAAGAGTTGTCCCAGTCTAGGCCTTTGGTATCCTACTGAGTCAGAATTTGAGTTAACTGGATACTCAGATGCTGACTTTGCTGGATGCAGGGTGGACAGAAAAAGTACTTCAGGAACTTACCAGTTCCTTGGTATGAGATTAGTGCCCTGGTTTTGTAAGAAATAGTCACCTGTGTCCACAATAACTTGGTACTTCAGGAACATACCAGTTGTTGTTCTCAGATGTTGTGGATCCAAAACCAACTCCTTGACTATTGCTTCAACTTAAATAATTCAACTCTCTTATGTGATAACACAAGTGCTATAGCCATATCACAAAATCCAGTGCATCATAGTAGGACTAAGCATATAGACATTAGGCTTCATTTCATTAAAGAGTGTGTAAACAAAAAAAATTTAAACTTGTTTATATCTACACTGATTTACAAAGAGCTGATATTTTCACCAAACCCTTTGATGAAAGAAATAACTTGTTCTTTATAAATCATCTTGGAATGATCAATGTAGAAGCCTTAGTTTAATTTCTGTCTGCACTCGACGAATTTGCCAAAGTTCGTCGAACGGAGCTCGACGAACTTGGGAAAGTTCTTGAGATATTCGTCGAACGGAGATCGACGAACTCTCTGTAAGTGAAGTCATTTTCGTCGAACGGAGATCGACGAATTTACTTCAGAAAACTTTCGTTGAACGGAGCTCGACGAAATGTCTTCAAATCTTCAGAATGAGCTCGATGAATTATTTAGCTACAAATTATTTCGTCGACCTCAAATCGAAGAATTATTTTATTTTTCGTGGAACAGAGTTTGTCGATTCATATTCTGGAAAACCTTATATCTAGGTTTTCTTCGACCTCCATCCCGCACTTTCTGTTCCTTTGCACTTGATCGTCATTTTTCTCTTGCAGGTGCTCTAATGGCGATTCCAGCAAGAAATCTTGCGGCAATGAAATTCGACACTGGCTTTGATGTCAATTTCGATTCCTTCCAGAATTCCGACCCAATCTTCCTGCAAATACTATGACTTCTTGAAGAACAGAAATTGAAGAATCTGCTGTCCACTAGGATAAAGATATCTTCCAGTGAGATTAGAGAATGGGTCTATACTTTCTCCACCACAAATGAGAACACTATGACATGGACAGTATCAGGTAATGCTATTTCTGTTACTCCCGCCGTCCTAACCAAAATTTTTGAATTAAGAAATGGTGAAGAAGAATTAGAAATGGATACCGAGGAGTTTGATATGATGCTGAGTATGATGGGTTATTCTAGAGAAACCCCAAATAAGTTGTTGAAGAAACACTTGTCTACTGAGTTCAAATTTCTAGCAGACATTGTAGGCAAAGTGTTGTTGGGGAAGCACACTGCACATGACGACATAACCAGACACCAATTTCTGGTTATGTGTGCGGTGGTTAACAAGATGAAGGTAAACTGGGCTCAGATCATGTTTGATCTGATTAAGAAAAAGCATACAAAGAAAAAGTGTGTTTTGGAAGAATATTAGGGATCTTCCTAAAAGAAAAGGCAGTTGAATCACTGGTCTACCAGACCATATTCATAAATGCCTCTAAGAGGCTCACCTGTGCTCTCTTTGGCAGGTGGGAGAGGACTATCACCAAGACCTCCAAGGCTTCTTCTGTAAGACCCCCTTTTTTTTTCTTTTTCGACACCGGGGTCTTAGGCCCAAAACCGCCGTTTTGCGGTGACTCCTTCACGCCCTGAAGGGTCATCACCACAAGGCGCCGATTCTGCCGGCCAATTCGATCACATAAAAGTAGCATAATGAAGTAAAATGAAAAAACTATCTGTCCACAGAGAATCACATGACATATATAAATATAACTCCACGAAGGGAGTGTCCACAGATGATAACATCAGAGTAGCAAAATACGGGCTTATGCCCGGTACAACATATCCTCACTACAAAATCACTCATGCGGAAGCAAAAGCTGAAAAACTACTCAGGGTCGAGACTCACAGTCCCGGCTGTATGAACTCCGGAGCTAGACTGCCCCACCTCCAAGCGCACCGGTCTCTGGGGCTGCTCCTCCATGCTGGTCTCCACGATCCCCTAAATGATGCGGTTCGAAAACCGTTAGTCTAAAAGACTAAGTCCTATCATCCCCCACCCCTTCCCCCACGGCTCCTAGGCACCGAGCGGAGAGGAAGAAAGGGGAGGACTTGAAGGTGGAGAATATCAAAAGCAGATGGCAGCGGTCCTATTCTAGCAAGTTCTATAGCATATAAAGACAATAAAATGTAAGCTGAAATGTAACCTTCACTTATGTGGAAAAACACATAAGCCAAGGGGTCTCTTGCAAGGCTCCCATCGTATAAAAAGTCCCATACCGATTTATACGTTGGGGTGTCGGTGGTCAAACAGCAGTAACTAAATATATCAAAATTAACCTTAATTTATAAACTTGCCCACACAAGCTTATAGACTAAGGGGTCGTTTTGCAGGTCCTAAAGTATAAGCATCCCATTCCACTTATATTTAGGTGTCAAGGTTTAAGGTAACGATTATGCTATGACATGCAAGTGGGTATGATGGATCATGCAAGTGCAACGCACACACCCGACTCTGTGCACACAGACCTTTAGTTCCCCCTTTCTGGAGCCGTAACCTCCCAGGATACCTCCGTAGTGGCAGACGGAAGCGGTGGGTTGGGCCTCGCCCACCTCTAAACCAGTAAAGCACTACCGGTCAGACCTATCGTACGCCTCAACGCTTGGTGCACGAAGCGGACTCCTGCGTACTCTTGCCGGCTGGCGCACCGGACTTCTGTTGGCGAAGTGCTAACCACACTTGCCGAGTCGTCGTATTGGCGTCGGTGCATCGACCCTCCAATACCGATGTAAGACCCCCCCTCCCCCTTACCAAGGAGGGCTACCGGATCTTATGCCCAGAACCGCCGTCTTACGGTGGCACTAACTCACGGGTTAGTCGACACCGCAACACGCCGATTCTGCCGGCTAGTACGATCATAAACCTGTAGGCCAATATGAGAAATAAGAAGTAAAACTGTATATGTAAAAATACCAGTCCACAAGCCACTGTATAATCATGAAAAGAGATGAATAGTACAACATATAGTCCACAAAAAGTACAGAAGAAAGAGTAAAAAGGGCTTATGCCCAGTACATCAAATCTCTCTCTCACAAAATAGTAAATGCGGAAGCTAAACTAGAACATCAAGACTCGTCCCACCTGAGGACGCACAGTAGTAGTGGTAGTCTGCTGACGCGGTATCTGCTCCTCATGTCCTGCCTCCTCGACGTGCTGGTGCTCCATCTCCACGGGCTCCTAAAAATAGTTGGTCACTGACCATTAGTCAAAAAGACTAAGTCGTTTCCTCCACACCTCGCCCCGCAGCTCCTAGGCACCGAGCGGGAGGACGAAGCGGAGGACAACAAGGGGTAGCAAAATGGAAGCAGGTGATAATATCTATCTAAAGTGGTACTAAGTAATGAAATTCTACACTAGCAATGCTAAGTACAGTACAAGTAGTAAGTAAGTAAGAGCGGAGCAGTAAAGGAAAGTAAAGAAACAGCAGTATGAACAAGTAAATAAACTAAGCTACCACTAAGCTATCATCACAAACGTACCCTAACTTATATAAATGCCCATACAAATATATAAGTTAGGATTTCCAGGAAATTTAACTTATCATATAAAAGAGCCCATACTAATTTATATGATAAGGATCTATGAAGCGTATGACCTAATATGAATGAATGATATGATGCAGTTTTATGCGCAGACAAGTGTAACTCACACACAACGACTCTGTGATCACAGACCTTTAGTTCCCACTTTTTGAGAGCTAGCATCACTCTCGGGTACCACCGCTGTGGCTACGGCAGCAGCGGAGCGGGCGTCTCCGCTTCTAGACCGGTATGCACACTACCAAGCCTTAGACCCCTCTCATACGCCTCTGTACACGTCCAAGGTGCACTCTAGAGTCTCGCGTACGTACTTTGCTGACAAACCCGTCAGTCTTGTTGGGTCGGATGTGTGTTATCGGGGGTCATCCTCCAGACCGCAGTGTAAAACAACCCACTGGCCCCTCTAACTCCCACAACCGCCTGGTGCACCGTACTGCCATCGGTGTGACGAACGGCCAGTACCGCATGCCCCGCCATGATATTTATGCATATGCAAGTAATTCATACCGAGCCTTCCGCTCGCAGGACCAAAACCCGTCCTGAATCCCTCAAACCCAAACCCGGGTGAGAACGCACATTAGTGCCTTTATGTCAATTCCCTCCAACCCTAAACGGGTGAGCATATATCATGAAACTCTCCAACCCAAACACGGGCGAGAAGGTACAACCATGTCCTAACCTATTAAGCTACTCTTGTCTACGGTTTATTATACTTAGAGATTTAAGGTTAATCCCAGGACTGCCCCCGGTATTCCCTGTGAAGGGCTCTCAAGGGGCACTAGGAACTGTGTTGGGATTACGCCCAGCGTTCCCTTTCGCAAGGATACTTATTTTAGTTGATGACTACCCATGTATCTCCCCAGCTCTCCTTATTGCTTAAGTATAACCCTAGTGACTTAAGGTGTTACCGGGAGCCGACGGTCTTCCGCCGATCCCCCACTCCAGTTGATGACCAAGACTTGCACTTTTGATCCCTCACTAAGACAACTCTACCCACCAGGGTCACTCATGTTGAACTCTCTCTTATTTCTGCCGATAATCAATCCCCTGGTAATTCCTAAGGCAGGACCTATTTGTGTTATATGCAGACCATGACCTATGTTTACCCTAGAAATGTGATCTTCCAAAACTTAAGGCATCTTGCCTCTAAATATTTATCCTAGGGTATTATGGACTAAGGGAACTACCCTAAGGATTCTCATAATTTTTCCTGGCCAAATGGTCATTTAATTAATTCTCTTAATTTAAATGCTCGGCCACATTACACATGAAGTGATTTAATTAAGCATCCTCTGACTTAGGAAATTTTTCCTAAGATGTATATTAACCAAATATTGCAGCCTTCAGAATTTCATAATTTTCCTTAAGTTATTTATTGTCATTTTCTATTTAATAACAATCCCACATAAATTCCATTTTACACATGAAGTATAAGCATTATATACTCAAAAATTCCAGAAAAATTACAGAGCCTTTAAGACACTAAATCATGGCTATTGGCAGAAAATCATCAAAATTGAATGTAAGATAGCCTATGGGTTTCCATTATAAGGTATTTACCAAAATGCCATTGTACTAGTTTAACACAAGTAATACATCCAATAAATTCTGAGAAACTTCATGATAAACTAATATCAACATTTTGTGACAGTAGAATAAATCCCAAATTTTTCAGAGGTATAAATATATCATTTCAAGAATTATCATGATAAGGGTAAAATGGGAAATTTAGGGTATCTACTCCAAAGTTCTTCAAAACAGAGAAATCATAATTTTCCTAAGTCAACATGTGATGTAATCTATGCCTTAGCAAGGTTGTTTGGATTTGTACTTGAGTAAATCCTATTTTCCAATTTTTAATTCCAAAATAGCTATAATGAAAATAAATTCCAATAAATGGAATTTTGATCCCAAAAATTCCCTCATTAATTTTGGGGGTGAACTTTATCCTAATGAACCACTGTAATTAATTTCATAATTCTTGCATGCAACCATTGGGCTAAATTCAGCAATTTGCATTTTTGCTATTTGCACACCAAGCCTTAACATAGGCTAGCATAAGCAAGTGGATTTCCCCAACATGCAGTGAACCCAAGGTGCTGAAAATTTTATCATGCACCAAGGGTGACCTCACTGACCCACCACCAAAAATTGGGCCATGGGGAGGAGTAGAACTCCATATATATCATTTATTTAAATTTTGATATTTTACCAAAAACTATAGGAAAATATTTTCCAAAAATTCCTAAATTTTGGCAGGAGGTAAGTAAGCCCTAATCATGCATGTGCCCAAAATTTGGGGTCATGGTGTCTAGTATTGAGACCAGGGCATCCAATATATTTTCTGCCCTAGTCTAGGACCAGTCCTAGGAAAATGTCCTACAGGGCTGTACTCTACCCCAAAATGTGTGTTTAGGGTGGCATATTAAAGGTAAGACCCTAGGCTACAATTTTCATTAAGGGCCTAAGTTCTGGAAATGCCTCTAAGAGGCCTAAATTTAACTTGCAAGAGGGCTGAATATATGTGACAGAAATGTTACTATTCATTTATTAATCCTGATTTATATTAAAATCGGCGCACGAATCTTAAAGCAAGAATGGACGGAATCGGGTTATCGTCTACCTCCAGCCAACGGCTGAGATCGAGCCGACCTGGAGCGATTTTGCCGGCGGTTTCCGGCCAGCTGAGGCGTCGCCACCTCCGGCCAATGGTGCCATCACCTTCACGGTGGTGGTGGCTATCATTTCCCGACGATGGGGCGGCGGGAGACGGCGGCGACGGCGATCCCGAGCGGTTTCAGAAACTTAGAATTTTCTAGATTTTCTCACATGGCATCGGGCTCAATTGAGCCCGATCTCTCGCCTATTTGATCTAAGAAGCTAGTGCGGGTAGAGGTGAAGTGAAACGCACCATAATCGGGGCTTGGCTGCGGGTCAGGCGGCAGTTTGCCGTGGTGGTGGTGCGCCGGCGAGCTCCTCCCCGAAAGTTGCATTCTCCACCGTTTTCCATGTGTAAGTAGTCGAATTCCACTCCTCTGGACCTTCTGAAGCTAATGGAGGGGTCTGTTTTGGACTGAGGTGGGCTATAAGTGGAGTTAACTCCAAGGTGAGCTCGGTTTGAGCTTTGGAGGCTTCACCATGGTGCCATGTGGCTCTCAACTCTGGTATTCTGCTGGAAATGAAGAGGGGAGGTCAGCCACCTGGTTTTGGGCAACCAAAACCAGCTGATGGGGTGGCCATGTGGCCATTATTCCCTTCATTCCTCTTTCTCTCTCCTCTTTTCCTAAAAATCTCAATTTTACCCCCTTGCATGTACTCTCTCTCCTGATTTAGAGGGGTAGGACTGGTCTTGTTCACTTGGGCTGACTTTGGGCCAATTTTAGTGGGCTTGGTCCAAGGGAACTTGACTTGACCTTCATTTCACTGTTTAGGTCAATTTGTTGACCAAATTGACTTTTAGGGTTGACTGGTCAACTATGGTGGGTGGACTGACCCCACTTGGTGAAAATGGGTCTAGTGGCACCACCCAACTTGGTTTGGGTCAAGGGGGTGCCCCACTTAGGTTAATTAGGCCTATGGGTGTGGGTTTGACCAAATTAAGCCCAAGGTTGACCTTGGTCAACTGGGGTCAAAATGTTGACCCAGTGACATACCCTAGGGTCCACTTAGATTGTTTTTAGGGTTAGGGCAATGTGGTGGGATCATGGTGTGGCTAGGGTCCTTAATTAGGCTAGTTTGACCTAGTTTGACTTGGTCCTATAGTGGGCTCCACATGGCTACCACCCACTATCTAGGGTCAAACCTAGTTGATCCCCTTAGGTCTCACCTCATGCCTAACCCAATCTAAGTTGAGGGGTCCAGAAGTAACATGGGATGTTACAAATTCCAATAAACAAGAAAATAATTTCGTCCCCGAAATTTAAGTTCGGGTCTACGGGGTTCTATTTGCAAGAATTATCAAAAATCTTAAAAGCATAACTTAAATGTACCTGATGCGAATAGCTCCGGGTGTTGCTCCAGCATCAGATCTCTCGGCTCCCAAGTGTGCTCCTCCCGTCCATGGTTGGACCACAGCACCTTCACAAGGGGAACCTTCTTCTTCCGCAACACTCGGATGGCTGTATCGTCAATCCGGATCGGCTCCAATCTCACTGACCTGTCAGGCTCTACCGGTCCGGCTGTAGTAGTGATGTGCTGCTCCGGTCGGAGGAGAGCTCTCCGTAAGGAAGAGACATGGAAGACGTCATGTAGTGCACCCAACTCCGGTGGCAGCTGCAGTCGGTAGGCTAAGGGGCCGATCCGCTCCAGGATCAGGTAGGGCACCATGTATCGTGGACTGAGCTTCTTGTGCCTCCGCACCCGTGAAACACCGTGTACCGGACGTATCTTCAAGAATACCCTGTCTCCAACCTGGAACTCCACCTGCCGGTGCCGAGCATCATAATACTTTGCCTGCCTGCTCTGGGCCTCCAGTAGCCGATTCCTGATCAATCGAATCTGAGCCTCTGTGTCCTCTATATAATCGGATCCCAGAGCCCTGGTGTCCACATCCTGTACCCATGATAGCGGAGTCCGGCATCTCCTCCCATAAAGCGCCTCGTACGGAGCCATCCTGATGCTAGCCTGGTGGCTGTTATTATACGAGAACTCGATCAATGGTAGCAGCCTCTCCCAAGGCCTCCCCGTATCCAATATGCATAATCTGAGCAGGTCCTCCATGGTCCGGATGGTCCGCTCGGTCTGTCCGTCGGTCTGCGGGTGGAAGGCGGTACTAAAGGTAAGCCGAGATCCCAAGTGAGCATGCACGGCCCTCCACTCGCTCGAAGTGAACCGACCATCACGGTCCGAAACAATAGTCCTGGGGATACCATGATACCTGATGTACTGCTCCACAAATAGTCTCACCAGAACTGCAACTGGGGCATCCTTCCGAACTGGGATAAACCGCGCGACCTTGGTCAATCTGTCCACTATAACCCATATAGAATCATGTCCGGAGTGGGAGCGAGGCAATCCGTGTACAAAGTCCATAGCAATGTCCTCGAACTTCCACTCTGGAACTGGCAGTGGCTGTAATAAACCTCCCGGGCTCTTGCATTCCGCCTTCACACGCTGGCAGGTCTCGCAGTGGGTCACAAAATCCGTGATCTCCCTTTTCATCCCGGGCCAATACATAGATCTCCGCAAATCTGCCCACATCTTGGTGATGCCGGGGTGCACTGAATATCTCGAGCAATGTGCCTCTCGGAGTATGTCCTCTCGGATACTGCCACCTGCTGGTATGTAGATGCGCCCCCGGAACCGAAGAAGATCATCCTGCAACGTGTAGTCCTCGACCCTGCCCCTCTCCAGGGCACTGAAAATCGGCTGTAACGCAGCATCCAGCCTCTGATGTGCTCGGATGCGCTCCTGTATATCATCGCAGCTGATCACGGAGCTCAAATACTCTCTATATATATCTGGCTCAGTCTCGGACACCACGGTAATGCGCATGTCCTCCATCATCTGAAATAGCTCCATGGACATCAATCGGGGCTCCGGTCCAGAAGTGCCGGCCCTCCTGCTCAAAGCATCCGCAACCGTGTTCGCTTTTCCCGGATGATAGTGGATCTTGTAATCATAATCACAGAGAAACTCCAGCCACCTCCTCTGTCTCAGGTTTAGGTCCTTCTGAGTATCGATATACTTGAGATTCTTGTGATCTGAAAAGATGTCACAATGAATCCCATATAAGTAATGCCTCCATATCTTCAGGGCGAAAACCACAGCCCCGAGCTCTAGGTCATGTACTGGATAGTTATGCTCATGCTTCTTCAACTGTCGCGAAGCATAAGCGATAACGTGTCCGTGCTGCATCATGACTGCACCCATCCCCTGATAAGAGGCGTCCGTGTAAATCTGGAATCCTTCGCTCCCGGATGGAAGCGCAAGAATAGGGGATGAGATGAGCCGGTCCTTCAGCTCCTGAAAAGCCATCTCACACCGCTCTGACCAAACAAAATCAGCATCCTTCTTCGTCAAGGACGTGAGGGGGAGTGCTATCCTTGAGAACCCCTCCACGAACTTGCGATAATAGCCTGCTAGTCCCAAGAAACTGCGGATGTCAGATGCGGTCTTCGGCCGCGGCCAATCCCTCACTGTCTCTATCTTGGCCGGGTCCACAGCTAACCCAGCCCCACTGATCGTGTGCCCCAGGAAAGCCACCTCCTGCAACCAGAACTGGCACTTCGAAAATTTTGCGTACATCTGTGCCTCCCTCAACCTCTGCAGGACCTGTGCCAAGTGCTCAGTATGCTCCTCCCGAGTCCGAGAATAAATAAGGATGTCGTCGATGAATACTATCACGAAGCGATCCAAGAAAGGCTCGAAGACACGGTTCATCAGACTCATGAATGCGGCAGGAGCATTCGTGAGCCCAAAAGGCATCACCGTGAATTCGTATAGTCCATAGCGCGAACTGAAAGCCGTCTTCGGTATGTCTTCTTCCCTGATACGGAGCTGATAGTAGCCGGATCGCAGATCTAACTTGGAGAACCAGAATGCTCCCTGTAGTTGGTCAAATAACTCATCTATCCGAGGCAGAGGATAGGTGTTGCGGACCGTCAACCGGTTCAGCTCCCGGTAATCTATACACAATCGCAGTGATCCATCCTTCTTTTTCACAAATAGAACTGGTGCTCCCCATGGTGATGAACTAGGCCGTACAAATCCTGACTCGACTAGCTCCTGCAGTTGAGTTCTGAACTCTGCTAACTCTCTAGGAGCCATCCTGTAGGGTGCTCGGGACACCGGCTTCGCTCCCGGCACTAGCTGAATCCTGAAATCCAAGTCTCTAGCAGGCGGTAGCCCGGGCAATTTCTCCGGGAATACGTCGGAGAAATCCCGAACCACCGGAATATCTGAGATAGTCGCCTCTGTCCCCACCATCTCGAAGCAGACAATATAGACTTCTTCACCCTACTCATGGGCCTTCACAGCCTGTATAGAAGATAATAGTAGGTGGCAGACAGGCTGGATACCTTCAACGATAACATGAGAGTCGCCATGTCTCAGCGTGATCCTCCTGGACGGACAATCTATCTGGGCATGGTTCCGGTGCAACCAGGCCATGCCCAAGATCAAGTCAAAGTCCTGCAGCTTCAGAATAGTCGCCGGCGCCTCAAAAGCCTTGCCGCCAATCTCGGCCTCCATGTCGCAATGTGCAGTAGTCCGCAGCTCCGACCCATCGGGTAGGCGTACCCTCATCTCTAGTCCAGGGAACCTCTCCACGCCTTCGAGTCCGTCGATGAAGGCCTCGGATACGAACGAGTGTGACGCACCCGTGTCGAAAAGAGTATGGGCAGGCTTGCCGCTGATCATGACTATGCCTGAGGTTTGTTTATGTGAAGGTTAATTGTTATCATATGGTTCCAGGTACTATATATATATCATTGGAAAAATTTAAGGAAACTCAAAATTAACTTCAAGTACCTGTAATGACCTCCTCGGGATTCCTCGGCTCTGTGAGGTCCAAGGCGTATATCTGCTCCTGCTCGCGCCTCCTGCCATGATATCCCCGGCCTCGGCCTCGTCCTCGGCCTCGTCCTCGGCCCTGCTGCACTGGGGCCACTGGAGGTGGAGGAGGAGGAGGGGGATGGAATCAGTGCGGGCACTCCGACCTGATGTGCCCAGGCTGGCGGCATCCGTAACAAACCACCTGTCGGTGGCCTCGGTCATCCTGTCTCCTCGGATCATGTATCTGTAGAGGTGGGGGAACCAAAGCTGGAGGAGGCCCCTGCTCCTGCCTGAAGTTGGGACGACGACGTCCCCCACCCCTCCTGTATCTGATGGTCCTGCCTCTCTGAGAGCCCCTACTGCTCTCACCAGATGTCGATCCATCAAATGGTCTCTTCCCTCCGGCTCGTACCATCAGCTGGTCAGCCTCCAGCTTCTTCGCCATCTCAATGATCTGTCTGGATGTGCCATGTGAAATGAATAACAGAGCCTGCCTCAGATCATCCCTAAGGCCCCGGTAGAACCTCTTCGCATACCTCCTGTCGTCGGTGTCCTGAATCCCCGCGAACCTGGCCAAGTGGGAGAACTCCCTCTGGTACTCTATCACTGATCTAGTCCCCTGCTTGAGGTTCAAAAACCTCTCCTCCAAAGCATCCCTGTCCGTAGTAGAGACGAAGTGCTCCAGGAACACATCGCCAAACTCCTCCCAAGAAATCTCTGACAACTCAAAGTCCGCATAAGTAGTCTCCCGGACTGACTTCCACCATCTCTTCGCGTGGGCCTCTAGCACGGAGGTGGCTAGAGGTACTGCCTGGCCGACTGGGCAGCTGATGCCCGCTAAGATCTCGTGTATGGCCTCCAGCCATTCTTCTGTCTTCACTGCATCCTCTGTCCCACGGTACGTCGGTGGGGACAGGCTCTTGAATGCACTCAGCCAGCTCGACCCCGGATTTGGCTGTGGAGCCGGGACTTGCTGGGCTCTAAAGGCATCCAAAATCGCCGTCAGGGTCTGCCCCATCTCCGTATGTAGGAATGGAGTGGCAGCTGGAGGGGGAGGAGCCACATTTTGCGGCACTGCGACCTGTGGAGGTTGCATAAAGGTAAGGTTAAGCAAAATTGGCCTATCAAATTGTACTTTGTGGACCATTTCTGTGACTTTTGTACATGGGCACACCACTGCTTCCGCTGCATAGTTTGTCCGCAAACTAATGCTGGGGCGGGGGTGGTGCCATGTTGTGGACTTCTTTCTCATATGATCGTTGTTCGAGTGATACCAGTTTGTAAGACCCCCCCTCCCCCTTACCAAGGAGGGCTACCGGATCTTATGCCCAGAACCGCCGTCTTACGGTGGCACTAACTCACGGGTTAGTCGACACCGCAACACGCCGATTCTGCCGGCTAGTACGATCATAAACCTGTAGGCCAATATGAGAAATAAGAAGTAAAACTGTATATGTAAAAATACCAGTCCACAAGCCACTGTATAATCATGAAAAGAGATGAATAGTACAACATATAGTCCACAAAAAGTACAGAAGAAAGAGTAAAAAGGGCTTATGCCCAGTACATCAAATCTCTCTCTCACAAAATAGTAAATGCGGAAGCTAAACTAGAACATCAAGACTCGTCCCACCTGAGGACGCACAGTAGTAGTGGTAGTCTGCTGACGCGGTATCTGCTCCTCATGTCCTGCCTCCTCGACGTGCTGGTGCTCCATCTCCACGGGCTCCTAAAAATAGTTGGTCACCGACCATTAGTCAAAAAGACTAAGTCGTTTCCTCCACACCTCGCCCCGCAGCTCCTAGGCACCGAGCGGGAGGACGAAGCGGAGGACAACAAGGGGTAGCAAAATGGAAGCAGGTGACAATATCTATCTAAAGTGGTACTAAGTAATGAAATTCTACACTAGCAATGCTAAGTACAGTACAAGTAGTAAGTAAGTAAGAGCGGAGCAGTAAAGGAAAGTAAAGAAACAGCAGTATGAACAAGTAAATAAACTAAGCTACCACTAAGCTATCATCACAAACGTACCCTAACTTATATAAATGCCCATACAAATATATAAGTTAGGATTTCCAGGAAATTTAACTTATCATATAAAAGAGCCCATACTAATTTATATGATAAGGATCTATGAAGCGTATGACCTAATATGAATGAATGATATGATGCAGTTTTATGCGCAGACAAGTGTAACTCACACACAACGACTCTGTGATCACAGACCTTTAGTTCCCACTTTTTGAGAGCTAGCATCACTCTCGGGTACCACCGCTGTGGCTACGGCAGCAGCGGAGCGGGCGTCTCCGCTTCTAGACCGGTATGCACACTACCAAGCCTTAGACCCCTCTCATACGCCTCTGTACACGTCCAAGGTGCACTCTAGAGTCTCGCGTACGTACTTTGCTGACAAACCCGTCAGTCTTGTTGGGTCGGATGTGTGTTATCGGGGGTCGTCCTCCAGACCGCAGTGTAAAACAACCCACTGGCCCCTCTAACTCCCACAACCGCCTGGTGCACCGTACTGCCATCGGTGTGACGAACGGCCAGTACCGCATGCCCCGCCACGATATTTATGCACATGCAAGTAATTCATACCGAGCCTTCCGCTCGCAGGACCAAAACCCGTCCTGAATCCCTCAAACCCAAACCCGGGTGAGAACGCACATTAGTGCCTTTATGTCAATTCCCTCCAACCCTAAACGGGTGAGCATATATCATGAAACTCTCCAACCCAAACACGGGCGAGAAGGTACAACCATGTCCTAACCTATTAAGCTACTCTTGTCTACGGTTTATTATACTTAGAGATTTAAGGTTAATCCCAGGACTGCCCCCGGTATTCCCTGTGAAGGGCTCTCAAGGGGCACTAGGAACTGTGTTGGGATTACGCCCAGCGTTCCCTTTCGCAAGGATACTTATTTTAGTTGATGACTACCCATGTATCTCCCCAGCTCTCCTTATTGCTTAAGTATAACCCTAGTAACTTAAGGTGTTACCGGGAACCGACGGTCTTCCGCCGATCCCCCACTCCAGTTGATGACCAAGACTTGCACTTTTGATCCCTCACTAAGACAACTCTACCCACCAGGGTCACTCATGTTGAACTCTCTCTTATTTCTGCCGATAATCAATCCCCTGGTAATTCCCTAAGGCAAGACCTATTTGTGTTATATGCAGACCATGACCTATGTTTACCCTAGAAATGTGATCTTCCAAAACTTAAGGCATCTTGCCTCTAAATATTTATCCTAGGGTATTATGGACTAAGGGAACTACCCTAAGGATTCTCATAATTTTTCCTGGCCAAATGGTCATTTAATTAATTCTCTTAATTTAAATGCTCGGCCACATTACACATGAAGTGATTTAATTAAGCATCCTCTGACTTAGGAAATTTTTCCTAAGATGTATATTAACCAAATATTGCAGCCTTCAGAATTTCATAATTTTCCTTAAGTTATTTATTGTCATTTTCTATTTAATAACAATCCCACA
The DNA here is from genome assembly GCA_039583875.1 of Platanthera guangdongensis. NCBI lineage: Eukaryota > Viridiplantae > Streptophyta > Magnoliopsida > Asparagales > Orchidaceae > Platanthera > Platanthera guangdongensis. The sequence continues at coordinate 87,609,715 of CM077152.1, read as the reverse complement.
TAAATTCCATTTTACACATGAAGTATAAGCATTATATACTCAAAAATTCCAGAAAAATTACAGAGCCTTTAAGACACTAAATCATGGCTATTGGCAGAAAATCATCAAAATTGAATGTAAGATAGCCTATGGGGTTCCATTATAAGGTATTTACCAAAATGTCATTGTACTAGTTTAACACAAGTAATACATCCAATAAAATTCTGAGAAATTCATGATAAACTAATATCAACATTTTGTGACAGTAGAATAAATCCCAAATTTTTCAGAGGTATAAATATATCATTTCAAGAATTATCATGATAAGGGTAAAATGAGAAATTTAGGGTATCTACTCCAAAGTTCTTCAAAACAGAGAAATCATAATTTTCCTAAGTCACATGTGATGTAATCTATGCCTTAGCAAGGTTGTTTGGATTTGTACTTGAGTAAATCCTATTTTCCAATTTTTAATTCCAAAATAGCTATAATGAAAATAAATTCCAATAAATGGAATTTTGATCCCAAAAATTCCCTCATTAATTTTGGGGGTGAACTTTATCCTAATGAACCACTGTTATTAATTTCATAATTCTTGCATGCAACCATTGGGCTAAATTCAGCAATTTGCATTTTTGCTATTTGCACACCAAGCCTTAACATAGGCTAGCATAAGCAAGTGGATTTCCCCAACATGCAGTGAACCCAAGGTGCTGAAAATTTTATCATGCACCAAGGGTGACCTCACTGACCCACCACCAAAAATTGGGGCCATGGGGAGGAGTAGAACTCCATATATATCATTTATTTAAATTTTGATATTTTACCAAAAACTATAGGAAAATATTTTCCAAAAATTCCTAAATTTTGGCAGGAGGTAAGTAAGCCCTAATCATGCATGTGCCCAAAATTTGGGGTCATGGTGTCTAGTATTGAGACCAGGGCATCCAATATATTTTCTGCCCTAGTCTAGGACCAGTCCTAGGAAACATGTCCTACAGGGCTGTACTCTACCCCAAAATGTGTGTTTAGGGTGGCATATTAAAGGTAAGACCCTAGGCTACAATTTTCATTAAGGGCCTAAGTTCTGGAAATGCCTCTAAGAGGCCTAAATTTAACTTGCAAAAGGGCTGAATATATGTGACAGAAATGTTACTATTCATTTATTAATCCTGATTTATATTAAAATCGGCGCACGAATCTTAAAGCAAGAATGGACGGAATCGGGTTATCGTCTACCTCCAGCCAACGGCTGAGATCGAGCCGACCTGGAGCGATTTTGCCGGCGGTTTCCGGCCAGCTGAGGCGTCGCCACCTCCGGCCAATGGTGCCATCACCTTCACGGTGGTGGTGGCTATCATTTCCCGGCGATGGGGCGGCGGGAGACGGCGGCGACGGCGATCCCGAGCGGTTTCAGAAACTTAGAATTTTCTAGATTTTCTCACATGGCATCGGGCTCAATTGAGCCCGATCTCTCGCCTATTTGATCTAAGAAGCTAGTGCGGGTAGAGGTGAAGTGAAACGCACCATAATCGGGGCTTGGCTGCGGGTCAGGCGGCGGTTTGCCGTGGTGGTGGTGCGCCGGCGAGCTCCTCCCCGAAAGTTGCATTCTCCACCGTTTTCCATGTGTAAGTAGTCGAATTCCACTCCTCTGGACCTTCTGAAGCTAATGGAGGGGTCTGTTTGGACTGAGGTGGGCTATAAGTGGAGTTAACTCCAAGGTGAGCTCGGTTTGAGCTTTGGAGGCTTCACCCATGGTGCCATGTGGCTCTCAACTCTGGTATTCTGCTGGAAATGAAGAGGGGAGGTCAGCCACCTGGTTTTGGGCAACCAAAACCAGCTGATGGGGTGGCCATGTGGCCATTATTCCCTTCATTCCTCTTTCTCTCTCCTCTTTTCCTAAAAATCTCAATTTTACCCCCTTGCATGTACTCTCTCTCCTGATTTAGAGGGGTAGGACTGGTCTTGTTCACTTGGGCTGACTTTGGGCCAATTTTAGTGGGCTTGGTCCAAGGGAACTTGACTTGACCTTCATTTCACTCTTTAGGTCAATTTGTTGACCAAATTGACTTTTAGGGTTGACTGGTCAACTATGGTGGGTGGACTGACCCCACTTGGTGGAAATGGGTCTAGTGGCACCACCCAACTTGGTTTGGGTCAAGGAGGTGCCCCACTTAGGTTAATTAGGCCTATGGGTGTGGGTTTGACCAAATTAAGCCCAAGGTTGACCTTGGTCAACTGGGGTCAAAATGTTGACCCAGTGACATACCCTAGGGTCCACTTAGATTGTTTTTAGGGTTAGGGCAATGTGGTGGGATCATGGTGTGGCTAGGGTCCTTAATTAGGCTAGTTTGACCTAGTTTGACTTGGTCCTATAGTGGGCTCCACATGGCTACCACCCACTATCTAGGGTCAAACCTAGTTGATCCCCTTAGGTCTCACCTCATGCCTAACCCAATCTAAGTTGAGGGGTCCAGAAGTAACATGGGATGTTACAACCGAAGACCCACCACCTTAATTTACTTTCCTTTTATGCACATGCAAATTTAGCGTGATCAAAACCCGAGCCGAACCTCCCCGGACCAACACGTCCGTCACAAACAATCGAGCCGAAGCTCCCAGCTAACATCCCGTGCCATCAGTGTCTGTGAAATGTGCAACCCTAATTACTAAGTTACTCTTTTCAGCTTGTTAAACAGTTTACGTTAACCCAAGACTGCCCCCGGTATTCCTTGTGAAGGGCTCTCAAGGGGCACTAGGAACTGTGTTGGGATTACGCCCAGCGTTCCCTTTCGCAAGGTACTTATTTTATTATTGGTTGATCCCCTTACCCATTATTTTCTCATGTTTCGATACGCTAATCGTAGGGTGATTTGACTCCAACTCTCCTTGGGTAGGACGATCTTTCGTCGGACCCGAACGCCTTTAAACCCTAGACAAAACCACACCCTACTCACTCATCTTCCAAAGATGCAGCCCATTCCACTTGTCCTTACAGCAAACCATCAAGACCCATCATACGTGCCCTAATTCATATCCAAATGAAATCCTGCAGTTTTGCTATATGCAGACCACTTAAGCTACGTGACCCGTAAAAGGGGAAGTACATGAAATACTCATCCAGTACCCTCATGATAATTATCAGAGGTCTATTATGATAAATATAGACTAAATTCAGAAAATCATATTTTTCCCAATTAATCTACTATTTATTGAATTTTCCTCAAAAACTAGGCCAAAGTCAAATTGAACATGAACCATAAGATTTTCTCAGGTAATGGCCTCCTAAAATTTGTATTCACTAAATAACAGAGAAATATCATTGGTTGCCAATTTTCATAATTTTCCAGATAGTTCTTGACCTCTAAAGGATTTATTAAAATAATTCCTAAAATCAAATATAATGAAGGAAGTGCCACATATATGTCTCCAATAATTATGTAAAAATTACTAGGGCTTCACAGGGAACTAGAAACATCATAATGAAGAAATTAGAATTTTTCAGACAATCTAATAGTCATTATTAAATTTCCCAAGGTTCCATGGAATTAAATAATTAAAGAAGCAACTACTAAATATCATTCTTCAAAAATTTCATAAAAATTTACAGAGATGGGTATCATGACTATAAGCCCCTTTGCTAAGTTTTAGCAAGTTTAAACAAGTATAGTTCTCTGCAAAAATTCTTAAGTGGAAATTATAAAATATGACTTTGTGAATAAAGTACCAAAAATATTCATCCAAAATTTATTATAACATTTCTAGAGACATGTATGCCCTAAGCAACTACCCATTCAAAATCTCAGGCCTTTTCAGATAGTTTTGGTATTAGATCTTATGGTTTCAAAGCTAGTGCCCTAAACTAGGGTTATGGATTTAAGGGGTCTTAATCTTCCAAATGCCCTAAAATTTTAACCACAGGACCATAGTAACCCTATGGACATCATTCCCAAGTTTCAAGTCCATCCAAGGTCTTTTGACCCCAATTTCTTCAAACCCTAGAAATTTACCCTAAAGGGCCTACCCTAACATTCTAGGGCTACCCTAGTCCAATCCACTCCAAACTCCATAAGTGAGTGTAAAAAGTCAAATTATATCTGTGGCCAAAATTTAAACCTCTGGTGAGGTGATTTGGTCACTCAAAACCAAAAGTGCAACTTTTGACCAAAATGCCCTTCATAGGGTATAAATAGGGTTGGGTCAAAACCTAATCAAAACACATCCAATCTGAATGAAATTTTATACAGGAACCTAATTGGAGCCCAGGGACCACTCACCAAAATTTGGGAGGGTTTGGATGTGTTTAGGGCACCTATTTAATTTATCTAATGATTATTAAATTTTTACCAAAACTATAGAAATATTTTCCCCAAAAATTCCCATTTTTTGGCAGGCCCTAGGTATGTCTAGGATAGACTCTCTGCCAAAATTTCAGCCAATTTGGGCTTGGGGTGAAGAGTGGGCACTCATCTTAGTGACTGCCTAGCCCTAAGGGTATGTCCCACCAAAATGGGTGCCCTGGTCTAACCAGTGACCCAAAAGGGTCCAAACAATTTTTGCTGCAACCTAGACACCCTAAGCTACAATGTTCATGTTGGGCAAATTTCCACTCAGGGTCCCTAAGTATTTTTAAAACTTAAATACATTAAATACATCCAGTGTGACAGAAATGAAATGATTCTTATTTAATTCCTATAGTATTTGATCTGATGCCGCACGAATCTTGGCGCAGATCGACGGCATCTGGTCATCGTCCCCACTGAGCCAACGACTGGGATTGGTTCTGCCTGGAGCGATTTCCAAGCTCTGCCGCCGGCAATCCAGCCCCTTCCCCGGCCGGCCACCGCCACCAACACCTCCGTCGACGTGGTGGCTATCGTCAGACGGCGGCTCCGCCGCCGGAGAGGCGTTTTCCGGCGGATTAAGCAAGAATTTTTCTTGCCGAAACCAGGAGAAATCCCGGATTCGATCGGGCTCAATTGAGCCCGAAACTCAAGCCTAAGGATTCCTAGGATCTACCCGCGAGTTAAGGAGAGGAGGAGGACCTTCCTGGCGGCTGGATGCGAGAGGAGCGGCGGGATGCCATTGGCGACGGCGGCGGCGCTCGGCTTCTGCAACTGCACAGTGGAAGGGCTCGTCTCCTCCAGGTAAGTGCTCCAAAATGATCCCCTCGGCTTCCTGATGGTGTTTAAATGGCAATTGGGGGAGGGGAGAGGCTGGTTCTTCAATGGCCATTATCTCCATTAATGGAGTGGCTCGGGTTGTGTGGAGGGGGCTGAACCCACCCCTTGGTGTCCGAGAAACGGCTGGAATCAACTCCTCTCCCCTATAGGAGTTGATTGCAGCCATAATGGGTGGCTGTTAGTCTCCCTTGGCCGGCCTCTCACTTCCCCCTTCTCCTTCCTCATTTCTCTCTCCTCCATTATCATGGAGAGGAGCTCCTTCTCTCTCCTAGTCACCTCTGGTTGACTAGTCAACCCCACAAGCTAAAGGCAGCCCACTGGATTATGATGATCATGGGAATGGGTTTAGCCTAAGGGAGAAGTGGCTTGAGCTTGGGTTAGCCCTTTTTGGGCTAAGTTGACTTGACCCTCAATGAGGGTTGACTTGGCCAATTTGACCATCTAGGTTGACCCCATTGGGTCCTGGGTTATTCATTGGCCTCCCCTAAGGTCTATGTAGGGTTGGGTAGGGTTGACTTGGCACCTTAAAGGTCACTTGACCCTTGGTAAGGTCACTTTGACCATTTTAGGGCTAGAGTTGACTTGGGTCAACATGACCATTTGAGTTGACCCCAATGGATCCTTGGTGACCCATTGACTCCCCTTAGGGTCTAGGTAGGGTTACCCTGCACTTTGGAGGTCACATACCCTTAGTAAGGGTACTTTGACCAGATTAGGAGCTTGAGTTGACTTGGGTCAACCTGGCCTCTAGGGCTGACCCCAATGTGTCCTTAGTGACCCATTGATCCCACTTTAGGGTTAGGAGGGCATGGGTGGGGTCCTCTGGACTAGGTGTAGGTCAATTGGCCCTAAGTGGGCTAGGTTGACCTATTTAGGGCTAGGGTTGACCTTGGTCAACTGGGCCTCTTGGGTTGGCCCTAATGGGTCCTTTTGGCTCTAATGGGTCTCCCAAAATGTTTGGGAGTGTTGTGGTAGGGTCTTGGGGTCATGGTGAAGCCCCATTGTCATCCTAAACTATTGTTCAGAATTCTACTATCTGCAGACCATGGTGATCCCTACCTTGGCCTCCTATCTCTTGGCCCATTTCTGGCTTCCCAGGGTTTTGTCATGACCTAGTCATGGCCAAAACCACTCTTAGGGGTCTAGTTGGAAATGGGATGTTACAAATCCCAATAAACAAAACAAAGATTTCGTCCCCGAAATCAAGGTCGGACCTACGGGTCTTTTTACCGAAGGAAAGAGTCTTGTAACATCCCATTATGACTCCTTGTTTGTTAAATTTGATTTAAGGGAAAACTTAGATCTAAGACCCCTTTCGCCCAAACGACGAACCAAAATCCCAATAAACAAAGTTAAGCCCCCAATAAACAAAGATAAGCCCCTATCTACCTAGAGCAGCCCTTAGTATACTTAAAGCAGGAAAAATAAATTAACATCTTGAGGGGTCTGAGAGGTGTACCTGACTGAATAACTCGGGGTATCTTTGTCGCATCAGGTCCTGTGGCTCCCAGGTATGCTCCTCCTGGCCGTGGTTCCTCCACAGGACCTTGACTAGAGGGACCTTCTTGCGTCGCAAGACCCGCACTCCTCGGTCGTCGATCCTCACAGGCTCCAAATGGACCGACCGGTCTGAAGCTACCGGCCCTTCCGTAGTCAGAATCTGCTGCTCCGGGCGTAATAGAGCCCTCCTCAAGGAAGAAATGTGGAAGACGTCGTGCAGCGCTTCTAGCTCTGGTGGTAACTCCAGCCGGTAGGCTAGGGGTCCGATCCGCTCCAGGATCCTGTAAGGGCCCATGTACCTAGGGCTGAGCTTCTTCCTCCGACCACGCACCCGTGAAACTCCATGCATGGGCCGGATCTTCAGAAACACCCGGTCCCCCACCTGGAACTCCACCTGCCGATGTCGGGCGTCATAATACTTGGCCTGTCTACTCTGCGCCTCGAGCATCCTGTCTCTGATCAGCCTCACTTGTGCCTCGGTGTCTTCAACAAACTCTGACCCCAATACCTTCGGATCTTCGTTCTGCACCCATGAGAGTGGGGTCCGGCATCTCCTCCCGTACAAGGCTTCGTAAGGCGCCATCCTGATGCTGGACTGGTGGCTGTTGTTATAGGAGAACTCGACAAGGGGTAAGAGTTTCTCCCACGGTTCCCCGCGATCTAAGATGCATAGCCTCAAAAGGTCCTCCAGCGTCCGGTTGGTGCGTTCTGTCTGCCCGTCTGTCTGGGGGTGGAATGCAGTGCTGAAAGTCAATCGCGTGCCTAAGTAAGCTTGCACGGACCTCCACTCCCTGGAGGTGAACCTGCCATCCCGATCCGACACTATCGTCCTGGGCACACCATGATAACGAATGAACTGCTCCACAAACTTCCGCACCAGTATTCCTACTGAATCATCCTTCCTGATCGGTATGAATCGAGCCACCTTGGTCAACCGATCGACGATTACCCAGATCGAGTCATTCCCTGTCCGAGACCGGGGAAGCCCATGTATGAAGTCCATGGCTATGTCATCAAACTTCCACTCCGGCACCGGGAGTGGCTGCAATAATCCTGCGGGGTTCCTGCACTCTGCCTTCACTAGCTGACATGCCTCACAATGGGTCACGAAGTGTGAGACATCCTTCTTCATGCCCGGCCAGTACATCGTCTTCTTCAAATCAGCCGTCATCTTTGTGATCCCCGGGTGTACAGAATACCGGCTGCAGTGCGCCTCCATCATAATATCCTCCCGGATCTGGCCTCCCTCCGGTATATACACCCGTCCTCTGAAGCACACCAGATCGTCCCTCAGTGTGTAATCTCCTGCAGTGCCTGCCTTCAGAGCTTGGAAGATGGGTTCCAACTTGGCATCCTGCCTCTGTCCCTCTCTGACCCGGTCTCTGATGTCATCGGTAACGCCTATCGCGGCCAAGTACTCCTCATAGAGCTCAGGATCATCAGACGATACCAGAGTAATGTGCATGTCCTCTAGTCTCTGCAGCAGCTCCATAGACATCAACTGAGGCTCTGCTCCTGCTGTGGCGGCTCTCCGACTCAGTGCATCTGCTACCACGTTTGCCTTCCCCGGGTGATAGTGCATCTCATACTGATAGTCAGATAGAAACTCCACCCACCGCCTTTGCCTGATGTTCAGTTCCTTCTGCGTGTCCACGTACTTAAGGTTCTTATGATCGGAATATATATCACAGTGGACTCCATAAAGGTAGTGCCGCCATATCTTCAGTGCGAATACAACTGCCCCCATCTCAAGGTCATGTACTGGGTAGTTCTTCTCATGGGTCTTCAGCTGGCGGGAGGCATAAGCTATGACGTGTCCGTTCTGCATCAGCACCGCTCCCATCCCCTGATATGATGCGTCGGTGTAGACCTGAAATCCCTCCCTCCCCGAGGGGAGAGTGAGAATGGGAGCCGAGGTCAGCCGATCCTTCAGCTCCTGGAAAGCTGTCTGGCACTGCGGGGTCCACACGAACGGTGCCTCCTTCTTTGTCAAGGATGTGAGCGGGAGGGCGATTCGAGAGAATCCCTCTACGAACTTCCGGTAATAACCGGCAAGTCCTAGAAAACTCCGTACGTCAGTGGCTGTTTTCAGCTGCGGCCACTCCGAAATAGCTCGAATCTTTGCCGGGTCCACTGCCAGCCCGGCTCCGCTGATAATGTGACCTAAGAAAGCCACCTCCTTCAGCCTAGAACTGACACTTACTGAACTTCGCATAAAGATGATGCTCCCGCAGTCTCTCCAGGGTCAATGCTAGATGTCGTGTGTGCTCCTCCTCCGTCTTAGAATAGATAAGGATGTCGTCTATGAACACTATGACGAACACATCCAAATAAGCCTCGAAGACCCGGTTCATGAGGCTCATAAACGCTGACGGAGCATTCGTGAGCCCGAAGGGCATCACGATGAACTCATACAATCCATATCGGCTACTAAAGGCCGTCTTCAGAATATCCTCCTCCTGGATCCGCAGCTGGTAATAGCCTGACCTCAAGTCCAGCTTCGAAAAATAATGGGCTCCCTCCAGCTGATCGAACAACTCGTCTATCCTGGGGAGCGGATAGGTATTTCGGACGGTCAGCCTGTTTAGTGCTCGATAGTCGATGCACAGGCGTAAAGTACCGTCCTTCTTCTTCACGAATAGGACAGGAGCTCCCCATGATGAGGAACTCGGCCTAACAAATCCTGCTTCCACCAGCTCCTGCAACTGTGTCCGAAACTCCGCCAATTCCTTCGGGGCCATCCGATAAGGGGCCTTGGATACCGGCTTAGCCCCTGGTACCAACTGAATCTGGAAGTCCTTTTCCCTATGCGGAGGTAGTCCTGGCAGCTTATCCGGAAAAATGTCGGCGTAGTCACGAACCACCGGAATGTTAGCAATCAGGTCCTTCTCCTCAGTCATCTCGAACAATACTTGATATACCTCGTCCCCTTGCATATGAGCCTTAATGGCCTGAATAGATGAAAGCAAGCGACGGGAGACCGGTGTAGTACCTTCGAACGTTGCATAAGTATCGCCGTGGCTGAGCACGACCCTCCCTGCCGGGCAATCAATCTGGGCATGGTTCCAGACAAGCCATGTCATGCCCAAGACGAGGTCGAAGTCCGGCATCCTCAGGATCGTCGCCGGGGCCTCGAGTGTCAACCCGTCTATGGTAACCTCCAGGAGGCACTTTTCTGTGGACTGGATCTCCATCCCATTGGGGAGGCGCACCCTCCTGGGTAGTCCCGTATAACAACGAATCTGATCCAGGTCCTTGACGAAATCCTCCGACACAAAGTTGTGCGATGCACCCGTGTCGAACAGGGTGTGGGCAGGCTTGCCGCACACCATCACCATTCCTAAATCAGTTGAAAGAAATTCTAGTGTAAGGTTTTCTAACCTAGGTTGTGTAGTAGTTCTATCAACGCTTAATACAAGCAAGCAATAATTCCAAAAATTAAGATTACTCTCATACCTGCAATAACCCTGTCCGGGTTCTGGGGCTGTGCTAAGTCCAGAGCGTAAATCTGCTCCCCATTCTGCCTGCGGTCGCCTCCCTGGTAACCACGTCCTCGGCCGCGTCCTCGGCCTCCGAAATGCTGGGCCGGTGGGCCACCCCGTGGTGCTGGAGGTGGTGCCCCCCTCATAGGGCAATCTCTCCGGAGGTGTCCCACCTGGTGACAGTGGAAGCACTCCGGCGGGGGATACGCCATACCCCGGGGTCTCTGCATCTCCTGGACCTGGAGAGGTTGAGGGGCCAAGACCACCTGCTCTCTCGGCTCCTGCCTTAACTCCTGACGAGGCTGCTCCTCTGCCCTTCTTCCATCTGGTACGATGCCTCGCCGCTGATCATTTCGGGCCCTCCGGCCCTGGTCCTCCGTTTGCCGTTTCCGGCCCCGAGTGGTGTGCCAGTCGGCCTCAATCCTCTTCGCCATCTCTAAAATCCGGGAGATGGGCCCGTCAGAGACAAAAAGCAAAGCCTCTCTCAACTCCTCTTTTAGGCCCTTATAAAACCTCTTGACGTACCCTGCTTCATCCAGCTGATAAGAGCCCGCATATCGGGCCAAATGATCGAACTCTCGGTGGTACTCCACCACTGTCCTGGTGCCCTGCCTCAGCTGCAAGAAACGCTCCTCCAACTCGTCCCTGGCCGACTGAGGAACAAAGTGCTCCAGCAGCGTGGCCCTGAATTCTTCCCAGGTGATTTCTGCAATCTCTCTATCCGCAAAGGTCGTGTCCAACAGCGTCTTCCACCACCGCTTGGCATGTGACTCCAAGCAAGATACCACTAGGGACCACCCTCTCCTCCCAAGGGCATCGTATCCCAGTCAACATCTCGTACATCACATCCAGCCACTCCTCTGTCCGTACTGCCGACTCCGTCCCCAAGTAAGATGGGAGAGAGAGTCCTCGGAAGGTGCTCATCCAGTTGGCCCCTGGGTTTGGCTGCTGGACTGGGGCTTGCTGAGCTCGGAAGGCCTCAAGGATAGCTGTAAGGGTCTGCCCCATGTCTGACTGGAGGAAAGGTGTGGGGACCATGGGAGGTGGTGCAATGTCTGGAGTCTGCTGAGCTCCACCTTGTGGTGTGGGCTGAGCTGGGGGCTGCAAAATGAAGTACATTAGTAGACAATCGACTCAATGCCTAATGAAAGTGGACAACTTACATGTGATTTCCCCTGTATGGGCACACCACTGCTTCCGCTGCTTAGTTTGTCCCCAAACTAAACCCGCGCGGGGGTGACCCAGGGTTGTGGACGGCTACTTTTCGATCGAGGTTTGCTTTGATACCACTTGTAAGACCCCCTTTTTTTTTCTTTTTCGACACCGGGGTCTTAGGCCCAGAACCGCCGTTTTGCGGTGACTCCTTCACGCCCTGAAGGGTCATCACCACAAGGCGCCGATTCTGCCGGCCAATTCGATCACATAAAAGTAGCATAATGAAGTAAAATGAAAAAACTATCTGTCCACAGAGAATCACATGACATATATAAATATAACTCCACGAAGGGAGTGTCCACAGATGATAACATCAGAGTAGCAAAATACGGGCTTATGCCCGGTACAACATATCCTCACTACAAAATCACTCATGCGGAAGCAAAAGCTGAAAAACTACTCAGGGTCGAGACTCACAGTCCCGGCTGTATGAACTCCGGAGCTAGACTGCCCCACCTCCAAGCGCACCGGTCTCTGGGGCTGCTCCTCCATGTTGGTCTCCACGATCCCCTAAATGATGCGGTTCGAAAACCGTTAGTCTAAAAGACTAAGTCCTATCATCCCCCACCCCTTCCCCCACGGCTCCTAGGCACCGAGCGGAGAGGAAGAAAGGGGAGGACTTGAAGGTGGAGAATATCAAAAGCAGATGGCAGCGGTCCTATTCTAGCAAGTTCTATAGCATATAAAGACAATAAAATATAAGCTGAAATGTAACCTTCACTTATGTGGAAAAACACATAAGCCAAGGGGTCTCTTGCAAGGCTCCCATCGTATAAAAAGTCCCATACCGATTTATACGTTGGGGTGTCGGTGGTCAAATAGCAGTAACTAAATATATCAAAATTAACCTTAATTTATAAACTTGCCCACACAAGCTTATAGACTAAGGGGTCGTTTTGCAGGTCCTAAAGTATAAGCGTCCCATTCCACTTATACTTTAGGTGTCAAGGTTTAAGGTAACGATTATGCTATGACATGCAAGTGGGTATGATGGATCATGCAAGTGCAACGCACACACCCGACTCTGTGCACACAGACCTTTAGTTCCCCCTTTCTGGAGCCGTAACCTCCCAGGATACCTCCGTAGTGGCAGACGGAAGCGGTGGGTTGGGCCTCGCCCACCTCTAAACCAGTAAAGCACTACCGGTCAGACCTATCGTACGCCTCAACGCTTGGTGCACGAAGCGGACTCCTGCGTACTCTTGCCGGCTGGCGCACCGGACTTCTGTTGGCGAAGTGCTAACCACACTTGCCGAGTCGTCGTATTGGCGTCGGTGCATCGACCCTCCAATACCGAAGACCCACCACCTTAATTTACTTTCCTTTTATGCACATGCAAATTTAGCGTGATCAAAACCCGAGCCGAAGCTCCCCGGACCAACACGTCCGTCACAAACAATCGAGCCGAAGCTCCCAGCTAACATCCCGTGCCATCAGTGTCTGTGAAATGTGCAACCCTAATTACTAAGTTACTCTTTTCAGCTTGTTAAACAGTTTAAGTTAACCCAGGACTGCCCCTGGTATTCCCTGTGAAGGGCTCTCAAGGGGCACTAGGAACTGTGTTGGAATTACGCCCAACGTTCCCTTTCGCAAGGTACTTATTTTATTATTGGTTGATCCCCTTACCCATTATTTTCTCATGTTTCGATACGCTAATCCTAGGGTGATTTGACTCCAACTCTCCTTGGGTAGGACGATCTTTCGTCGGACCCGAACGCCTTTAAACCCTAGACAAAACCACACCCTACTCACTCATCTTCCAAATATGCAGCCCATTCCACTTGTCCTTACAGCAAACCATCAAGACCCATCATACGTGCCCTAATTCATATCCAAATGAAATCCTGCAGTTTTGCTATATGCAGACCACTTAAGCTACGTGACCCGTAAAAGGGGAAGTACATGAAATACTCATCCAGTACCCTCATGATAATTATCAGAGGTCTATTATGATAAATATAGACTAAATTCAGAAAATCATATTTTTCCGAATTAATCTACTATTTATTGAATTTTCCTCAAAAACTAGGCCAAAGTCAAATTGAACATGAACCATAAGATTTTCTCAGGTAATGGCCTCCTAAAATTTGTATTCACTAAATAACAGAGAAATATCATTGGTTGCCAATTTTCATAATTTTCCAGATAGTTCTTGACCTCTAAAGGATTTATTAAAATAATTCCTAAAATCAAATATAATGAAGGAAGTGCCACATATATGTCTCCAATAATTATGTAAAAATTACTAGGGCTTCACAGGGAACTAGAAACATCATGATGAAGAAATTAGAATTTTTCAGACAATCTAATAGTCATTATTAAATTTCCCAAGGTTCCATGGAATTAAATAATTAAAGAGGCAACTACTAAATATCATTCTTCAAAAATTTCATAAAACTTTACAGAGATGGGTATCATGACTATAAGCCTCTTTGCTAAGTTTTATCAAGTTTAAACAAGTATAGTTCTCTGCAAAAATTCTTAAGTGGAAATTATAAAATATGACTTTGTGAATAAAGTACCAAAAATATTCATCCAAAATTTATTATAAAATTTCCAGAGACATGTATGCCCTAAGCAACTACCCATTCAAAATCTCAGGCCTTTTCAGATAGTTTTGGTATTAGATCTTATGGTTTCAAAGCTAGTGCCCTAAACTAGGGTTATGGATTTAAGGGGTCTTAAGTCTTCCAAATGCCCTACAATTTTAACCACAGGACCATAGTAACCCTATGGACATCATTCCCAAGTTTCAAGTCCATCCAAGGTCTTTTGACCCCAATTTCTTCAAACCCTAGAAATTTACCCTAAAGGGCCTACCCTAACATTCTAGGGCTACCCTAGTCCAATCCACTCCAAACTCCATAAGTGAGTGTAAAAAGTCAAATTATATCTGTGGCCAAAATTTCAGCCTCTGTTGAGGTGATTTGGTCACTCAAAACCAAAAGTGCAACTTTTGACCAAAATGCCCTTCATAGGGTATAAATAGGGTTGGGTCAAAACCTAATCAAAACACATCCAATATGAATGAAATTTTATACAGGAACCTAATTGGAGCCCAGGGACCACTCACCAAAATTTGGGAGGGTTTGGATGTGTTTAGGGCACCTATTTAATTTATCTAATGATTATTAAATTTTTACCAAAACTATAGAAATATTTTCCCCAAAATTCCCATTTTTTGGCAGGCCCTAGGTATGTCTAGGATAGACTCTCTGCCAAAATTTCAGCCAATTTGGGCTTGGGGTGAAGAGTGGGCACTCATCTTAGTGACTGCCTAGCCCTAAGGGTATGTCCCACCAAACTGGGTGCCCTGGTCTAACCAGTGACCCAAAAGGGTCCAAACAATTTTTGCTGCAAACTAGACACCCTAAGCTACAATGTTCATGTTGGGCAAATTTCCACTCAGGGTCCCTAAGTATTTTTAAAACTTAAATACATTAAATACATCCAGTGTGACAGAAATGAAATGATTCTTATTTAATTCCTATAGTATTTGATCTGATGCCGCACGAATCTTGGCGCAGATCGACGGCATCTGGTCATCGTCCCCACTGAGCCAACGGCTGGGATTGGTTCTGCCTGGAGCGATTTCCAAGCTCTGCCGCCGGCAATCCAGCCCCTTCCCCGGCCGGCCACCGCCACCAACACCTCCGTCGAGGTGGTGGCTATCGTCAGACGGCGGCTCCGCCGCCGGAGAGGCGTTTTCCGGCGGATTAAGCAAGAATTTTTCTTGCCGAAACCAGGAGAAATCCCGGATTCGATCGGGCTCAATTGAGCCCGAAACTCAAGCCTAAGGATTCCTAGGATCTACCCGCGAGTTAAGGAGAGGAGGAGGACCTTCCTGGCGGCCTGGATGCGAGAGGAGCGGCGGGATGCCATTGGCGACGGCGGCGGCGCTCGGCTTCTGCAACTGCACAGTGGAAGGGCTCGTCTCCTCCAGGTAAGTGCTCCAAAATGATCCCCTCGGCTTCCTGATGGTGTTTAAATGGCAATTGGGGGAGGGGAGAGGCTGGTTCTTCAATGGCCATTATCTCCATTAATGGAGTGGCTCGGGTTGTGTGGAGGGGGGCTGAACCCACCCCTTGGTGGCCGGGAAACGGCTGGAATCAACTCCTCTCCCCTAGAGGAGTTGATTGCAGCCATAATGGGTGGCTGTTAGTCTCCCTTGGCCGGCCTCTCACTTCCCCCTTCTCCTTCCTCATTTCTCTCTCCTCCATTATCATGGAGAGGAGCTCCTTCTCTCTCCTAGTCACCTCTGGTTGACTAGTCAACCCCACAAGCTAAAGGCAGCCCACTGGATTATGATGATCATGGGAATGGGTTTAGCCTAAGGGAGAAGTGGCTTGAGCTTGGGTTAGCCCTTTTTGGGCTAAGTTGACTTGACCCTCAATGAGGGTTGACTTGGACAATTTGACCATCTAGGTTGACCCCATTGGGTCCTGGGTGATTCATTGGCCTCCCCTAAGGTCTATGTAGGGTTGGGTAGGGTTGACTTGGCACCTTAAAGGTCACTTGACCCTTGGTAAGGTCACTTTGACCATTTTAGGGCTAGAGTTGACTTGGGTCAACATGCCCATTTGAGTTGACCCCAATGGATCCTTGGTGATCCATTGACTCCCCTTAGGGTCTAGGTAGGGTTACCCTGCACTTTGGAGGTCACATACCCTTAGTAAGGGTACTTTGACCAGATTAGGAGCTTGAGTTGACTTGGGTCAACCTGGCCTCTAGGGCTGACCCCAATGTGTCCTTAGTGACCCATTGATCCCACTTTAGGGTTAGGAGGGCATGGGTGGGGTCCTCTGGACTAGGAGTAGGTCAATTGGCCCTAAGTGGGCTAGGTTGACCTATTTAGGGCTAGGGTTGACCTTGGTCAACTGGGCCTCTTGGGTTGGCCCTAATGGGTCCTTTTGGCTCTAATGGGTCTCCCAAAATGTTTGGGAGTGTTGTGGTAGGGTCTTGGGGTCATGGTGAAGCCCCATTGTCATCCTAAACTATTGTTCAGAATTCTACTATCTGCAGGCCATGGTGATCCCTAACTTGGCCTCCTATCTCTTAGCCCATTTCTGGCTTCCCAGGGTTTTGTCATGACCTAGTCATGGCCAAAACCACTCTTAGGGGTCTAGTTGGAAATGGGATGTTACATCTTCCTCCTCCACCAGGCTTTTTAAGAGTACTAGTGTTGCTCCAGCCACTTCCCTCCCTACTAAAGAGATCCCTCCTCCACCTCCCTCACTTCCATCCATCCTACCTCAACATCAGATGCTACAACAACCCTCTTCCACAATTCCTTCTCTTCAACAACCACCACAACAACCACAACAGCTAATTCATATTCCTAATCCAGCTTCATCTCCTGTAACCTCTTCACAAATACATATCACTGACATTTCCTCCTCTTCTATTCAGGAATACCATCAACCCTCTCCTTCTCAATCACCATAACCGACCCCATCTTAATCCCCCCATGGTACACCCATTTCCTCACCACCTTCATCTCCCTTACCCACCCCCCCCCCCATCTGGACAACATCCCATTCTTCAATCTGCCTTCAATTCCTCTCAATACATCTACTCCTCAGGATGAACTAATGCAAGATTCACCACCTCCACCTCCACCATCCTCCTCCATTCCTACCTCTGTCTCCACTACTACACCTTCTACACCACCCTCTGCAGCTCCACTATTGGATCCTTCCATCATACCATAACTCATTGCACTTTTCACTCCCCTTCTTAAAACCATTATAGCAGAGGCCATTTCACCTCTTGCTACTTTCCTCTCCTCCCTAGCTGCCCAAATATCTATTCTTTCTGCTCCTCCCTCTTCAGTTAGGGGCTTGGCTCCAGTGTACACTACAACCAGGCAGGGGGAGATACTCAATGAAGAAGCAGCATCAGAAATAACAGCAGAAAGTAACAACAGCAGCAATAACACTAGATGCCGCAGCAGACATATCAGACCAAGAAGCAGCTGAAGCAGAAGCAGATCAAACAACAACAGAAGTAGATGCTGATAAAGTTTTATTTGATTTAATTCATTTTATTGAATCTGATAAGGACGTAGATGATCAGGTCCTAGAGGACATAACAACTGCTAGTGATTTTATTATAAATCTCATAGTAGATTTGTTAAATTTATTGAGAATTTTTGATACAGTTCATTTGAACTTTCTTCCAGTAGACAGCACTAAGCCATCTTTGGCTATAATTCCATATACCTCACCTATAAGCCCCAAAGTTGTCAAGCAACTAAAGGCCAGTTTTGCAGTAACAGAGGTCCCAGCTGTTCCATCTCCTCCTAGAGCTGTTTCACCTATTATTTCATCCCCTTCTGCTTCAATTTTTGTTATGGATGATTCCCCCATGCCTGATCTTGATTCATTTATCATGGCTAACATTGAAGAAGAAAATAAGAAAGTTGTTGAGAGCAATGTTGTGTATAGCCCTCTAGCTCCAGCTCTAGCTCCTGATCTAGCTCCAGTTCCAGCTCCCTCCCAAGCTGAGAAACCTATGATATCTGTGAAGCCCTAAAAGAAATAAATGCAATGTATGGTAATCCTCAAGATTGTTCTGATTATGATGAGGAGGAGGAGGAGGAGGACTCAGATGATGAGCCCAAGAAAAAGAAAGTGTCAAAGAAGAGGAAAGCTCCTCCACCTCCTGCACCAAAATTAAATCCAGCAAATGACACACCATACTATATACTTCAAAAGACCACACCAAATAAGGACATGCCAGTATGGATGTGGCTGTCCAAAAATCAATAAAAATAAAGGAAGAGAAGCAGAAGATATTCTCCACCTCCATAGAGATTAAGAAAGGACCCTCCTCCTCCTCCTCCTGCTCAAGCTGTTGGTGCTTCAAGTTCATCAACTCAAAGGACTACCTAGTTTCAAACTTATCAAAGACAGTAGGGTAGGTCCTCATCTTCAGGAAGCAGCCAGCAAAGGCATTATTCATCTAGCAAGCAGCACCAACAACAACAGCAACAGCATCAACAACAACAACAGCAAAAATTTCTTGAACATCAAAAGGCTGAAAGCCCCAAAAGACCTGCTTCCCCATATGTACCATTTGAGGATCCAAAGACAGCTACAACAGCTAGGATGGCTAGATTTCAGGAATTGTTTGGCCTTTCCATGATTAACAAAGCTAAAGCTAAAGGGAAGGATACCAGTCAATGCTCTACAATGTCCAAATACAGAAAAGAAGAACTGAATAGGTTTGCTAAGGCTAACAAGTTTTTTAATGTTGATGATTATATGAAACTGCATCCAATAGTAGTAGTGCCCAGGTCTACATCTCTTAATGCCATTGAGGCTACTGACATGACAGTGACCAAGGCTCAAGCTGCAGATCCTAACAGGGAAATTATATTTACACAATCTGGAGATAAAGCCAAAGAGGAGAAGTACAAGGAGAAGAAGAACAAGAAATGAACCTTGAACAGTTTAAGTCTTTTGATTATTTTAAAACTTCTTATTTATATTCTGATACAAAGCTCTGTGTATATATATATCTGATGCACATTTAAATTTTTCATGGCAGATATATGTTTTATAGCTTTAATATTAATCTGAGTCTGTAATTAGTGACCTTACCAAAATAGGGGGAGATTGTTGGATCCCTAGTTGGATTTGGGCTAGATTCACTAAATTAGGATGTCTGACCCAACATGTATAGCCAGGGTCATGATTGTGTTCTAGAGTCTAGGCTATGTCGTTAGAGTCAACACCACATGGAACAGCCATCAACAGATTACAGAAGACTCAAGACTTAGTGAAATCTTTAACTCAGAAAATGAGTTCGACGTTCGTCGAACTCAGGTCAACGAAAGTCGTGCTCAGCTCGACGAAATCAGAGAATTCTCTGAGTTGAGCTCGACGAACTTGAATCTCAAGTCGACGAATTCCAAAGTATACTTCAACACCAAGTCCAGAATTCTTCACACTTAACTCCATTCGATGAACTTAGTTCTCAGGTCGACGAGCTTAGTTCTCAGGTCCACGATCTCTGGATATTCTACTTCAACATCTTATTCCAGAAACATCTAAGTATTTGAAGTCCACCTTTACACTCCAGTCGATGAAGTTAGAATATTAGTGCGACGAATTTGGATCTTAGTTCGACGATTTCTGGATCATCTACTTCAACATTATAAGACCAGAAACAACTAAGTATTCTAAGTCCAGAATCACACTCTAGTTGACAAACTCACCTTCTCAGCTCGACGAACATAGACCACAGTCTTGGCAAGATTTATCAAGTGATAGTTAGAAGTTCTCAGCTCGATGAAACTAGTTCTCAGGTCGACGAACCCAGTTCTGAGGTCGACGACTTCTGGACAAATCACTTCAACATTCTTAAGTATAAGAAAAATGGAATTCTGTTATTAGGTCGACGAAGTCATATTCTCAGCTCGACGAACTTGATGCACAGACTTGAAAGGTTCCAAAGAAAGTAGTTCTGTCCTCTGGTCGACGATCTTGTATCTCAGGTCGACGAACAAAGATTATCTGGTCGACGAACTTGACTTCTCTGCTCGATGAACTCTGGACACAGATCGACGAATTCTGCTCAATGAATTCTGTAAAGTTCCAGAATTAGAAATTTCCCTCCCTCTGTCATTTTTCTATTGCAATAATTCCTGAGTAATCAATGCCTAAATATTCTCTGAATATTACCGTAAGAAGCAAGCATTGATTACGGTCTTCATCAGGATTATTTCCTGTCGTTTTTCCATGGGATAGTTGGGGAAATCAATCAATGCAAATATTCGCTAGGCCGTCAACATTGAATGAAGAAAGGAATGCAAATTTCAAAGTGAAATTATATGGAAAATATAAAAGGGATTTTCTTCATCTCTCTCGATAGCACACAAAATAGATAGCAATATAGGAGAATAGAAAAACCTACACAGAGAATATACAGAATACTGAGCTCACAGGGCAACAAAACTGCCTAGAGACAAGAAGCCCTAGCCCTTGACCAGAGAAAAGAATAGCAAACTGAAGAAGAAGAAGAACATACATTCAAAATAAAGAGTCTTCTTTCTTCTATATCCTAGGAATCTTCAAAGTACAACAAACACTTTATCTGTGAAGAAGTTTCTGGAGTTCATCTGGTCAAAGAAAAAGTCTGAAGACCTATCACCCTGCAGCAAAGCTTCAACTTCCTGAACCATTCAATATCTCAGGGGGAGCTCTTTGCTAAAATCAAAATCCATAAAAGTCTTCTCATTTGTATCAAAGAAAGAGAAGACAAAATCACTCTCTCATCCCCCACTGTATAAAGGGTTCTTAACTCCCTTCAAAATTTATTCCTAGTTGCAAGTCACCTGCTCAAAAGGCTTGAGGTTTGGTTTTTGAGCACCTGATCAAAAGCTCATTGGTGGCAGTCACCTAATCAAAAACCTGAGTGGATTCCTACCAGGGTGGTAGAAGAGTGGATGTAACCAGGTTGGGGAACCACTATAAAATTCTTGTGTTGTCTGTGTTGCTCTTTTCTTTTGTTCTTATTGTAGCTGTGCTAGTTAGGCTTGCTGTGTTTATGCTCAGTTAGTTTATATTTTGCTGAGCCTGTGGTAGAACTACTTATCTTAGGACTGATTGTTTGTTGACTCGAAATTTTTTTTATAAAACCTAAATACTCTATTCACCCCACCCCCTCTAGAGTATTTTAGATCTAACCCTCACTTTCAGGTTCATGTCGAACACTCTTTGAAAATAGTGACGGCTCTTCCTTCTCTCCTACAACAAAGGAAAAAATTGGAGCATAAGATGCAGCTGTAAAAGGAGCAGGAGGATAGAAGGGAAAAGCTACTGTGGGAGGAGCAACGACAGGAACTGCAGGGTAGGGATGACTTCCCTAAAAATTTAGAAATCATATCGGACTTCCTCTGGCAGCTTCCCGGAAGAAGTTTTAACGAGCAGCAAACTAATATTTTGAGAATGCAAAGGGGATGCAGGCCCTTGTAGAAATGTTTGTGGGTAAACAGGAGGATAGACCAGTGGATAAGTCGGAGGATAAGTTTGTGGATCCCCTAATATCAGTGTTGGATTGACTGGAGGAACTGGTGCTGCTGTTGATTGCGCCTATAATCACTGTGTGATAACATCTAGAGTTTGGTTAATTGCATGGAACAACTGGGTAGTTTCCTGTCGTGATTGTTCCAAGGCTGCCTAGAGTGGATCTTCATTAGGACTTGAAGGAGCAATGTTCTCGGTGGGTTGATGATCTGTCATGGATAACCATTGGATATCACCATCTGTTCGAGATTTAAAGGTCGTGTGTTAACTACTGATGTGGGAAATGACACACCAGCAGATAATGGGGTTTGAAATCACATGTGAGGATGAGGAGAAGAGGAGGATAAGAGACTGCTGAGCTGCAGATGCGGAAAATGTCTCTGCATGCTCGAGAGTGGGGCACACTCGATCTGGGATGCAGGGATAGAGGAGAGGTTGATGAGGATGTAGGGATAATGGGAGCTTGATGAGGAACTGTCGAGCAGATGATTACTTTGACGGTTAGGTTTGATGGTTGAGATTGAGAGGGAGAAAGAGAGAGAGATGGGGCCACTGGCAACGACAACAGTAGAGTTCGCTCGCCGCAGCTTAAATACCACTTCTATGATGGGCTTTCCTTTAATTATGAATCAATATTACAGCTTGAGTTGAGTCATTTACATTTGAATATAAAGGATACAATGGGAAGATGGAGGCTAGAGGAAAGAAGATGCCAGAGGCCACACGGTTTCACCAAAGAGGCCGACAGATCACGCGGACAGTTGATCCCGCAGCTCGCTACTCTAGGCCGACCGGACTGTGCGATCAGGCGGAGAAGACCGCGTAGGTCGCTGAAGCCAAGGTCGGGAACCAGGATAAAAGGTCTTAACCGCACCGATAGGTGATCAGTCTGCGAGCATCACTAGCAGACAAAAATACTATAGCCGCATGGTTTGCTGCTTGGGTTGGTCCTCTACACTCGTGACCCCAATAAGAGGTATGGGGGGCATATTTATAGGTTCAGGGACGATCTTCTAGAGACATGGCTAGATTACGTCACCCAGAGGATATGGGGAGGCTGTGAATGAGTCTGCGTCCTGTTGTACACTAAAGAGGAGGTCTCCTACAACTGGGAAGAAGCGGGTGTTGGGAACCTGGAGTGCTCCTAGCAGACTGCATTATGAGTCCGCCAAGCTCGCGGCGGAGAGGTTGAGTCCGACTCTGCTGTTGGATGGAGCCAGTTATCTACCTTTTAGCAGGTAGAAGGTGAAGATCGCCATTGCTGGAGGAGTGAGCTCGCCACTTACTGTCGTGCTGGAGCCGAATCTGCGTTGTATTGTATGGATGGTGAGGAGTTGTGTCGTGCTACCAAGTCCTTTCTCAGGCGGACTGAGACCAAGTCTGCCACCTGCTACCAGACTGAAGGGTTGGTTGCCCACTATGTGACCTGGCAGACTGTTGAAGCAGTCACCCCTGATGCTGAAATCCGTCTCATGCTGGATGGACAGGCCTTTCATCCCTGCTGAGCAGCCTGATGCTTGTCGCTTGGGAGACCTAAGGAGTTTTCGCATGCTGAGCGACCTGAAGCTTGTTGGCCTCTATTGGGAGACCTGAAGGCAGGTTGCCTAATTTTTGGCGGACTGGGATGTAGCGGACAGATGTCCGAACCTGTAGAAACGGTGGTCGCCTGGCGATAACGTAGACTTGCTAGCTGGGTGACCTGTAGGAGCAGGCTGAAGAGAAGACCGCGCTTCCTGCTGAGCATACGGTTACAGAGCGATCTGTGTGGATAGAAATGCAAGTCCGCCACCTAGTTGGGTAGTGATGAGTTGTAAATATACATATTTTTACGTACAATAAATATGTCGTTTTAGTTTATTTTTGTCTTTTTTAGTTATTTTTATTTAATAAATTGCACCTATTTTGTAAATATTATTCTAAATTAGTCTTATTTTTGTTTCCTGAAATTTGCAGGAAAATTGCCAAAAATTGCAAGTACACGCCCGTGTACTTTGGGTCACGCTCGTGACCTGGGCATGACACTTCAATTCCAGTGGAATCAGCTGTCTTTTGAAGGAAAAAATGTGACACGCCCAATGACACGCTTGTGTTATTTGACACGCCCTGTGACCAAGCCCATATCATGCAAGCTCGACGAACTCTTGCTCGACGTTCATCGACTGACCCGACACGCCCATAAACACGCCCATGACCAAGGGCGTGACTCCTCCACCTGGCCAGACCAGATAGTGCGGCGACTTTCGACGCAACCCGCGCCTAGATCGACCTCCCCGACACGCCCCCCGACACGCCCATGACCGAGGGCGTGACTGCCACGTGTACAGCCGAAGTGAACTTAGCCGTCAAATCTCAGCAAAGCCATATGTACAGTAGTGACACGCCCATGGTACATGCCCGTGACCTAGGGCGTGTACTTTGAATTTTTTTTTCTATAAATTGCAGTTCTCTGTTTGAGCTGCTGTTCCCCTTTTCTTGAAACATTTTGTATAAGGAAGTGCTGTTTAGATGATTTTCCAAAGGTATGTAAGGGATTTTGTCTCCCCCTCTCCTAGGTTTTGTTTTTATCTTTCCATGTAACTCGTTTTTTACTTAATAAAATTTGTGTTTTTCCCTTTATATGGTTTTGGGTTCGATCTAATTGCCTCTCTTATGCAATCTTATTTTGTTTCTTTTGTTTTTCCGTTCTATAAAATATGTGTGTTGTATGAGTATAGCTTTATATTTTTATGTTTTCGTTATTTTTACTTAACTTGGTTTAGACTTAGGTTTTTTAGAACTCTTCATATTCATTCTTATAAGCCTATAAAAACGGTTATAAAAGTGGTTTTAATTTTTACATAGTATTTTATTTTCGTAAAAATTTTTGTTCTTTTACCTTTTCTTTCACTTTTTATGCATTTTTATAGAGTTATAAGAATGAATAAGCTGTAATTTTGCTTTTTTCAAACACTTCTTTTTTGCTTTTATTTGCAAAACTTTTTGCTCTTTTATTTTTTCTGTTCTCGTTTTATGCATTTCTACCGCATTTTGGCGGTAGAATGTATTTGTTTTCATTTTTCGAGCAGTTTCATTTTGTGTTTATTTGCAATCCCTTTTACTCGTTTAATTTTTATTTCTGCTTTTTATGCATTTCTACCACATTATAGCTGTAGAAATGCAATTGTTTTAATTTTTGAATAACTTTATTATTTGTCTTTTTTGTATGTGTGCGTGCGTGTATGAGTTAGATTTTACCGCTTTATTTCATTCCTGTAGAGTGCGTGCTTTTTCAATTCGGTAAAGTGAGTGTGTTTTCATTTTATGTCGTGTGCCTGCGTTTAACTTTCCATAGAGTGCGTGAGTGTGTTCTTTATTTCTGCATTTTGTGTGCGTATTTCATTTCAGTAGAGTGCGTGGGTGTGTTTTACTTTTTGTAGAGTGTGTGAGTATTTCATTTCTGTAGAGTGCGTGCCAATGTGCTTTTATTTTCTCCTACTCGTTTGAGTAGGACTCGCTTTAATTTCAGTCCTACTCGTTTGAGTAGGACTTGTCTTTTTCTGCTTTCATTTCAGTCATACTCGTTTGAGTAGCACTCGCAATTTACTACTTTATTTCCTGTTTTCCTTTTCCTGCTTTCATTTTCTGCTTTTATTTTATTGCTTTCACCGCAAGCCGTTCCCATTCCGATAAGTGGCTAACCGCTCGTAGTCCTTAGTATCGAAGAGCATTGGGACAGATAAAATAGCTTTAAATAATTAAAGGTCTTATTTTTCTAATTAATTAAAATTACTTAAGGTTTGTCTCGGGTTTATGAAGCGTAGAACCACATAATCGATGTGTGGGCTTTATTTTCGTAGTCCATACGCTAGCTAGCTGAGAGGACGTGGCGTATGGACCGATCGCCCCTCAGTAAAGGGAGTTCCGTACTAACCCTCGAGAGAGGAGGCGCGCAAACTCTACCATATTGGGTTCCCCACCCAAGAGCGGGGTTCTTAGTGTAATGCGGGCATTAAGAGAAATCCTTCGTCGGACGAGAGCCCGTTCGAATAGTCTTAATATTAAGGTGAGCGATAGTCCTAGAGATAGGTGAATTCATTTTAGTGGAACCTACACGGCCAAGTCTCCTCCTTAATTAATTTGAAACCAAGGATCTCTTTTTATTAAAAGTTTATTTTAGTTCAAATTTTATTCGATGCGGTTGCTCTAAGATCTTCATAGGCTCCATCATGTTAATGCTTTCATTACTCTTTTTCTTTTTATATATAATATCCCGATAAGATAAATTATCGGTAAAATAATAGTCTCTTCAAGGGAAGAGTAGAAATAATCAACCCGACCCCGAGAATAATACGACCTCGATATTTCACACCGAAATAGCATGTACTACACACGATAGGTGCACTTGCCTCCTTTCGTTAAAACTCGGTTTCAACTTTTTATAATTAATAAATCCGCGCACCCCGTCCTTCCAAAATAAAATATATAAACCACTCTTTTGCTAAATAACAACACCCGCGCGGCACCGTGAGTTTTAACCATCATGTTTTTGGTGCCGTTGCCGGGGAGTATTCCTGTTGTTATTTCGAACTCTGGAAATCTATTAATTTTACCTATTTTATATATACAAAACAATGGCTAACCAAAACAATAATAATAATAATAATAATCCAACTACTTAAAAATCTTAAAGCAAAAAGAGTTTATTTTATACTTATTTATTCATATATATTTATCTACATAAAACATAAAAATAAAATAGCTCTGTTTCCCAAAAAAAACTATAAAAATAAAAAACTGAAAAAAAACACTATAAAACCAAAAACACAAAGAATCTAAAAACTATAACAACTAAAAACAACTAAAAAACAAAAAACTCTGAAAAAATTCTGCAACCTAAAAACCACAAAAATCTAACAACTAAAAAAACCAAAAAAACTCTACAAATAAAAACAACAAAAATCTAAAAAAAGCTGCCAACTAAAAAAATGAACTACAAAAATAAACAAGTACTTCAAAAATATAAATATATATAATTTGTTATTACACATTTATATATATATATAGCAAAAAAATTTCCCTCCTAAAAAAACATAAAAAAATTCCGTATATATATTTTGTTTTAACTTGTTTTACTTCTTCTCAAAAAAAAAACCCCCAAAAATTTTACCAAAATAAAAATAATAATAATATTAAACACATGAAATAAATAATAACTTTTCTCTAATTAAATATTATCTCTCTATTTTTCACTTTGGCGCACTTCACTATTGTGCGCATTAGGGGGCGCCTTTCTGTACATGCTCAAAAGCTAAGACGTTAGCTTCGAGTCACACACATTTGCCGCTACCTCCCGCCCACTATTGGCCAAATTTATCTTTTTCATTTTTTTCTGTTATTTTTATTTCTTTTGTTATCAATAATTGAGGGTTTCAACCTGGGCCTCCCCGACCTCGTCTTAGGGAAGCTTCTACCCTCCCTTTTTCTTTTTGTACATATTTTATTTTGCCTATTATCGTTCCGCATACTTCGATTGCCATATTGGGGACAATGTTGGATTTAAGTATGTGGGTGTATTCTTAGTTTCCTATTCTGCACTTATATTTTCTGCACACATCCAAAAATATAAAAAAAAATTACAAAAATCAAAACTAAAAAAATTACAAAATTTTTTTTTCCTATTCTTCACTTATATTTTCTGCACCCATCCAAAAATACAAAAAAAAATTACAAAAATCAAAACTAAAATTTTTTTTCTTATTTTTACAATCAAACACTCAAAAAATTAAAAAAAACATAATTTTTGTAACAAAAAATTTTCTCTTTCCCCCCTCTCTTCCTATAGGTAAAAAATCTCTCTTTCCCCCTCTCTTCAACTTTGTAAATTTTTTGTAAAAACACTCTTTCTCTTTTTCCCCTATCCTATTTATAAATAAAACTTCTTTCACATCTCTTTCTTGTAAATAACTTGTTAAAAACTTAAAAAAAAAACTAAAAACTCAAAAAATTTTGAAAATCCAAAATAAAAAAAATGATAAAAACCCTATAAAATTCAAAAAAAAAGATTCAGAAAAAATGATAAAACCCTAAAATCCCAAAAAATTGTAACAAATAAATCGAATATCTCATTTTTAACCCTTTTTCGCTCTCCACAAACTAGTTGCAAGTTAATTTATAAGCGAATGTATTAATTCTTTGCTTACTATTTGTTTATTAATTGGAGATCGATAGATTTAGATATCCGTGATTATGTTTTAAAGAATTTATTATGCTTTAATTTTTTTATTTAGATAAGGTACCTGTTTTCAACGCCACTTATAACTATCAAAATATTTGCATATTTATTTTGTTAGAAAATAACACTCTTAAATTTCAAATTATGTTTACTCCAAGCTTTTTTTTGAAATATAGAAACGTTTAATTTATAATGGTTGCTCTCAAAACTTTTTTATTATATCTAGTTTTCTTTCTGAAAAATCTTATCACCTTTTTTTCATGTCTTACTTGACATGATTTTGATCTTTAAAAGATCCTATATCAATGAGAATAAGATTTCGTTCCGTAAACATATGCATCCAATATTTTAAAAGATTATATGTTACAGAGTAAAAAGATAAAATTCATTACTCCATATACATATACATTGAGTTATTATGAAGTTGTTAAAAAAATTTAATATGTTGTGGAAAATAAGATTTCGTTTTCCTTAACATCCACATTCAAACCAAAAATATTCATTAGAGGTTCAAGCGAAAAAATACACCCTCGCCTCTAAAATTCAAAGTCGTCTTCCTATACCTCAACATCCCACTCCGCCAATTTCAAATGATGCTAGAATTAATTTAAAATCTTTTTGAGAGCATAATTCTTAAATTTCATTATTTCCTATAATTCTTACAAGCTAAAGTTTTCATAAATACAATCTATTTTTGTTAACCTAACAAATAAACTTTTTTGCTATCTATTTGATTTTATCGAGAAGTTTTTAGCTGAAATACTTCCTTTATTTAAAATTTTGACATAATTTAGGACTAAACTCTTATACCCCAGATGTTTATTTAGATCTTTCTTTCAATTAAGTCAAACGGTAACCGAACTTAGGATTTCTTTAATTTCTTATAAGTTCATCTCCAACTTTTGCTCTGCAATAACAAAAGCTTAAGTTTGAGGTTATTTGATGTGTTGTAAATATACGTATTTTTACGTACAATATGTTGGGTCCGGCGTTCCTTCACTTAACCCGTGGCGCTCTTCTACTTATATAAGAAATTAAGTAGCACCCTTTCTAACAGTCCGGGCTTTTGGAACAGTTGGTTATGCGCTTGATCCTTCAATTGGTATCAGAGGAGGTCACGGGTTCAAGACCGGGGGAGCGCTATTAAATCCTGATTTTTCCCTTCTACCTGTGTGGCTCTGGCGGGTCAGGCAACCGTGGACATGTGGTAACCCCACCTCTGAGCCGTGAAACCATGGACATGTGGTAACCCCACCTCTGAGCCGTGTGGGCCATGTGGTAACCCCACCTCTGAGTCATGTGGGACATGTGGTAACTCCACCTCTGAGCCGACGGTTGTGCTGGACGCCAGGGGGGGATTGTTGGGTCCGGCGTTCCTTCACTTGACCCGTGGCGCTCTTCTACTTATTTAAGAAATTAAGTAGCACCCTTTCTAACAGTCCGGGCTTTTGGAACAGTTGGTTATGCGCTTGATCCTTCACAATAAATAAGTCATTTTAGTTTATTTTTGTGTTTTTTAGTTATTTTTATTTAATAAATTGTTCCTATTTTGTAAATATTATTCTAACTAAGACTTATTTTTGTTTCCTGAAATTTGCAGGAAAATTGCCAAAAATTGCAAGTACACACCCGTGTACTTTGGTTCACGCCCGTGACCTGGGCGTGACACTTCAATTCCCGTGGAATCAGTTGTTTTTTGATGGAAAAATGTGACACGCCCAATGATATGCCTGTGTCATTTGACATGCCCCGTGACCAAGCCCGTGTCATGCAAGCTCCACGAAATCGCGCTCGACATTCGTTGACTGACCCGACACACCCATCAATATGCCCGTGACGAAGGGCGTGACTCCTCCACCTGTCCAGACAAGACAGCGCGGCAACTTTCGAAGCAACCCGCGCCCAGATCGACCTCCCCGACATGCCCCCCGACACGCCCATGACCAAGGGCATCACCGCTACGTGTACAGCCAAAGTTAACTTAGCCGTCAAATCTCAGCACCGCCATATGTACAGTAGTGACACGCCCATGGTACACGCCAGTGACCTAGGTTGTGTACTTTGAATTTTTTTATATAAATTGTTGTTCTCTGTTTGAGCTGTTGTTCCCCTTTTCTTGAACCATTTTGCATAAGGAGGTGATGTTTAGATATTTTTCCAAAGCTATGTAAGGGATTTTGTCTCCCCCTCTCCTAGGTTTTGTTTTTATCTTTTCATGGAACTCATTTTTTACTTAATAAAATTTGTGTTTTTTCCCTTTATATGGTTTTGGATTCCATCTAAATACCTCTCTTATGCAATCTTAGTTTGTTTCTTTTGTTTTTCTGTTCTATAAAATGTGTGTGTGTGTGTATGAGTATAGCTTTATATTTTTATGTTTTCGTTATTTTTACTTAACTTGGTTTAGACTTAGGTTTTTTAGAACTCTTCATATTCATCCTTATGATCCTATAAAAACGATTATAAAAGTTGTTTTGATTTTTACCTCGTGTTTTATTTTCGTAAAACTTTTTGTTCTTTTACCTTTTCTTCCACTTTTTTTGCGTTTTTATAGGGTTATAAGAATGGATAAGCTGTAAATTTGCTTTTTTCAAACACTTTTATTTTTGCTTTTATTTGCAAAACTTTTTGCCTTTTTAATTTTTCTGTCTTCGTTTTATGCATTTCTACCGCATTTTTGCGGTAGAATTATATTTGTTTTCATTTTTCGAGCACTTTCATTTTGCGTTTATTTGCAAACTTTTTTGCTCGTTTAATTTTTATTTCTGCTTTTTATGCATTTCTTCCGCATTTTAGCGATAGAAATGCAATTGTTTTAAATTTTCAGTAACTTTATTTTTTGTCTTTTTTGTACGTGTGCATGAGTGTATGAGATACATTTTAGCACTTTAATTCATTCCTTTAGAGTGCATGTGTTTTCAATTCAGTAGAGTGAGTGTGTTTTCATTTTATGTCGAGTGTATAACTCCCCGAAACTCAAAAGTGCGACGGGAGGCGTTTTGCGCCAAATTTGGTATCTAGCAGGGGGCACACGACCTGGGACACACGCGTGTCCCAGGGCGTGTCAGGTTCGAGTCGACGATTTGGTCGAGAGGTCGACGATTTTGGAGTCGACGATCGTCGAGCAGCGGACACGGCCTGAGACACGGGCGTGTCTCAGGGAGTGTCGAGCCCGTGTCGATGATCGGCCCGGGAGTCGACATTTTCGCTCGACGATGTGTCGAGACAAGGCACATGGCCTAGGATACGAGCGTGTCCAAGGCCGTGTCGGGTGGTCGACGAACTTCAGTCGACGAAGTGTCGAGACCGTGAACACGGCCTAGAGCCCAAGCGTGTTTCGGTTTGACACGGCCATGTCACATAGGATACGGGCGTGTCCAAGACCCATGTGAGTCTCAGGTTATTTTCGGGGTTGTGTCGATGGAAGCACACGGTCGACCACACGACCGTGTCAGTTGGAACACGGGCGTGTCAGGTCGAACACGGGTGTGTCAGATGCTCGTGTGTTTTTCGAGACGCGTCGATTTTGACGGCGAATGAGGGACATGGCCCTGGACACGGGCGTGTCGCAGGCAGTGTTCGGCCCAGGTTTTACTTTTTAGCTACGAATCATAGCCATTCGTTTCCTTATTTTGGGATCTGACGGTTGGGGGTTGTTCCTACTGGGATATACCCGGGATTGGACCCTTGAAACCCTCATTTCTCTTGAGAGGTTCTCTTTCTAAAGTATAGAGAGAGAGGAGAGCAAAGGAGGAAGAAGAAGCTTAGATCCGGTCTTTGGAGGAGCTTCGGAGCTCCAAATCACGAACCGACTTCGGATCTATGGAGGCAAAGAGAGTGCGGTGCTTTTCATCCGCTTACATTTCCATGGAGCCAAGGAAGAATGCTAGGGTAACGATTCTCTACTTGAGCATGTGAAGCTCTCCTTCTTTGCATAGGAAGCCCGCTCTCGCGAGTTTGCAGTGAGTTGGAGGCGTTCCTTCGGGTAGATATGTAAAGTCCCCATTGTTTAGAGTCCGTATTCGAGAACGGACATAGGCATGATGTGTGAAGCCTACCCGGACAAGTTGGTCTGGATCGGTGATGTTCCATTGCATAATGGCCGGAGAAGACTCTGTGCAAATGTTTATTTCTCGGGTTTTCTACGCGGTAGATTGCAACAGGGAGCCTTGGGGATTAACCAAAAGGTGCACCCGAAAAACTGGGCAGATGCGTGATTCTGCCAAACTTGTGGGCCTGGGAGCCAACTTGTACATAACTGGGTTATGTAATATTGTGCGTTCGATTCACGGGCTTCGAGGAAACTTAACTCGTGCCAATGATTTTAAAGTGTCGTGGTAAGTGAGCAACGGGTTGAGTGGAACCGTTCCTGCTCAATGCAATTCGGTGTTAGTGGCCTGCCGATAGCATAGAGGTCGGGTCTTAGGCTATCGATGATTTTAAAGTGTCGTGACTACTGCCTCAAAGACTCAAGGTTGTCGATGATTTTAAAGTGTCGTGACTACTGCCTTAATTGCTCACGAGAGATTATCGTCCTGAGGATGGAGGTGTGTCGGCGGGCTTAGACCGCGATCACCGAGAATGTGCCCTGAGAGCACGGGGCGTGTGTCCATGCGCGCCAATGCCTGTGATGCAATGTATTTATATACATCTTGGTTGTGTTAATAAAATACAGGGAAGGAGCATCGCCGCCCCGAGTTGGGGGCGGGATCGTTATAATTTTGTCAGCATTGCTGACCGTTGCTTTTGTTTTCCACGGTGCGGTGGTTTGTTACTTGCAGGTGCTGCTGGACCAAGCGGTCAATACCAGGCTAAAGCCCAAATTGCGAAGCCGGCCCTCGAAGGCCTAATTGGAGTGTTTACTTGTTTTTGTTCATGTATGACCGGCCTGCGTGTCGTGGTTGTAAGACATGTAATATGAAGTAAACCATTTGTAAGGCCTTAAGGGCAGTACTTGTGTATGTACTACATTCCTATTTGGTGTATTAGTGGACATTATGCTTGTGTTGGGTTCTTTTAATTGCAACTTATAAACTGCTTCCGCTAGAATGCTCTGTGTAGGACGTTACGATTGGTTGGATGGTTTTCATTGAGTAACCACCCGGTCTGTCTATGGTATATGGCGTCGGGCCCCGGCCGGACCTACTGTTATATGCTATGCGACAGATAGGGGGTGTTACAATTTGGTATCAGCCTACTGGTTTTTGTCGGGCTTAAACTGGATTCGTGGGCGAATTCTTTTTAAGGGGTGGTGAGCACATGTACGTGCGTCATCGTTATAACAGTAAAAGAAACCATGAATCTCCACTTAGGAATGAAAATACGCGTGTTTGGGGAACCTGTGTGTTCCTATAATTGCTGTTTGCAATTTTATTTGGTCGCTTAACGCTGTTTTGTACCACTATAGGTGACCAGAAGTGGTGCTGGGCCGTCGGAACGTCGAGTTTCTGAGGCTAGCAGTGCACCTAATGATGCTCCTGCAACACCTCCATCAGCTGAGACCATACGATTGGTGGCCGAAGCAGTGCTTGCCATGATCAATGCGCAGCCTGCAAGGCAAATGCAGCAGCCCGCTCCTGCAGTGGAACAAGTAGTAGTGGAGCCGTTGCTGCCAAGGAGGGCAACCGAGAGACAGCTCAAACATGTCATGAGCTTTAATCCTCCGGTATTCTCGGGGTTGGGAACCCCATCTCAAGCTGAAGACTGGCTCTCCAGGGTGAAGAGAGTCATGACAACAACAGAGACGGAGGAGTGGCAAATGACCATTATTGCTACGTTCCTTCTAGACGGTGAAGCGAGATTGTGGTGGGAAGGATTGGAGCTGCATCTATTTAAAGGAAGGCAGCTTACAGACGTCTCGATGGAGGAGTTCTCGAGATTGTTCTTGGTTATATACCTCCCTTCGGCGCAGAGGGTAGCATTGGAGAACGAGTTACTGAAGTTGGTTCAAGGAGACAGTAGCGTGGATGAATATCTCCACGAGTTTACTCGATTGAGTCGATATGCTAGCTCCACCATTACGGATGAGGAGAGCAAGACGAATCGATTCTACAAAGGGTTGAGAGAAGAGTTGAGGTTTCTACTCTCGGGGCCGATGACGTAGGGTTTCTTGACCTTGGTCAACACGGCCCGGTCCTTGGAGAAGGACATGAAGAATGTTCAAGCAAAGAAGAGCGTTGGTGATAAGAAGTCGGAGTTCAAAGTGTCGAACTCCTCAAAGTCTGTGTTTCGGAAGTGGAACAAGAAAGCTAGGACTTCGGGTCCAGCCCCCTCTGTTGGTGTTTCTAGGGCGACTACGGGTCGGACCCCGGGCGCATGTTACAACTGTGGGAAGTCAGGGCATTATGCCCGTGAGTGCCGGAGCGGACGTCCCAAGTCCTAAAGGAAGCCGGGAGCAACTAATGAAGAAAAGGTCAAGGCAGTGGAGTCAACCGCGTCCCATTATGCTCCGGCCCAACCAAGGGTGTATAATCTTGGCCAACAGGAGGCCATCAAACAGGCGGATGTGGTGACAGGTACGGTTTAATTTATAGCAAGTTAATTTCTTTAAATACTTGTTATGCATATGTTACCTTACCATTGTTTGTTTAGGATTTGTTTTGATTTGTGAAAATCCGGCAAGAGCACTCTTCGATACAGTAGCTTCACACTCCTTGTCCGAAGGATTTATATCACGCATAGGAGTACCTTCTTCGATGGCAAAGGACAAGTTGTATGTGCTGCTACCGAATGGGTGTTCCATGCGCGCGGATAAAATCTGCGGTGTTAAGATTAACATTGGGAATCAAGAGTTCGATCTGCAAGCATTGTTACTACCGTTGGTGGAGTTCGACGTTATATTTGGCATGAACTGGCTCTCAGAGCAGCGGGCCTATATTGATTGCAGTCGCAAGGAAGTCAAGTTGGGAGCAAGTCGTGAGACGACTTTTACGGGCTTAAAAGGATCGAGCAAGATGTTGACGTCTGCTCTTCAGGTGGTGAAGGCGGTTCGTGCCGGTGCAGAACTGTTCTTTACACTAGTGGAGATTGCAAAGCCGAAGCCCGCATTGTATAGTATTTCAGTGGTATCGGAGTACCCTGATGTGTTCCCTAGAGATCTTCCTGGAGCCCCGCCTCAACGGGAGTTAGATTTTACGATTGAACTAGTGCTAGGTGCAAAGACTGTGTCACGATCTCCTTATCGGCTAGCGCCTAAGGAAATGGTGGAGCTAAAGGTTCAACTTCAAGAGTTGTTGGAGCAAGGGTATGTATATCCAAGTTCTTCGCCTTGGAGCACACCGGTCCTCTTTGTTAAGAAGAAGGACGGAAGCTTGAGGTTATGTATTGATTATCGGGAGCTCAACAAGTTGATGGAAATGAACAAGTACCCGATCCCCCGGATCAATGATCTTTTTGATCAGTTGGTCGCGTCGACGGTGTACTCAAAGTTGGATCTCAAGTTCGGGTACTATCAGCTGCGAATAAGGGAGAGTGATATCCCAAAGACATCGTTCAGTACGAGATACGGGCATTACGAGTTTACGGTCATGCCATTTGGGCTGACTAATGCGCCGTCAGTGTTCATGGATTTGATCAACAGGACCTTTAGGGAGTACTTGGACCATTTTGTGATCGTCTTCATCGACGATATTTTGGTGTACTCGCAGAGTGAGGAAGATCACTTCAAGCATCTTCATTTGATTTTGGAGACGCTAAGGAGGAATCAATTGTATGCCAAGTTATCGAAGTGTGAGTTTTGGTTATCCTCAGTGGCTTTCCTCGGTCATATAATGAGTGGAGAAGGTATTGCAGTTGATCCGGCAAAGATTGTTGCTATATGGGAGTGGCCTGAGCTTTCTACGGTAGCGGAAGTCCGGAGCTTTCTGGGGCTTGCCAACTATTATAGGCGCTTCGTAGAGAACTTCTCGCGGATAGCATTACCTCTCACTACTTTGACGAGGAAGGAGCAGAAGTTCGTTTGGACGCCGGAGTGCGCGCGAGCTTTTGAGGAGTTGAAATGTCGGTTGACCACGACGCCTGTGCTGAGTTCGCCGAGTGGGACAGAAGGTTATGAGATTTATAGCGATGCTTTGGGCAGCGGTTTGGGTTGCGTGCTACTGCAACACGGAAGTGTGATAACTTATGGCTCGAGACAGCTGAAAGTGCACGAGAGGAACTATCCGGTCCATGACTTGGAGTTAGCAACCGTGATTTTTGACTTGAAGCTGTGGAGGCATTATTTGTAGGGTGTGAAGATTGATATCTACACCGATCATAAGAGGCTGAAGTATTTGATTGATCAGAAAGATCTGAATATGCGGCAGCGTAGATGGATGGAGTTCTTGGGGGACTATACATTCAAGATCCACTACGTGCCTGGCAAAGGTAATGCGGTTGCAGATTCGTTGAGTCGTCGGGCCTCAGCTCAAGCCAATTGGATGTCGATCCATGACGAGCGGTTGGTTCGGGAGTTGGAGGCGTTGGAGATTGTTTGTGTAGATAAGCAGTCAAGTGCTGAAGCAGTACTGAACTGGACTGAAGTCCAATATGACCTGGCTGATCGGATTCGGCAGGCTTTAGATATGGATGTCCATATGAAGCAGTTCATGGTAGAGGCTTTGGATGGGTCAAATTCCCAATTCGTTTTGGAGGACGGATTACTTTGGAAAGACGGTCGTCTGTGCGTCCCAAGTGTGGGCAACTTGCGAGTGGAATTGTTGTACGAGGCACATCATACCAAGTACTCGATTCACCCTGGGAGCACGAAGATGTGTCTCGATGTCAAGAAACTGTTTTGGTGGCCGAGTTTGAAGAAGGATGTGGCACTCTACGTGGCGAAGTGCCAAACTTGCGCCTTGGTGAAGGCGGAATGCAAAAAGCCGGGAGGATTTCTGAAGTCCTTGCCTATTTCGGAGTGGAAATTTGACGACATCTCTATGGATTTTGTGCACGGGTTGCCAAGGTCACAAAAAGGAAACGACGCCATCTGGGTGGTCGTAGATCGGTTAACGAAGGTGTCGCATTTCATCCCGCATAGGAAGGATGATCCGGTGGAGAAGTTAGCAAAACTATATGTGGATAATATAGTTCGGCTTCATGGTGTGCCCCGCAGCATCGTGAGTGACCGAGATGGGCGGTTCATGTCCAATTACTGGAGGCTAGTGCTGCAAATGTTGGGAACAAAGTTAAAATTTAGCACAGCCTTCCATCCGCAAACGGATGGGCAGTCCGAGAGGGTCAATAGAACTATGGAAGACATGCTCCGCATGT
Source organism: Platanthera guangdongensis (assembly GCA_039583875.1). Classification (NCBI taxonomy): domain Eukaryota; kingdom Viridiplantae; phylum Streptophyta; class Magnoliopsida; order Asparagales; family Orchidaceae; genus Platanthera; species Platanthera guangdongensis. The sequence continues at coordinate 87,572,865 of CM077152.1, read as the reverse complement.
GTGTCTTAGACTTTGGAAAGCAATGTGAAGACCATCTTTATTTAGTGGAGTTTGCGTACAACAATAGCTACCAGGCGAGTATTCAAATGGCGCCCTTCGAGGACCTATATGGTAGAAGATGTCGCACGCCGTTGTCTTGGTTGGAAACGGGTGAGTCAAAGTTGTTTAAGCGTCAAGAGGTGGAGGATGCTACTTCTTTGGTGAGAACCGATCGGGAGAGGCTGCAAATCGCTCAGGACCGGCAGGCGAAGTACTATAATGCCAAGCACCGGAACGTGGAGTTCGCTGTGGGCGACTGGGTGTACTTAAAGATCAATCCGTTCAAGGGTGTCTCGCGGGTGCGGTGTTTGAAAAAGCTAAGCCCGAGGTACCTTGGGCCGTTTGAGGTTCTGGAGCGGGTTGGCGAAGCGGCATATCGGTTGAAGCTATCGGTGGAGCTTAGTGGTTTACATGATGTATTCCATATATCGGTGCTACGGAAGGCGGTGCAAGAGCCTTCGCAAGTGATCGCGGTTGATCAAGTGCCGGTGGATAGTGGGTTGACGACAAAGGTCAAGCCCATGCGGTTTGAAGACTCGGAAGTCAAGCGGCTACGTAATAAAGAGATCAGGATGGTCAAGGTCCGATGGGACAATTGCGGTCGTGAGGAGCTCTCTTGGGAGCGAGAGCAGACTATGCTTGACGAATATCCGGAGTTGTTCCGCTCAGGTACAAATTTTGGTTTTGTACTTATCTTTCTTTATGTAATTTCTTGGACGAAAATCTTTTAAGAGGGGGAGAGTTGTAACGCCCCGAAACTCAAAAGAGCGACGGAAGGCGTTTTGGGCCAAATTTGGTATCTGGCAGGGGGCACACGTCCTGGGACACGGGCGTGTCCCAGGGCGTGTCAGGCTCGAGTCGATGATTTGGTCGAGAGGTCGACGATTTTGGAGTCGACGATCATCGAGCAGCAGACACGTCGTGAGACACGGGCGTGTCTCAGGGCGTGTCGAGCCCGTGTCGATGATCGGCCCGGGAGTCGACATTTTCGCTCGACGATGTGTCGAGACAAGGCACATGGCCTAGGACACGGGCGTGTCCAAGGCCGTGTCGGGTGGTCGACGAACTTTGCTCGACGAAGTGTCGAGACCGTGAAGCACGGCCTGGATCCTAGGCGTGTTCGGGTTTGACATGGGCGTGTCACATAGTACACGGGCGTGTCCAAGACCCGTGTGAGCCTCGGGTTGTTTTCGGGGTTGTGTCGATGGAGGCACACGACCGACCACACGGCCGTGTCAGTTGGAACACGGGTGTGTCAGGTCGAACACGGGCGTGTCGGATGCCCGTGTGTTTTTTGATATGCGTCGATTTTGACGGCGAATGAGGGACACGGCCATGGACACGGGCGTGTCGCAGGCCATGTTCGGCCCAGGTTTTTCTTTTCAGCTACGAATCGTAGCCATTCGTTTCCTTATTTTGGGATCCGACGATTGGGGGTTGTTCCTACTGAGATATCCCCGGGATTGGACCCTTGAAACCCTCATTTCTCTTAAGAGGTTCTCTTTCTAAAGTATAGAGAGAGAGGAGAGCAAAGGAGGAAGAAGAATCTTAGATCCTGTCTTTGGAGGAGCTTCGGAGCTCCAAATCGCGAACCGACTTCGGATCTACGGAGGCAAAGAGAGTGCGGTGCTTTTCATCCGCTGACATTTCCATGGCGCCAAGGAAGAACGCTAGGGTAACGATTCTCTACTTGAGCATGTGAAGCTCTCCTTTGCATAGGAAGCCCGCTCTCGCGAGTTTGCGGTGAGTTGGAGGCGTTCCTTCGGGTTGATATGTAAAGTCCCCGTTGTTTAGAGTAGGTATTCGAGAACGGACATAGACATGATGTGTGAAGCCTACTCGGACACGTTGGTCTGGATCGGTGATGTTGCATTGCATAATGGCCGGAGAAGCCTCCGCGCAATGTTTGTTTTTCGGGTTTTCTATGCGGTAGATTGCAACAGGGAGCCTTGGGGATTAACCCAAAGGTGCACCCAGAAAACTGGGCAGATACGTGATTCTGCCAAACTTGTGTCATGGGAGCCAACTTATACATAACTAGGTTATGTAATATTGTGCGTTCGATGCACGGGCTTCGGGGAAACTTAACTCATGCCGATGATTTTAAAGTGTCGTGGCAAGTGAGCAACGGGTTGAGTGGAACCGTTCCTGCACTACGCGGTTCGGTGTTAGTGGCCTGCCGGGCATAGAGGTCGGGTCTTAGGCTGTCGATGATTTTAAAGTGTCGTGACTACTGCCTCAAAGTCTCAAGGCTGTCGATGATTTTAAATTGTCGTCACTACTGCCTTAATTACTCACGAGAGATTGCCATCCTGAGTATGGTGGTGTGTCAGCGGGCTTAGACCGCGTTCACCGAGAATGTGCCCTGAGAGCACGGGGCGTGTGGCCATGCACGCCAATGCCTGTGATGCGATGTATTTATATACTGCTTGGTTGTGCTAATAAAATGCAGGGAAGGTGCATCGCTGCCCCGAGTTGGGGGCAGGATCGTTATAATTTGGTCAGCATTGATGACCGTTGCTTTTGTTTGCCACTGTACGGTGGTTTGTTGCTTGCAGGTGCTGTTGGACCAAGCGGTCAATAGCAGGCTAAAGCCCAAATTGCGAAGCCGGACCTTGAAGGCCTAATTGGAGTGTTTACTTGCTTTTGTTCATGTATGACCGGCCTGCATGCCGTGGTTTGTAAGAAATGTAATATGAAGTAAACCATTTGTAAGGCCTTAAGGCCAGTACATGTGTGTGTACTACATTCCTATTTGGTGTATTAGTGGACATTCATGCTTGTGCTGGGTTCTTTAAATTGCAACTTATAAACTGCTTCCGCTAGAAAGCTCTGTGTAGGACGTTACGATTGGTTGGATGGTTTCCATTGAGTAACCACCCGGTCTGTCTATGGTATATGACGCCGGGCCCCGGCCGGACCAACTGCTATATGCTATGCGACGGATAGGGGGTGTTATAGAGTTCTTGCATTTTACTTTATGTAGAGTGCGTGAGTGTGTTCTTTATTTCTGCAGTGAGTGTACCAATTTCATTTCAGTAGAGTGCGTGGGTGTGTTTTACTTTTTGTAGAGTGTGTGAGTATTTCATTTCTGTAGTGTGCGTGCGTGTGTGCTTTTATTTTCTCCTGCTCGTTTGAATATGACTCGCTTTAATTTCAGTCCCACTCGTTTGAGTAGGACTTGTCTTTTACTACTTTCATTTCAATCCTACTCGTTTGAGTAGGACTCGCAATTTATTGCTTTATTTCCTGCTTTCCTTTTCCTGCTTTCATTTTCTGCTTTTATTTTATTGCTTTCATCGCAAGCCGTCCCCATTCCGACGAGTGTCTAACCGCTCTTAGCCCTCAGAATTCGAAGTGCATTTGGACAGATAAAATAGCTTTAAATAATTAAAGGTCCTGTTTTTCTAATTAATTAAAATTCCTTAAGGTTTGCCGCGGGTTTACGAAGCGTAGAACCACATAATTGATGTGTGGACTCTATTTTTTTAGTCCATATGCTAGCTAGCTGAGAGGCCGTGCGTATGGACCGATCGCCCCTAGGTAAAGGGATTTTCGCACTAACCCTCGAGAGAGGAGGAGCGCAAACTCTACCGGATTGGGTTCCCCAACCAATTGCGGGGTTCTTAGCGTAATGCGAGCATTAAGAGGAATCCTTCATTGGACGATGTTGAGACTATATTTGCCAGCAGGACACGTGTGTGTGGGACCGCATGTTTGGGCTTTCCCCATCGCGTTCCAGGTCTGGGTGTTGACCCCGGTGGGCCCCCTTGTGTGGCGGAATATCCCTGCGGTCCTGTGGTTGGGGTTAGTCCCACATCGCCTGCAGACTTCTCCACTTTGTGTTCATGTACCCCGCCACCCTTCATCTCATCACCTGGGTTTTGAGATGAACTAATGGGTTGGCGGGTTCTAACATGGTATCAGAGCGAGGTTGTCCTGCTGCGGGGGTGTGTTGAGACTAATTTGCCAGCAGGACACGACCGCATGTTGGGCTTTCCCATCGCGTTCCAGGTCTGGGTGTTGACCCCGGTGGGCTTGTGTGGCGGAATATCCCTGCGGCTGTGGTTGGGGAGTCCCACATCGCCTGCAGAACTTTGTGTTCATGTACCCCGATCTCATCACCTGAGATCATGGGTTGGCGGGTTCTAACAGACGAGAGCCCGGTCGAATAGTCTTAATGTTCAGGTGAGCAATAGTGCTTGAGATAGGGGAGCACATTTTAGTGGAACCTCCACGGCCAACTCTCCGCCTTAATTAATTTGAAACCTAGGATCTCTTTTTATTAAAAGTTTATTTTTGTTCAAATTTTATTGGATGCGGTTGCGCTAAGCTCTTCAACGGCTCCATCATGTTAATGCTTTCATTATTCTTTTTCTTTTATATATATATTATCCCGACAAGATAAATTTACTATAAAATAATAGTCCCCTCCTGGGAAGAGTAGAAATAATCAACCTGACCCCGAGAATAATACGATCTCAATATTTCACACCGGAATAACATGTACTACACACGATAGGTGCACTTGCCTTCTTTCGTTAAAACTCGGTTTCAACATTTTATAATTAATAAATCCGCGTGCCCCGTCCTTCCAAAATAAAATATATAAACCGCTCTTTTGGTAAATAAACACCCGCGGGGGGCCGCGAGTTTCAACCATCAGGTAGTCTGCACCTGTTGGAGGAAAGCGAACTATTGCGTAATTAGCCGATCTAACCGCACGACATGTAGGACGGACTATGAAAGTTGTCTGCAACCCCTACAGAACAAACAAACGGAGCGCGACCTAGGCGAACAGACTAGGGATACTATCTATGCAACCTGCACGGATAAAAGAGTCTATCCTCCAGACCCAAAGGGGGCAGAGACAGTCCGAAACCTCCAGGGGAACCTTGAGAAGGCCACGACTTGCAAGCTATCTACCTTGGAAGGGATCACCGATTTCTGGGTTAACACACATGAATTTGTCGAAAAAACTCGATGAATTTGACTTAGCTTTGACGGATATACCCGACGAAATGGAGTTCACACAATGCCAAGACTGGTTTTACTCGATGAATTATACTCGACGAATTCCACTTCCCTCGACGCCAATTGGTTTCACTCGATGAATGATACTCAATGAATTTGACTTCACTCGACGCCAACTTGTTTCACTCGACGAATAAGACTGAACTCGATGCACTCGACACCAAAACTACTCTCAACGTATTCAATCCATACTCCATGAATTCAACTTAACCCAAAGATACTCGAAGAAATGGACTTAGCCTCTCATGAATACTCGATGAATAGGACTCGAACTCTCATGAATACGCGATGAAAATGACTTAGCATCTCATGAATACTAGACAAATAATACTCGATGAAAAGGACAAACTCTCATGAAAACTGAAAGAAAAATACTTGAACTCTCAAGAATATCGTACGAAAATGAATTAGAATGGTTCTTACATTACTCCGATTCAACGAATACTAACCCTGCCCTATTCCTACATTCAATGAAGGAATGAAAAAAAAAGATAATAAGAAAAAATTGAACAAGAAAGAGGGGATGGATCACCATTTGCCTCAAGATCTTCCGAAAACCGTCCTCTCAAGCACTGCGCTTCAAGGATCGGCCTCAAGAACTCGTTTACAATTTCTGAAACTTTTCAGGGGAAACAAAGGTTAAGGTCAAGTACCCTAAAGTAAAAAATCCACGGAACTAAAAAATCAAACAATGCACACAAAGATCTCGGCGAGAGATTTCCCGAACTATATTTCGTTAAAGGTTTCGTGCATAGGAACTCTGATTTGCGGCGGTCGGAAGACTTCGCAAAGACGCGTCATTCTCTCCTTTCCACTCTTTGAGCCAACAGTTTGGAGGAGACGATGAATAAGGTTTCTTATATGTGCATATATATATGTATATATATACATATATATATATACATATATATATATACATATATATACATATATACATATATATACACTATATTATTAATAAAATAACTAGAATGACACAAGGGATGAGAAATACTAAAACACCTCGGTTTTCGATGAAATTCGCACCAAGACTAAATGGCGGTGCTATGAATCCAACGGTGAATTCGAAAACAGGATCCGATAAACCAAGATCGTGTTAAAATTTCCTGAATTTAAAACAACAATAATCCTTATAAACTTCACTAAATCTCCAAAAATGACCGATTCGTAACAAAACTTCACAAACAAGCTCAAAATTAACCATTATAATTTTTCCTAGACAAAAAACTCCAATTCCGATGAACAAAACCACGTGCTAACGATGATGCCCGGTTAACTACGAGTCAATGTAATGTCCTTATCTTAATAATGCGACACTAAGGAGAATAAAATAATTATCAAAAATTTAGGGGCATTACACTCTCACTCCCACTAAAAAGAAGTTTTGTCCCGAAACTTGGTACACACATAAAAAGTACTATAGAATGGAAATAACCAATGGTTACTGTATAGAAATACTTACTAAGCGGAACTAGGAGAACTGATGAGGATGAGCCTCTCTTATAGCTGACTCTAACTCCCAAGTATTGCTCTTAACATCTTGGTTTCACGAAAGAACCTTGACCATGGATATTGTCTTTCTCCGTAACACCCAATCTTCAGTCATGAAAATACGATCCAGCACTTTTACATAAGAAGGATTAGGCAGCAACTGGCACACCAAGTCAAGGACATGTCGGTCAATAAGCACACATTTCAGCAACTGGCTCACGTGAAATACATCGTGCACACAATGGAAATTAGTGGGCAAATCCATCCTATAATATGACACTATGATGTGCTCAACAATATGGAAAGATCCCACATACCTGGGATCCAACTTGTTGTTCCTTCCAAACCTCTTAACACCTGGCATTGGAGAAACTTTGAGAAAAACCATGTCAACAATTGTGAATTCCAGATCAACCCTTCGCCGATTAACATTCTTGTCATAATGCTCCAGAGCTATACGAAACATCTCACAAATATATGATACAGAATTACTTATCTTTTCTAAGGCTTTTTGTACCAACAACGATCTTTCAGCAACCTCAGCCCAAAACAAGGAAGTTCGACAATGTCTCCCATATAAAACCTCAAAGGGGGTGATCTGCAAACTCTCCTGATAACTATTATTATAAGCAAATTCCATCAAAACAAGACGCTCGTCCCACGCTCCACCATGGTCCATAATATAACATCTGATCATATCCTCCAAAAACTAATTAACTCTCTTTTGCTGGGTACATTGGTTTAAATGTACCTGATTTGAAGAAGCCTCACCCTACTCAATGATATACATCAAAATGTATTTGACGTGTTTTGAGTTTAGTTGTGCAGGTCAATTATTCACAGGGAAAGCTGAAAAGATTCTAAGTCCATGTGTCGACACCCAGGAGCATAGTGTCGACACTTAAGAAGACTTGTGTCGACACCCAGGCAAGCAGTGTCGACACTTGGAGTACTTGTGTCGACACCAGGGATGCAGAGTCGACACCAGACAGAAAGTGTCGACACAAGGAGCTATGTCGACACTCAATGAAGAAAAGTCCAGTGAAAAACCTGTAAATTTTATCTCTGATAAAGGAAGGAAAAACACTGAACAAGTAAATAAGGTTAATAAAATTCTAGAGCAAATTGAAGCTAAGGCAAAATTAAAAACCAGAAGAATGATAAAAATAACAATGTTCAGCAGTTATCGTCGAACTCATATCGACGATATAGGAACAGATCGTCAAACTCAGAACGAGGATCTCTGAACGCAAACTTCAATAATAATCATTCGTCTAACTGCGATCGACGAACTTTGTATGGTTCGTCGAGCAGAGGTCGACGGACGTGGGGCACAGTAAATGAATATGTTCATTCTCTGGGCAGAGATCGACGATCTCAACCCAACACGTCGAACTCTAGTCGACGAACTTACAGAAATTCGTCGAACCCAGAAAGACTTAACCATAATTTTAACTATAACTGCAACTTAAATAATTCTAGAAAAGCATTTAATCCTCTAGCTGATTGGGTTATACCACCTAGAAGATATCACCCTCTAGGATATAAATCCCAACAAAAATTTTCAGTTATTTACAGCTTTTCATATCAACAAAACAAATGACCCAAGGTAACCTGAGTCAAGAATATTTAACTGCTTTCATTGCAAGAGAAGAGCTGTCCAGGAGTGAATCAGCCATGGTACCTGGACAGTGGATGCTCCAAACACATGATAGGTAGCAAGGATAATCTCACCAATTACAAGTCCAAGTAGGGTCAAAGGTGATCTTTGGTGATTCAAAAAGTGGCCAGTCTGAAGGATGTGGAGCAGTGAAGATTGGAGCAGTTACATTCAAGAAAGTAACATATTTAAGAGGACTCAAACATAACCTCATCTCAATAAGTCAACTTTGTGATAAAGTTTATCAGGTAACTTTTAACTCTAGCTCTTGTATTATTTCATCTAAATGAAACAAACCTGTTTTAATTGGAAATAGTCAAGGCAACATATACTTAGTTGATTTTCTATCTGCCACTTCTGATATCTGTTTACTTAATTTAACTAGTAACCAGAATGATTTATGGTATAAAAGACTAGGTCATGTAAATCTGAAAAACATTGCTAGGCTATCTAAAGAAAACCTTGTTAGAGGTCTACGTCCTGGTCCCTACAAGAAGGAAGGCCTTTGCAGGGCTTGTCAATTAGGCAAGCAAACTAAATCTAGTTTCAAATCCATTAATAAAAGTGAATCTCCTAGAATTTTTTTATTTGTTGCACATGGATCTATTTAGACCCATTGCTGTACAAAGCCTAGGAGGGAAATCCTACACTTTGGTTATTGTGGATGACTTCTCCAGGTTCACTTGGGTATCCTTTCAGAGATCTAAGTCAGATACCTTCAAGGTTCTTACAGATTTTCTCAGGACCATACAGATTGAGTTCTCTACTCATGTTGCATTGATCAGAAGTGATCAGGACACAGAGTTTGAGTCTCTTCTTATGCATGAGTTTTGTGAGAAGGAAGGTATCAGGCATTGCTTCTCAGCTCCTACAACTCCCCAACAAAATGGGGTAACTGAAAGGAAAAATAGGACACTCATTGAAGCTGCAGGTACATTGCTTGTTGATGTATACATGCCACTAACCTTTTGGGCAGAGGTTGTACACACTGCAAACTATGTTCTGAAGAGAAGCTTAATTCACAAAATAAAGAACAAGACTCCCTATGAATTGCTTAAAGGGAAGAAACCGTAAATAAACTATTTTAAAGTATTTGGTGGTACCTGTTATATACATAATAACAACAAGAAATACATTAGAAAGTTTGAGGCTAAGGCTGAAGTGGGAATTTTTCTAGGATATTCCCAAGTAAGCAAAGCCTATGGGGTCTTTAATAAATCATCACTGAAAATTGAGGAATCAATTCATGTAAACTTTGATGAGACTAACATGTATTGCAAGGATAAAGAAGTTTCTACCAGTAACTCTTTTTAGGTACCTCACTTGTGTGAGAAGTTGGATGACCTAAACCTTACCCAAGGGGTTCCAACTCATCCTTCTCCACAAGTCAATGAAGATAGTGAAGAAGAAAGCATTGAAGGGATTGACTCTCCTCCAACAGCCAACATAATTCCACAAGAGGAATTGGTTTCAAATGCTATTGCACAACCAACTCCACCCACTGATCTTGTCACACTTAGGGATCACCCCAGATCTCAAGTGATTGGAGACATATCAGCAGGTGTACAAACAAGGCATCAACTCAATAAAGATGTGATGCATGCCTGTTTTCTCTCTCAGATTGAACCTCAATCCATTCATGATGCAGAGCAAGATCCCCACTGGATCATTGCAATGCAGGAGGAATTTAATCAGATTGAGAGATGTAGAGTTTGGGATTTGGTTCCAAGTCCACAAAACTACCCAGTTATTGGAACCAAATGGGTATACAGAAATAAGCTTGATGCCCAAGGAGTTATTGTGAGAAACAAGGCTAGGCTTGTTGCTCAAGTCTACAGACAAGAGGAAGGAATAGATTATGATCAAACCTTTGCTCTGTTGCAAGGTTAGAAGCCATAAGAATATTTCTAGCCTATGCAGCCTACAAGAAATTCAAGGTCTACCAAATGGATGTGAAGAGTGCATTCTTGAATGAAGTATTAAAAGAAGAGGTTTATGTTGAACAACATCCAGGTTTTGTCTCTCCAACTCATCCTTTGCATGTATTCAAGTTGCATAAATCCCTTTATGGTCTAAAGCAAGCTCCAAGAGCTTGGTATGAGACCCTAACAAGCTTTTTATTAGTGCATAAATTTATTAGAGGCATAGTAGATAAAACACTTTTCAGTAGACATCATAACGACGAAATCTTGTTAGTACAAATATATGTGGATGACATCATCTTTGGGTCTACTGATTCAAAATTGTGCAAGAGGTTTTCTGACCTCATGCATTCCAAATTTGAAATGAGTAGCATGGGTGAGCTTTCTTATTTCCTTGGTCTCCAAGTGAAACAGCTCCCTGATGGCATCTTCATCTCCCAAGCTAAATATGTTAAAGAGCTAATAAAGAAGTTTGGGATGGCTGATGTCTCAGCAAAGAAAACACCTATGACTACAAATGTTGTGATTGACTCTGATGCATCAGGGAAACCTGTAGATCAAAAACTATATAGGGGCATTGTTGGGTCCCTACTATATCTCACAGCTAGCAGACCTGATATCATGTTTGCCACATGTCTTTGTGCTAGGTTCCAGGTGAACCCAAACGAATCTCACCTTATTTTCCTAAAAAGAATTTTGAGATATATAAAAGGTTGTCCTAGTCTAGGCCTATGGTATCCCATAGAATCAGAATTTGAGTTAACTGGATACTCAGATACTGATTTTGCTGGATGCAGGGTGACAGAAAAAGTACCTCAGGAACTTGCCAGTTCCCTGGTATGAGATTAGTGTCCTGATTTTGTAAAAAGCAATCATCTGTGTCAACCTCCACTGCTGAGGTAGAATACATTACAGCTGGTAGCTGTTCCTCACAAATGGTGTGGATACAAAACCAATTACTAGAATATGGTCTCAACTTAAATAATTCAACTTTACTCCTTGATAACAAAAGTGCTATAGCCATAACACAGAATCCAGTCCATCACAGACGACAAAATATATAGACATTAGGCATTATTTCATTAGAGAGTGTGTAGACAAAAATAAAATTAATCTTGTCTATATCTACACTGATTTACAAAGAGCAGATATATTCACCAAATCTCTGGATGAGAAAAATCATGTATTCTTTATAAATCAACTTGGAATGATTAATGGAGAAGATTTATTTTAAGTTCTGTCTGCACTCGATGAATTTTCCAAAGTTCGTCGACCGGAGTTCGACGAACCAGGGAAAGTTTGAGAGATCTTCGTCGAACAGAGGTCGATGAACTCTCTGTGAGTGAAACAAATTTTGTCGACCGAAGATCGACGAACTTGCTTCAGAAGATATTCGTCGAACGGCGCTCGACGAATTGTCTTCAATTCTTCAGGATGAGATGGACGAATTATTTACTTCTAAATCATTTCGTCAAACTCAGTTCGAAGAATTGTTTTTGTTTTCGTGGAACGGAGTTTGTCGATTCGTATTCTGGAAAACCTTATATCTAGGTTTTCTTCGATCTCCATCCCGCACTTTTTGTTCTCTTGCACTTGATCGTCGTTTCTCTCTTTTGCAGGTGATTCCATGGTGATTCCAGCAGGAGCTCTAGCCGCTATGATGTTTGGCACCAGCTTTGATGTCGACTTCGAATCGTTCCAGCACTCGGATCCAATCTTTCTATATATTCTGGAACTTCTGGAAGAACAAAATTTGAAGAACCTGATGACTACAAGGATAAAGTTGGCAGGAACAGAAATCAGAGAATGGGTCTATACTTCATCCACTTCTGAAGACAATACTATGACAGGATCAATCGCGGGTAACATTGTTTCCTTAACTCCCGCAGTTTTAACTGAAATATTTGGTTTGACAAATGGAGAAGAGGAATTAGAAATTGATTCTGAAGAGTTTGATATGATGCTAAATCTGATGGGTTATGCTGGTGACAACCCAAACAAATTGTTGAAGAAACATCTGTCTGCAACATACAACTTTCTGGCAGACATTATTGGGAAGGTCTTACTTGGCAAGCATACTGCCCATGACTACATCACAAGGCATCAGTTCTTGGTCATGTGTGCAGTGATAAGAAGCAAGTGGATTGGGCTCAGATCCTCTTTGATCTGATAAAGAAGAAAAATACTAAGAAAGAAGTGTGTTATGGAAGGATCCTATGGATCTTCCTCAAGGAGAAGGATGCTGAATCCTTGGTCTCCTAGACCATATTCATTAATGACAGCAAAAGGCTTACATGTGCCTTGTTTGGAAGATGGGAGAGGACCATACCTATGCCATCCAAGGCTTCTACCTCTTCCACCCCAGCTTCTGAAGGCACCAGGGCTGTTAAAGCCACTCTGCAACATATTGAAGAGATTCATCCAACACCACCATCTCTTTAAGCCCCCCTTCCAGCAACACAAATCCATCCCTCTTCCACACCTCCATCATCCCTACTCAACCTCCTACTCCACCAGAATCTCCACATGCTTCACCAGCACCAACTCCTCCAACATCTCCACTTCCTCCTTCTTTGTCCTCCATACCACTTTTCAATATACCTCACAATTCACCTTTTCCTCCAAACACCCACATCGAAGATGCCACCCATCCATCCCAATCAACATCTACCATCCCTCAACATGCATCCACTCAGATGTTCACATACAAGATGGTTAACTTCCTATCCCTCCCACAGTTCCCACTTACCTTCTGCAACACCATCTACCACTCCACCATTGGACACCTCAACAATTGCTTCTTTCATTGCCCTCCTCACTCCCCTTCTCAAAACACTAATAGCGGAGGCCATTACACCTCTTGCTACTTCAATTACTACCCTATCCCCATAGATCACTGCCCTCACTACTGCCCCATCTTCAGTCAGGGGCATGGCTTCAGGTCTTACTGAAACCATGGAGGGGGGGATGTCTGATGATGAAGCTGCAGTAGTTCCAGCAGTAGCAGCTCCAGCTGCAGAGGCAGCAACAGTAGTAGTAGATTGTATAGAGTATATTGATACAAATGATATTGATTTTATTAATTTTATTGATACAGATGACATGGACTTGGAAGAGTCAGTCTCTGAGAAAATAACTACTGGTGGTGATTTCATCATTAATCCCACATTTGATTTAGAGAATTTGTTGAAGAATTTTGAATTTGCAGTTTTGATATGTCTTACAGCAGAACATACTACTAAGCCATACTTGGCTATTGTACCATATACATCCCCAGTAAGTCCACAGGTTGCAAAGCAACTTAGTGATAGTTTTGCTGTTCCTGAGCCCATAGTTATTCCAGCTCCAGCAATTTCTTTTGCTCCTAGTTATGTCATGGATGACTCTCTATTGCCAGATCTGGATGATGTGATCTTGGCTGACATTCAACAAGAGGAAAAGGCAGCTGCTGAAAGCACTGTCAGAGTTGATGACACTCCAGCTTCTTCTATGGCTTCTCCACCAGCTCCTGTTGATATTCCTGCTCAAGCTCCTCCTCAACCTCATAAGCCTATCATTTCTGCTGAGGCACTGAAGGCACTGAATGATTTATATGATAATCCTCAGAGATCTGATGATGAGGATAGTGATAATGAGGATGATGATGATGAATCTAATGATGAACCAAAGAGGAAGTTAGCATTAAAGAAAAGAAAAGCCCCTCATCCTCCAGCTCCTAAGCCTAATCCAAAAAATGACACTCCTTATTACATTCTTTAAAAGATAACACCATATAAAGGGATGCCAGCTTGGATGTGGCTGTCCAAGAATCAGTAGAAGGAGAGGAAGAAAAGCAGAAGATATTCTCCTCCTCCAGTTCAAAGATACAGAAAAGATCCACTCCTCCACCTCCTCCAGCTACTGGTGCTTCAGGTTCTAGTTCTCAAAGATCTGCCCCTATTCAAACATATCAAAGACATCAAGGGAGATCACATGAAAGCAGCCAGCACAGGCAATATTCTTCAGGAAAACACCATCAGCAGCAGCAACAACATCAACAACAACAGCAACAATCCCCTGAAAATCAACCAGCTGAAAGCTCTAAAAGACCATCCTCTCCTCCTGTTCCTTTTGAGGATCCTGAAATAGCTACTACTGCTAGAATGGCCAGGTTCTAGGAACTTATAGGCCTTTCTCTGATTAACAAGGCCAAAGCTGAAGGAAAGGATCCCTCTAAATATACTACCATGTCAAAGTACAGGAAAGAGGAACTTAAGAGATTTGATAAAGCTAACAAAATTTTCAATGTGGATGATTACATGAAGTTACACCCAGAAGCAGTTGTCCCCAGGGCTACATCTCTGAAGATCATAGGGGCTGCTGACATGACCATGACCAGTGTGCAAGCTTCAAATCCTAACAGAGAAATAAGATTTACAAAGCTAGGAGACAAGAGCAACGATGCAATGCCAAAGGAAAAGAAGCAGAAGAAGTGATTTTGAATTCTATTTATCTTTTTGCATTATCTATAACTGCTTTATATTTTATGAACAAAGCTCATGTATATGTATATCTGTTGCATGTGTTATCTATCTCTGCCAGATATATGCTTTTTCTGCTTTGTTTATTTTCTGTTTAAGTCTTAGTCTGTGGTTAGTAACCTCACCCAAATAGGGGGAGATTGTTGGATCCCTAGTTTGATTTGGGCTAGGTTCACTAACTTAGGATCTTGTGGCCCATAATGTATAGTCAGGGTCATAGTTGTGTCCTAAAGTCTAGCCAAGTACTTTGAGTCAACATTACATGGACCAACTATCAACAAGACTGCCAGAGACTCAAGACTTAGAAGATTTCAAGACTCTGTAAAGTGAGTTCGACGTTCGTCGAACTCAGGTCGATGATAGTCATGCTCAGCTCGACGATCTCAGAGTAAATTCTCTAAGCTGAGCTCGATGAACTTTGGTACTCAGGTCGACGAAAACTTGGACACTACAACAACACTTCAAGTTCAGAAAACATCAAGATATTCTAAGTCATTATTATCAGACTTTGGTCGACGAACTTAGTTCTCAGCTCGACGAACTCTATTCTTTGGTCGACGAATCTTTGAACTACTATAGCATTCTGTCAAGACTATGTTCTCTAGTATCAGGTCGACGAACTCAGTTCTCTGCCCGACGAATTCTGGACTTTGTACTTCAACACTTTCATTCAGAAATTATTCTATGTCCAGACTGAACTCCAGTCGACGAACACATTTACCATCTCGACGTACTTCAGACACAGAATAGGCAAATTTCAGAAGAGACAGCAGTTCAGTTTCCAGCTTGACGATCATGGAACTCAGTTCGACCAATATAAGTCGTCTGGTCGACGAACACAACATCTTAGCTCGACGAACTGTGGACTCAGTTCGACGATTTCTGTCAACTGTTCGATGATTCCATACTAAGTCATTTCCAGCCCTGTCCCCTTGATTACTGCAATAATTCCTGAGTAATCAATGCTGTAACATTATCTGAATATAACCGTTAGAGGAGCATTGATTAGGATATTCTCCAGGATTATTGCTTGCCATTTTTCCACGGGACAGTTGGGGAAATTATTCAATGCTGCTTATTCTTTAGGTCGTCAGCATTGAATGTAGAAGGAATTCAAAATTCGAAAGACTAAGTTCCTCAAAAAACATAAAGAGAGATTCTCCTCTCTTTCCTGAGATTTACATAAAACAGACAAATAAAAAGAAAGTTAAAAAAATATACAGAGAGAATATTTCTGAATCAGACAAGAAAAAATACATCCCGTCTGCTCTCAGTCTGACACAAGATTTCTGATACTAAAGAAGAAGAACAATCATTCAAATATCAAGATTCTTCATTCTTTAAACTCTCAAGGACACTTCACAGGACAACAAATCTTCCATCTGTCAAAGAAGTTCCTGAAGATCTCTCTGATCGAGGATGAAAGCTTGAAGGCCTATCACCCTATACAAAGCTCTAGTTCTCCTGAACTCTTCTACATCTCAGGGGGAGCTTTGACAACATCACTGAATCCACATAGTCTTCTCATTATTATTGAGAAAAGAAGACTTTCATCACTCTGTCATCCCCACCTCTGTAAAGGGTTATCCTCTCCCTTCAAAAGTGATTCCTTGTTACAAGTCACCTGATCAAAAAACTTGAGAATTTGGTTTTTGAGCACCTGATCAAAAGCTCATTGGTGTCAGGCACCTGATCAAAAACCTGAGTGGATTCCTACCAGGGTGGTAGAGGAGTGGATGTACCCAGGTTGGGGAACCACTATAAAATTTCTTGTGTTGTCTGGTTGCCCTTTTCTTATTGTTCTTGCTGTGCTTATGTTTTTAGGACTGCTGTGTGATTATTTAGTTTAGTTTAATTATGCACATTTTAATTACAGCAGAAGCTGTAACAGTTTTATAAGGACCTATAAATACTCTATTCACCCCCCCCCCCCACCTCTAGAGTAAATTAGATCTAACACATCACTTTCATATCTCAAACCACAAAAAGCTATACAAAATAGCACAACAACTAAATTGCAGCAAATTTAAAACAAGCAGCAGCATTGGGTCGTCTCCCATAAGCATATTTCTTTACCGTCCTTAAGGTGGACCAAATACCTGTATTAACAGTTATATAAATATTGTTTTAAAACCAAGAGTTCAGAAAGCATGAAAAGGGTCCAAAGTTACACACAACATGAAGATAAATAAAACAAGAAACGGAAAGAAAGGGGGCCCTGAAGATCCTACACTCTTTAGCAGAACGCTGACTTGTGATAGATCCCCCATTCACACGAGATGAGGGTGAGGTGAAGTCTTTAGGGCCCAGGGAAGACGAGTCTCCCCTACCCCTAGCCTCATCCTTCTCGCGTCGGCGGGCAAAAGCAGAAGCTTTACGTATAAGAAGTTCTTTTCTTTTTAAATTAACAGATGGAGATCGCTAGGGTGGTATATCCACCCCAACTAAATCAGCAACAGGCTTATCTTTCGCATCAGGGGGCATCCTTTCCTCACCCATGGCGGGTGATAGATCAGCCCAAGTCACCTGTTTAACTGTTTTATGACATTCATCACGCTTAATCAAAGTTTTTAAAGTTGTTTCCAGCACGCTCCCAATAGCTGTGCACAACCCTCGTTCCTTTTCTTCGGCAACTTGTTTAACGTCAAACAATTCCTCTTTCGCCTCTCCATTCGCAATCTTTAGCACGTCTTTTTCTTGTACAGCCTGGTCTTGCTTATTCAGAACAACATCTGTCTCATCAGCTCCATATAAATCATCAGATAATAAAACATTTAATTCCAGCTGTTTTTTAGATTCACTGGGGATTAGAGTGGGAAGTGACGGCGATTACGGCAAATCAGCCTTGGAAGCCAAGGTGATGCCGCATGCATTAAAGCACAACGTCGCTTCACTGGCTTTCAGGAATGAAACAACAAGAATAGGCTTTGAATTATTTCCTATGGGTCCCAACACCTGGAAGTCGGTAACAACCACAGCCCCGTTAAGTTTCACTTCCACCTCTTTAATCACCCCATCAGTTTTAATCACCGACCCATCAGCTAGCACAAGCGATTTCTGGATATTAGCTTCAACATTTAAATTAAGCTTCTCAACATCTTGCAGAGCAAGAATGTTGCACGACGAACCTAAATCGCAATGGGCTACTGATGAGTCCATTTTATATACCTATTTTCGGACTCATCGGGGCAAGTTTTCACGCGTTTGCACTTCACTTTTAGTTCTATATCTTTCATATTTCATCTTGTCTAGATTTCCATAGGAAGTGCACATTTTGGCCCGTGGTTGTGTATTTTTGTACTTTTAATGTTTGTACTCTGTTTTGTGCTCATCTGGAATGTCTGCACATATCAGTTCTGGTTCAGGGGTCGTGTACGTGTTCCGGGGACATTTGGAAGCAGGAATACTGTGCACGCTCATCGGATATAGGGCGCACGACCACTGGTCGTGCGCTACTACTCGTGCGCAATGTTCCCTGATTTCCAGAATCTACCTGGGGAAAACGCACTACCACTGGACATAGTGCGCACGACCACTGGTCGTGCGCCACTGGTCGTGTGCATTATAATTTCTACAATCTATAAATTCGCAGGTTCCGCCCTGATTCGGTATCGCTCGACATTTCTCCGCCATTTTCGTCCCCGAGGAAGGGTTCCGCCATTTCCCTTCATCTTCCATCGTATGGAGGTGCTCCGGGCAAGCGTTCACCGCCAAATCCAATCCGGAGCTTCCTCTCGGCCTTCTCCTTCATCCGTGATCTTCAAGTAGTGTTTGACTCCATCGCCAACAGGCAAAGGAAAGCTTGCAACTTTCTTCCGCAATCGTAACACGAAGAAGACGGGCCATTGGAAGGTGGTGACATCCCTTCTCTACCCCGGACGTAATTGAGGACCGAGCTTGGACCCAGATTGACAACCCGACGATTCCAACCGTGAATCCTCAGCAAGACTTCGAATTCGGTCGTGTACAACCTCAGGATCGCAAGAGGCCCTCAAGGAGCAAATAAGTCGAGACAGGCGAATAGGACCAGGGGGCCCACTCGTAATAGGAGAGACGAATTGTCTCTACAATAAGCAAGGTGCCCTATTTGGGGGGCGAGAAGGCCTCCAATGGCGAGAAGGCCTCCAGCGTCGAGAAGGCCTCCAGCGGCGAGAAGGCCTCCAGCGGCGAGAAGGCCTCCAGCGGCGAGAAGACCTCATAGCAAAGGATGCTGGCGAGACGGGCAGCGGGGGTCCATCTCGCCGACAAGCGCTTTTCCACTCGCCGGGATGAGAAGAGGCCGTTTTCATATTTCCATGTCAAAAGGGGTTTTTACTCTTCTACCCCGGGTATTTTTACCCCCTTACCCTTAGTGGTCTGCGTATAGATCCTCAGAACAACGGAGTTTGGCTGTTGTCAGACCCAGCCAGGGGTACCCTGGTAATTTCAGATCACTACCGTTTTGTTATTGGCAGTTCAGATTCCGAAATCTATAAATAAGCCCATGGGGGTTCTTCAGGAGGAGCCTTTTCACTCCCGGGGGATTATCAGTATTGTCTTTTGTGCCTTCTGAGGAACTCCAAGCCCAGCTTTTGGCTTTGGAGGGGAAGCTCTCAGTGACCTTTCGGGTAAGCGGTGGGACCTCCCTGCTGCGGCTTTGGGGCAGTTTTCTAGTCCTTCACGACCAGTCGGAGGTCGGAGCTTGGGCCAAGTAGGTGTCGGCTACGCCCCTATTTTGCGAACATTTGTCGGAGTCAAATTTTGGCTTCAATAGTTCTGGTGCGGTGAGCGTGGAAGGTAGCTGATACAAGAAAAAGTTTGAGTTTTTGTCTTTTGGCAGGAGGTGAAGGTGACGGATCTGGTTCCGGAGGTCCCCCTCCCAGGTAGAAGAGGCGATGAGGAAGATGCTGGAGGACTTCAGGTGAGAGGTCATGCAGACCATAAGCTTGGCCTTCTCGGCAAGGAGCGAGTGGGCGATGCCTCAGGTCCCGATAGAGGTGGTCCCGCTCTTAGGCGAGAACGCCCCTGGTCAGCGCCCGGGGAAGGAGGTCCCGGCGGAGGCTGGCGAGAGGGACGTGGCGGCGCGAGAACTCTTCCCAGGCCAGCGTCCCGGAAAAGAGATCCCGGCAGAAGACGGCGAGAAGGAGGCAGCTGTGCGAGAGCTCTTCCCTGGGTATGGTCTCGCGGATCAGGCCAGCCAGCCTAGGCCGCGAGACGTGCCCTCTCGGCAAGCAGGTGGCGAGAGCCCGTTTAATGAGCTCGTCATCTCGGATCCGGTGTCGGAGGGGTTCTGAGAGCCCGACATTTCCTACTACTCGGGGAAGGATGATCCTGTATAGCATGTGCAGTGGTTTGAAGATGTGGTTTCGATAAGGCAGATGACGGATTCGTTTAAGTGTCGGCTGTTTGCCATCATCTTGAAGGAGAAGGCGCGGGACTGGTTTCACCAGTTACCGGCGAGGTCAATCTATTGTTTTGAGGATCTGCGGAGGGGTTTCTTGTTGAGGTTTTCAACATCGAAGAAGCGTAAGAAGGAGGCGGAGTGCCTGTTCTCGGTGAGTCAGAGGCAGGATGAGACGTTAGGACACTACGTGGATCGGTTTCAGGAGGTGATCCTCCTAGTCCAGGAGGTCCCTGGATATACGCTGATGCTTGCGTTTACCCTGGGACTGAGGCCAGGCTTCTTTAGTATGGAGTTGAAAAGGGTGCCCCCCTCTCTTTTAAGGAGCTCATGGAGAGGGCGGCAAAGGAGACAGATTTTGAGAGGGCCAATCCGCCGTTTGCAAGGAAGTTAGCCAGGTTGGCAGAAGATGATGTAAAGGAACCAGGAGCGGGAAATCAGAGGGAGCAGAGGGAGCAGAGGGAGCAGAGAGAAGAGAGAAGAAGAGAGGAACCCCGAGGTCAGGGGCAGCAAGGACAGCATCATCGGGGGGCCCGAGAGCCGAACAACCGTATAGGTTGGAGGCCTCCGGAGGGTCGCCCCTAGGAGTTAGGAGGAGGCTTCCAGGGAAGGGATAAATTCCGTGAGCCAAGGACGTTTGATCAACCGGCATGGAGATAGGGGGTGAGGGATCATTTTCAGCATCAGCAGGAGGCAATGGGGATCGTTCGAGGAAGAGGAGCTCGAGGAGGAGGAAGAAGAGGAAGAGGAGAAGGAAGAAGGGGTGGGGTGGCGTTGCCTTTCTGTGACTTCCATTAGGAGGAAGGTCACGCAACGACCACCTGCCCAGAGTTCTTGGAGATTAGAGAGGCCAGAGGATTGAGGAGGCAGTATCTGCCAGTAAGGATCGTGGAAGTGCAGCAAGGGGAGACGGAAGATAAGTGTGAGGACCGGGTGGATATAGGAACCCGGGGAGGAATCGGGGCAATCCATGGAGGGATTGGGATCGAGGCCACCCGAAAGGGGAGCCTCCAGACCATGTTCCGAAGAGGGGTAGCCTCGACATCGCAAACCCCGCCCCCGCAAGAAAAAATTACCTTCTCTTCAGAGGACATGCCGAAGTATGAGGACCCGTTCTGCGATGCCTTGGTAATCCAGACGGCGGTGGAAAACTTTACGGTCTCCAAGATCCTGGTGGATAATGGGAGCTCTGTAAACGTTATCTTCAAGAGGGCCTTCGATGAGATGCAGGTGGAAGCCAAAAGGATCTTGGCCCCGGATGGACCGTTGTTCGGGTTCTTCGGAGAGAGGAAAGAAGTGGAAGGGGGAGTAGGGCTGCACGTAAGGTTGGGGGCGTGTCACGGAACTGCATGTTCGTGATTGTAGATGCCCCGAGCAGCTACAACGCCATCTTTGGGCGTCCCATCATCAGTGTCTTTCGATGTATCCCCTCCTCTTTTCATCAATATCTCAAGTTCAACAACGGAGGGGTGCAGGTCAGGGTCAGAGGGGACCCAAAGGTGGCAAGGCAATGCTACGTTGCAACGGTTAACACCATATCTTGGATGGAAGAAGTGGAGGAGTTGGAAAAAGAGATGGCGGTGCGTGAAGAAGCTGTCAGGGAAGAGGAGGCGAGCCCAGAGGAAGCGAGAGAAGGAACCAAAGAGGAAGTCAGGGGAGAGGATACTGAGAATCAGCAAGGAGGAGATGTGCAGGAGGTCCAGGGGAAGGAGGAGCAGGAGAGCCCAGAGGGGGCGATGAAGGAGGAAGAGCAAGTACTAGGAGTGGGGAGAGAGGCCCAGGGGGGCGTAGAGGTCGAGCAGCAGCAGGAGAGCCCGGAGGGGGGAATGGAGATTGAGGAGGAGCAGAGGGGAGGAGATGTGCAAGAGGTCCGGAGGAATGAAGAGTTGGAGCCACAGGAAGGAAGGCAGGAGGAAGTGGAAGAAGAAACAGTTAAGGAGGAAGCCCGGAGAGGCGTGGAAATTGAGCTGCAGCAGGATGAGGCGATGGAAGTTGAGGGAGCAGGAGGGGAGGAAGAGCCGCAGCTGGAGAAAGAGGCAAGGGATGGCTGGGAGCAGTCGCGGCTGGAGGCGGCCGAGGAAATGGTGGAGATGGAGGTCTACACCAGCCCAGGGCATGTACGAAGGGTGCGGATCAGCGGGGCCTTGAGCCCCGAGGACCAGGAGTGAGTGCGGGACTGCATTCAAAGTAACGTCGACGTCTTCGCTTGTAGCGCAGCAGACATGCCGGGCATCGATGCGAACGTGGCCTGCCACCGCCTGAATCTGGACCCCCTGAAAGTGCAAGTTAGATCTGATATACTCTAGAGGGGGGTGAATAGAGTATGGTGCTTGCTAAAAACTTTTTACAACTCTTATTGTCTTCCTAAGTGAACAGGGAAGCAAATGAAATAAAGTAAACACAATAGCTATCTAATCAAAAAGCAATCACAGAACAATCACAAACGACAGCCAGAAAATAAAAGAAAATAAGCAACCAGATGACACAAGGAGCAATAGTGGTTCCCCAACCAATCTGGGTACATCCACTATTCTACCACCCTAGGTAGGAATCCACTACAGGATGAGTTGATCAGGTGTCCTGGGCACCAATGAGCTTTTGATAAGTTACTCAAAAACCAAACCAGATTTTTTGATCAGGTGTCTTGCCACCATTGAGTTTTGATAAGGTCTCAGAAAGCAGCACAAACTTTTGAAGGGAGTTTGATAAACCCTTTACAGCAGAGAGAGAGAGAGAGAGAGAGAGAGAGAGAGAGGGGGGGGGATGAGATGATCTTCTCTATCAACAATCAGAGAGAAGATAGTGGATGTTGTCAAAGCTCCCCCTGAGTTCTTGAGTTGTTCAGGAAGTGAAGCTTTGTAGTAGGGTGATAGGCCTTCAGAATATTTGATCTCCAGCAAAAGATGATTCCAGCAGCAGCTGAAATGTGTGTTGTCTAGAGTCTTGAATGATGATGGCCTTTGAACACTGGAATCAAGTGGGATCTGAAAATTTCAATATATTGATCTCCTTTTGTGATGTGTGTTCGTGTAAGCATTCTAAGACTGAGAATATCTGCAACTCTTTCTCTTTTTTTTGTTCTTGTTGTAATAGTTGTTGTTGATGATAGATGTTGTTATTCACCAGTAGAGAATGAATCAATCCTTCATTGCTTAGATCTGAATAGAAAGATTCTCTGTCCAAGATAGCCGTTAGCCTGTCATAAATGACTTCCTTAACTGCATTTTATCTTCTGGAGGAAAGTCCAATAAAACATTCCTTTGAAAATCCCTTGAAACTTGCTCCAGATTAATTGAAAACGGCTACAAGATCCTTGACATAAATGCTGAGAATAATTCTATAACTGTCTGAATTTGAATCTTGAAAACATCGATCTCTACAGAAAAACGTCGACCTGAGCTCAACTATCGTTGAACTGAGCTCAGAGACTGGACATAGACTGAAGCAGAAAGCGTCGATCTGAGCTCAACTATCGTCGAACTGAGCTCAGAGATAGAGAAACAAACTAGAGACAAAAACGTCGATCTGAGCTCGAAGATCGTCGAATGGAGTTCGATGACTCGTTGAAGTTGAGCTCAGAGATCATCAAATGGAGTTCAACGATTCGTCGAGGTGAGCTCAGAGATCGTCGAATGGATTTCGACGATTCGTCGTGCTGAGCTCGACGAAATGCCTTAGTCTCCTAAACTGAAATATCTGGTCTTGAGGGTCTTGAGGGCAGCTTCCAAACCCAAATACTAACCCTTAGACTCAGTTCTAATTGACCTTTGGATCTATACAAGGAGGTCAAAACAAATTTCCTAAAGGGACATAGTGATCATTGCCCAAATCAGTAATAGGGTGTTCCAACAATCTCCCCCTATTTGGGTTAGGATTAGTATTTACATACATTGGAAAAAATAAAGGCATACAAAGTAGAAATATAACAAACAAAACATTGCAGAAACACAGACATTATCACAGATAGTCAGAAAACAAAATTTACTGTCATCTTACAGAATCATTCCTTTTCCTTGCTCTTTATGAGAACTATTTCTCTGTTGGGATTGAGAGCTTCTTTCTTGGATCTCCTATCATCAGCTGCACCTAGAGAAGTTTGATGTTTTGGCCTGGGCACTACAACTTTTGGATACAGCTTCATATAACTTTCTGAATCAAAGAATTTGCTGGAGGAGTATCTCTCAAGTTCTTTCTTTCTTTGATCAGATAAAGTAGTGAAGCTTGATGTATCTTTTCCTTGTTCTCTAGCCTTCTTGATTTGGTCTAATGCAGCTAATTCTTTCATTCTGTCAGTCCATGAAGTGGGATTATTCTCTGGATCTTCAAATGGAACAGGAGGCTCATATCTGTTTGAAGAAAGATCAGGAGGAGCTCTGGAAGAGACTGGATCTCTAAGCTTATAAGGGAAGGGGCCAGAATTAGTGTTAGAGGGGCCTTGTCCTTCCCTTTGATAAGGATGTTGCCTGGAATGTCCTTTAGAGTACACTTTGAGTTCTCTCTGATTTCCTCTGTACTGTCCTCTTCTGGACTGATAACCTCTGGACTGATTTCCTCTGTACTGGGATCTTCCTTGAGGTTGATATGAAGTTTGGCTTCTGGCAGTAGTTTGGAAGGCAGAACTTCCACCTGCACCTGCATCAGGTGAAGGAGGAGGAGGAGGAGGATTGAAATAGGATGATCTTTTGTCATACTTTCTTTTCTTCTTCATAGCTTTCAGTTGATTCCTGGAGTACTGCATCCATGGTTCTGTGATAGGGCAATCATGCAGTATGTAATATGGAATATCATTAGTATCTTTCACTTTCTCTGGGGGAACTCTCTTCATGGCCTTGCTTCTGGCTTTCCTTTTCCTTGCAATTGTTGCAAAGGAATCATCAGAGTCAGTCCTAAACTGATCACTGTCTGAGCTTTGTGGATTATCATACACTGCATCAATCTTTTTGAGATAATCTTTCTGTTGTTGAGACTGAGCAGAAAAGATAGCAAACACAGCAACAGTAGCAGCAACAACAGTAGGAGGTGGAGTAGAAGCAACAGTGGCAGAAGGAGCTATGACAGCAGCAGTAATAGAAGCAGTAGAAACATATGAAACTGGAAAAACAACTTCAGAAGCAGAAACAACAAGCTCAGAGGTAACTGCAGCAACAAATTCAGAGATAAAAACAGTAGGCTCAAAATCAAATGCCTCTGTCATATGCACATCCTCAGATACTGAAACAGCAACAGCAGCAACTTCAACAGTATTGAAGAAATTTATATAAGAACTAATTAAGTTGGGGTCACAGCTGGAAATAGGCACAATGGCCTTAGTAAGATCTTTAATTTGCTGGGCTGGAAGGCAGTTGAAGTATACATGATCAAAAGCTGACAACAGTGACCTGAGGTCCACTGTAATAACTGCAACTAGAGCAACTGGAGCAACTGGAGCTTGGTCTGAAGGTACTGCAGCAGGCAATCTCTCATCTTCATAAGACATCTCCCCCTGTCTAGATTCAGTGAGAACTGGATCAAGGCACCAAGAAGAAGGGATTGCCTGAGGAGGAAGAAAAGAGGATAGCCTGGCAGACAGCTCCTGAACTGTTTTTAGAAGTGGAGCCAAAGAGGTCTCCAGCAGTAGTGATAGCCTTGGAGCTATCAGCTCATATAGCCTGTCTACAAGAGCTGAAAGATCTACTTGCTCAAGAGGGACTTGAGTAGAGGTAGGGATGGAAGTTGGAGCAGCAGGAGATGTTGGTGATGAGACTGTGGATGGTGGAAGTGATGATTGAGATATTGGAATTGTGGAGATGGAAGATAATGGAATGGAAATGGATAGTGTGAATGATGGTTGAGCAATGATGTCCTGAAGGAGTTGTTGATAAGAAGTGGATGAATATGGTGGCTCAGGAGGGGATGAAGGGGAATCATCCATATAGGAATCATCTATAAGAGTGAAAGATGGAATATGAGATGATGAATCAATATCCAGATGTGGGTAATGATGTAGGGGATGGAAGATTTCTTCAGTTAATGTTGGAGTTGGAGAATGGATTGAAGTTGGAGATGGGATGGAAATGGGGGATGAAATTGTGATGGTGACTGTTGTAGATGAAACAAGAGGTGGAGGAGGAGATGAAGCAGGCAAGTCTTCTGCAGGGGCAGAAACCTGAGGGGAAGAGACTGAAGCAGTCCTTGTGCCTGAAGTAGAGATTGCAGAGGGCCTGCTGGGCTTTACAATCTGCCTGTCCCATTTCCCAAATAGGGCACAGGTAAGCCTCTTGGAGGCATTGATGTGCATCCCACTAGAAACAAGCAGTGCAGGGCATCTATTATGAAGAAACAGCCCTAAAATTCTCCCAAGATTAACAAAGTTCTTGTTAATTTTCTTCTTGATTAAGTCAAAGAAGACTTCTCCCCAGTTCAGTTGTTTCTTGTCCACCAGGGCACCCATCAAACAGAGCTGATACCTAGATATGGTATCATGAGCTGAGTGTTTGGCCAACAACACTTTTCCAACAACATCAGCAAGAAATCTGTACTCAACAGACCGATTTTTCTTAAGCAATTTGCTAGGGTTTGCTTCTGAGTGTCCCATCCTTTCAAGCATATTTGAAAATTCCTCTCCAGAAACCTCAGCAATATCTTCTCCAGACTTTAATTGAAAAACCTCTGTCAAAGCAGTAGGTGTTAGAGATACCTGTGTTCCTGAGATGGTTCCAACCACTATGTTCTGATCCAGAGTGTGGGCAGTATACACCCATTCCTTAATCTCATCTGCAGCCAATTTGATCCTTGTTGTCATTATGGTAACTAGCTGTTGGTTCTTGAAAACTTCCAGAATGTCCTTGAAGACTTGATCGCTGTTATTGAAAGAGTCCATGTCGATATCAAAGCCTGCGTCAAACTTGATTGCGGCCAATATTGCGACTGAAACTTCCATTGATTCCTGCAAAAATGAAACGACCAAGTGTAGAAGAGTTTGGAGGGAAAGAGAAAATTTTGCAGAGAGTATGAAAGCGCTAAGGGAGAACGACGACCGAAAAATGAGTTTTATATTAGGGTTCGACGCAGAAAAGGAAAGATCGTTGAACTCAGTTCGACGATCGGGGCTTCTAAAGGAAATTGAAAGATCATCAATAGCGTCGATCTCCGTTCGATGATATTGGAGAGCATCGAGTACCGTTTGACGATCGCTGACCTGAAGAAAGATAGTTAAGCACTATCTGAGAAGCACTGAACTCTGGTTGACGATTTCGGACATCGTCGATCTCCGTTCGACGATCTTGGGGAAAATCGTCGAGCGCAGTTCAGAGATAAGAAACATACTCTATACACAAAAAGAACATATTGATTTGCCTAGTCTTGGCCATTTTTATATTTTTAAAATCTTGGATCTTATTTTAGACTTTCTTCATCTAACATTCCTAACTGATTCAGGAAGAATGTCTGTTTCTTTTCATCCAAGGGTTTGGTCAAAATATCTCCCCTTTGCAAATCAGTTGGGATATATTGAAATTCAATTTTATTTTTCTCAACATTATCCCTTAGAAAGTGATGCCTAATTTCTATATGTTTTGTCCTACTATGGAGGACTGGATTTTGTGTTATGGAAATAACACTAGTGTTATCACAAAATATTTTAGACTTCTCTAAGTTGTAGCCATAGTGTAGGAGCTGATTTTGAATCCACAAGATTTGTGAACAACAACTACCTGCAGCCATATATTCAGCTTCAGTAGTTGAAGTTGACACAGATGTTTGTTTCTTGCAAAACCAGGAGACAAGTCTGTCACCAAGAAACTGACAAGTTCCACTGGTGCTTTTCTTGTCTATTCTGCATCCAGCATAATCAGTATCTGAAAATCCAGTTAAGTGAAATGCTGAATCTTTTGGATACCAGAGACCTAGATTTGGACAACTTTTTACATATCTAAGAATCCTTTTTACTAAGGTTAAGTGTGACTTTCTAGGGCTCACTTGAAATCTAGCACATATGCATGTAGCAAATATTATGTCAGGTCTACTAGCTGTAAGGTACAATAAAGAGCCAATCATTGATCTATATGTTGTCTGATCAACAGGTTTCCCATGTTCATCAACATCTAATACAACATTAGTAGGCATTGGTGTTTTCATACATGATGCTTCAGACATACCAAACTTCTTAACCAATTCTTTTGCATACTTGGTTTGAGAAATAAATATTCCTTCAGCATGTTGTTTGATTTGCAATCCTAGAAAGAAGGATAGCTCACCCATGCTACTCATTTCAAATTTAGAATGCATTAGATTGGAAAACCTTCTGCACAAATTTGAATTAGTAGAACCAAATATAATATCATCTACATAGATTTGTACTAGTAGGGTATGAGACTTATGGGTTCTAATAAAAAGAGTTTGGTCTACTCTACCCCTTATAAATTCATTTTTCAGAAGAAAGCATGCTAGGGTCTCATACCATGCTCTAGGAGCTTGCTTTAGACCATATAATGCTTTGTGCAATTTGAAAACATAATCAGGATGAGTTGAAGAGATAAAACCTGGGGGTTGTCTAACATAGACTTCTTCTTTGATATCTCCATTGAGAAAAGCACTCTTTACATCCATCTGGTATACTTTGAATCCTTTGTGTGCTGCATATACTAAGAAGATTCTTATGGCCTCTAACCTTGCAACTGGTGCAAAGGTCTGGTCATAATCTATCCCTTCTTCTTGAGAGTACCCTTGAGCAACTAGCCTTGCCTTGTGTAAGACCCCCCCCCCTTTTTCCAACATCGGGGTCTTAGGCCCAGAACCGCTGTTTTGCGGTGACTCCTTCACGCCCTGAAGGGTCATCACCACAAAGCGCCGATTCTGCCGGCCAATTCGATCACAGAAAAGTAGCATAATGAAGTAAATGGAAACTTGCAGTCCACAAAAAATCACATATCATAGTAAATAAATCTCCACGAAGGGAGTGTCCACAGAATAATGCATCAGAGTACTAAAAATATGGGATTATGCCCGGTACATCATATCCTCACTACAAAATCACTCATGCGGAAGCGAAAGCAGAAAAACTACTCAACGTCGAGACTCACGGTCCCGGCAGTATGAACTCCGGAGCTAGACTGCCCCACCTCCAAGCGCACCGGTCTCTGGGGCAGCTCCTCCATGCTGGACTCCATGATCCCCTAAATGATGCGGTTCGAAAACTGTTAGTCTAAAAGACTAAGTCATATCATCCCCCACCCCTTCCCCCGTTGCTCCTAGGCACCGAGCGGAGAGGAAGAAAGGGGAGGACTTGAAGGTGGAGAAAAATCAAAACAGATGGCAGCGGACCTATACTAGCAATTCTGTAATAGATATTGACAATAAGATTTAAATAAGAAAAGTAACCTTCACTTATGTGAGATCACATAAGCCAAGGGTCTTTTGCAAGGCTCCCATCGTATAAAAAATCTCATACCAATTTATACGTTGGGGTGTCGGTTATCAAACAGCAGTGTATGAATATATATATCAAATTGACCTTAATTTATAAACCTGCCCACACAAGCTTATAGACTAAGGGGTCGTTTTGTAGGGCCTAAAGTATAAGCGTCCCATTCCACTTATACTTTAGGTGTCATTGTCAAATGAATCGATTATGCTATGACATGCAAGTGGGTATGATGGATCATGCAAGTGCAACACACACACCCGACTCTGTGTACACAGACCTTTAGTTCCCCCTTTTTGGAGTTGTAACCTCCCAGGATACCTCCGTAGTGGCAGACGGAAGCGGTGGGTTGGGCCTCGCCCACCTCTAAACCAGTAAAGCACTACGGTCAGACCTATCGTACGCCTCAACACTTGGTGCACGAAGCGGACTCCTGCGTACTCTTGCCGGCTTGCGCACCGGACTTCTGTTGGCGAAGTGCTAACCACACTTGCCGAGTCAACGTATTGGTGTCGGTGCATCGACCATCCAATACCGAAGACCCACCACCTTAATTTTTCCTTACTTTATGCACATGCAAATTTAGCGTAATCAAAAACTGAGCCGAAGCTCCCTAGACCAACACGTCCGTCTCAAACAATCGAGCCGAAGCTCCCCGGACCCAAAGTCCGTCTTTTAACCATCCGAGCCGAAGCTCCCAGCTAACTTCCGGTGCTATCAGTGTTTGTGAAAGGTGCAACCCTAATTACTAAGTTACTCTTTTCATCTTGTTAAAATCGTTTACGTTAACCCAGGACTGCCCCCGGTATTCCCTGTGAAGGGCTCTCAAGGGGCACTAGGAACTATGTTGGGATTAAGCCCAGCGTTCCCTTTCGCAAGGTACTTATTTTTGTTATTGGTTGATCCCCTTACCCATTACTTTCTCATGTTACGATAGACTAAACCTAAGGTGACTTGACTCCACCTCACCTCGGGGAGGACGATCTTTCGTCGGACCCGAGCGCCTCTAAGCCCTAGCCAAAACAACATCCTACTCACTTTATCTTCCAATGATGCACCTGATTCTATTTATCCTTTCCAGCAAGCCAACAAAACCCAACACATGTGCTCTAATTCATAACCCGAATGATTTCCTGCAGTTTTACTAAATGCAGACCACTTAAGCTATATGACCCGTAAGATGGGAAGTATACCAAATGATCTTCCAGTACTCATATAATAATTATTGGAGGACTATATTGGCATTTGTAGCCTGAATCCATAATTTCCTAATTTTCATAATTTAACTCATAATTTATTTATTTATTCTAATAACCAAAAGTTCCAAGTTTGAACATGAAGTACAAGTTTAGACAAGATAAAATTCCACTAAATTTATGTTAAATGCAAAATGAATATGCATCTAAAAAACCAGAGTCTCCCAATTTTTCAGCAAGGTTTAAGCCCTTAAATGTTATTTCCAATTTATTCCAAAATAAATCATTAAAAGGGGATGTACAACAAAACTACTTCCAAAAATTCAGAAAAAATTCCAGGATGATTTTAAGGGCACACAAAACATCTAAGTAAAGTTTCATAATTTGTTTGAAAGAATTATTCCCTAAATTAATTAATTATTCAATTCTCAAAAATATGGCCTTGTAAAGGAAGTTCTGAAAAGAGACCTCTAAAAATTATAAATAAATTTCTACAAGTACATTTTGGCCTAGAAACATCAAAACCTAAGTCTCAGGATTTTTCAACAGATAAAACATCATTAATTAATTTTATTCATCCAAGCCCCTTTCCAAAATTTGTGAAGGAAGTACTAGATAAGCTCAAGTAAAAATTATAATAAAATCCAGGGATATTCACTTAGGCCTTTAAGATATTCTGACCAAGTTTCATTAGATTCAAATGCAAAGAATAACCATAAGAAAATCAAACATCATTTTGGGCCTTTTGCTAATTAACAAATGAAGTACAAGGAATAAAATCCATAAAATTCTATAGAAATTACCAGGGGTTCTAGATGGCCTGAAACCTACTCTACCCAAGTTTCATAACTTTTGGGGAAGGTTTAGTGGTTGAATCTTCAAATTTGTGCTCCTACCCTAAAACTAGGATTAGGGTTTTGAGATGTCTACCTTGCCTCAACTCCTCTAAGGTTCCTACCAGAGAAATTAGGTTGCATTGCCCTCAATTCTACTAAGTTTCCAAGGCCATACAAGGGTATGTGCCCCCATGTCTTTCACAACCCTCAAAAGTCCTTCCTTAGGGTTTGAGGTTGAACCCTAGGGCAAATCAAGCCTAAATCATCCCATCTTCCTCAAGAGGGTGATATTGTCCATGCCGAGTCAGTGTCCAAATCCTCAGCCTCTGTTGATGGGAGGGGACCACCCTAAGTACATAGTGCACTTGTAATCAAAAATACCCTCTTAAGGCCAAACTAGGGTTTGGTGATTCGCTAACCAAAACATATCCAAATGAGATGAAATTATGTATAGACTAGGTCTTGATGCCAGGGACCACTCTCAAAAATTTGGGATGGTTTGGAGGTAATTTGACCACTTAATTAATTTACCATTGAATTATTAAATAAAAGCAAAAACTTTAGGCAAAGTATCTCCAAAAATTCTGCATTTTGGGCAGGCCCTAGGTATAGCTAAGTTAAACTCCCTGCCAAAATTTCAAGTGATTTGGATCAGGGATGAGGTGTGGGCACTCAGTTTAATGACTGCCTAGCCATAAGTGTATGTCCCACCAAAATGGGTGCCCTAGTCAGACCATGCACCTAAATTGGTTCAAACCAATTTTAAAATAAAGTAGACACAAAAGACTACAACTTTCATGTTGGTGACCCTTTCTGCATAGGGGTCTAAGTATTTTTAAAATTTAAGAACAATAATATCAAAATCTGTGACATAAATCACATTAATATAAAAAGATTTCCTATAGTTTAATCAAAAGCCGCAGGGATCTTGAAGCAAAAGGGACGGGATCCCTTCATCTTCCTCCTTGAGCCGACGGCCAGGATCCATCCCGCCTGGAGCCACTTCCAAACTCTACCGCCGGCGATCCAGCCCCTTCCCCGGCCGGCCACCGCCACCACCACCTCCGTTGAGGTTGTGGCTATCGCCTAGGCGGCGGCTTAGCCGCCGGAGAGGTGTTTTCCGGCGGTTCTAGCAGGATAATGTTTTGCCGAAAACCATGAAAATCTTGGTTTTGATCGGGCTCAATTAAGCCCGAAACTTAAACCTAAGGAGACCTATGATCTACCCGTGAGTTAAGGAGAGGGGGAGGACCTTCCTAGCGGCCTG
Organism: Platanthera guangdongensis; assembly: GCA_039583875.1. Taxonomy (NCBI): domain Eukaryota; kingdom Viridiplantae; phylum Streptophyta; class Magnoliopsida; order Asparagales; family Orchidaceae; genus Platanthera; species Platanthera guangdongensis. The sequence continues at coordinate 87,540,120 of CM077152.1, read as the reverse complement.
AATGCGGGTGGAGCGGCGGGATGCCATAGTTGACGGCGGTGGCGCTCGACTTCTGCAACAGCACAGTGAGACAGCCTGTCTCCTCCAGGTAAAAGCTCGAAAATGTTCCCCTCTGCCCCCTGATGATGTTTAAATGGGCAATTGGGGAGGGGGCCGCTGGTTCTTCAATGCCCATCAACACCATTTATGGTGTGGCTCGGGTTGAGTGGAGGGGGGCTGAATCCACCCCTTGGTGGCCGGGAAACGGCTGGAATCAACTCCTGTTCCCTAGAGGAGTTGATTGTAGCCATTAAAGGTGGATGTTAGTCTCCCTTTGGCCGGCTCCACTCTCGCCTTCCTCTCCCCCATCTTCTCTCTGCACCATTAACATGGAGGGAAGCTCCCTTCTCTCTTCTAGTCACCCTTGTCTTCCCGGACTTGGCCTCCTTCCGGTATATAAGTCCGACCTCTAAAGCATACCACGCCATCCCTCATCGTGTAATCTCCTGCTGTACCATTCTCCAAGGCCCAGAATATCGGCTCCAATTTGACATCTCGCCTCTGTCCCTCTCTGACTCGATCCCGGATATCGTCTGTAACACTCACCGCAGCTAAATAGTCCATGTAAAGCTCGGGGTCCTCGGATGACACCAGTGTGATGTGCATATCCTCCAATCTCCTCACCAGCTCCATAGACATAACCTGGGGCCCGACCTCGGAAGTGGCAGCTCTCCGACTCAATGCATCCGCCACCACGTTTGCCTTCCCTGGATGGTAGTGCATTTCATACTGATAATCTGCTAAGAACTCCACCCAGCGCCTCTTCTTGATGTTCGGTTCCTTCTGCGTGTCCACGTATTTCAGGTTCTTCTGGTCGGAATTGATGTTGCAGTGGACTCCATAAAGATAATGACGTCAGACCTTCAAAGCAAAAACGACCGCCCCCATCTCAAGATCGTGCACCGGATAGTTCTGTTCGTGCTTATTCAACTGGCGAGATGCATATGCAATCACATGGCCCTTTTGCATCAGTACAGCTCCCATACCCTGGTAGGAAGCATCAGTGTAGACCTGAAATCCTTCTCTCCCCGAGGGAAGAGCAAGTATGGGAGCCGAGGTGAGTCGGTCCTTCAGCTCCTGGAAAGCTGCCTGGCACTGAGGTGTCCGCACTAAAGGTACCTCCTTCTTCGTCAAAGATGTGAGCGGGAGGGCGATTCGAGAGAATCCCTCCACGAACTTCCGGTAGTAACCGGTAAGTCCTAGGAAACTTCGTACGTCGGTGGCTGTCTTCAGCTGCGGCCAATCCCGAATAGCCTGAATCTTTGCCGGATCCACTGCCAACCCGTCTCCACTGATAATATGGCTTAAGAAGCCCACCTCCTTCAGCCAGAACTGACATTTACAAAACTTCACATATAAATGATTCTCCCGCAGTCTCTGTAGGGTCAGTGTTAGATGGCGAGTGTGCTCCTCCTCCGTCCTCGAGTAGATGAGGATGTCATCGATAAACACAATGACAAACACGTCTAGGTACTCCTTGAAAACCTGGTTCATGAGGGTCATGAACGCTGATGGGGCATTGGTGACCCCTAAGGGCATCATCATAAACTCAAATAAACCATATCTTCTACTTAAAGCAGTCTTCTGAATGTTCTCCTCTCGAATCCAAAGCTGGTAGTATCCCGACCTCAAACCTAATTTCGAAAAGAACTGCGCTCCCTGCAGCTGGTCGAATAGCTCGTCTATTGATGCCGGCCAACCCTTCGCGACACCAGAACAAGAAAATGACAAAGAAGAGATCCTATGACAAATCTAAATTCCTATGGGGAATTTTAGCGAACACGTGGCGCGCGTACAAAACTCTAAATTTCGGCAGAGTTTTGTTTATAACTGTGCGATCTCACACGTGAGTATTTCCCAACCACATTGACACGAACATCACAAATACATTAGCGTATCCTAACCATGCATCTAGCGTCACAACACATTCAATTTTCCATCCACAAGGAAGGCTATCCGGACTAAGATTGCAATTCGGAAATGAGTCCAAATACGCCCTCAAAACAAAATCCTACGAGGATATACCAAATCCTCTTGATCCGTTCGAAACCAAAGGTTGAACCAACCCCGGTTTGCAAGCGTCCAAAGGGACCTATCCTTACGGAAATCTTCGCAAAATTCGGAATTAAAAGCAATACAATTTCAGATTTATGAAGGCAACTAGATTCAATATTTAGGATAAAATTTGTAAACCACTTGTCTCCAATAACTCACAAGATTAAGATGAAAACTCACACAATATTTAGGGATAGAGATTCGTTACCCAAAATCGGAATTTCAAGAAGAGGAGAAACAAGATTTAGTGGAGGAATCGCTCTTCCACGGGCCACCGGAGTCGCACCGGATGATGAGAATCGAACCGCCTTCTTCGGAGTCACACCGGAGGAGGGAGAAGCGTCGCCGGCGTGGCAAGAGGCAGCCACAAGAGGGCGGCAACAGCAGGCCGAGCGGCTCCTGGAGGTCGGGATTCGGCCTGGCCGAATAGGGGGGCGGCAGCAACAGAAATGCTTTAGGTTTTTTTTAATTTCCTTCTTTCAATACCTCTTACAACCAAGTTTTGCCCTTATATAGGCAAGAGAATCAAATTGTTTCATGCACATAAATTATGGCTAAACATAGGCCATAAACAACAAAAAATAAAATGCTAAACAATAAAAATAATGCTGAAATTAAAATGCAGAATTTAGACAACAAAATTATAAATTCATGCGTAAATGCGGCGGATATTTTGACGCGGCATTGGCGGAAGGTGTCGCGGCAAAATCTCAACCATTAAGCTTGCGACGACGGCGACGATGTTTGCGGCAACGATCATTAATGACTACGAACATGTAGCGGTGACGGCGGCGGCGGCGACGGTCATTAATGACGCGGCATTGGCGGAAGGTGTCGCGGCAAAATCCCAACCATTAAGCTTGCGACGACGGCGACGACGTTTGCGGCAACGGTCATTAATGACTACGAACATGTAGCGGCGACGGCGGCGGCGGCGACGGCGACGACGGCGGCGGCGACGACGGTTGCGGCAACGGTCATTAATGACGCGGTGACGGCGGCGGCGGCGACGGTCATTAATGACGCGGCATTGGCGGAAGGTGTCGCGGCAAAATCCCAACCATTAAGCTTACGACGACGGCGACGACGTTTGCGGCAACGGTCATTAATGACTACGAACATGTAGCGGCGACGGCGGCGGCGGCGACGACGTTTGCGGCAACGGTCATCAACATCCACGAACATGTAGCGACGGCGATCAAAATAGAAGTCCGTGTTGGCACGATCAAATGGCGGGGCATCCTCGCCATCAATCCTCCCCCGCTCGAAATCACTCATCCCTGATGAGTGGCCTGGGAGAGAGTAGCAAGAGACCACAACATCCACTGGTGGCATAGTAAAAACGGGCGTCCACGGGGCAGCAGTGCGGGAATCCGCAATAGAACAGAACCTGTAATGATAAAGAACAGCAGAAAACCTCATAGATATGTCAGCATAAAGAAAAGCAGTACAAATCTTACCATCCAATGTGAGAACCAGTAAACCCAAATGGAAGAGCGACACGGAGAAAATCTCACCTCTCAACCCACGAGACTGTGAAGTGGAAGAGAGAAACGTCGGAGAAAACCACTCATATGGAGACCAGATTTGCACAATTAAATCCGAAAAATTGAAATGCGGTGAAAAACCGATTGCATCGTAAAAATCCAAAGAAATTGCTTTAAATCCAAAATTCTTGAAAATCATGAAAGGATCGGCGCTGCAACGTAATGATTTCGTTACGGAACCCGAAGGTATCCACTCGAGGGCTAACCCGACTAAAGTCGAATCAACAGTTCGGTAGTCAGTAGCTTTCGGAGGTGAACGGTCGTGAAAATGAAGCAACCCATAGACACTGGCATAAGACAACGACATATGCACGTGCAGAGCGTACCAGAAGGGTCGAAAAATTCGTGCAATTTGATTTGGTGGGTAGCAATGTCGTGGGGACACCAAATCAAAATACACATTAACCGTGAAATCACACGAAGTTGCAAACGAAAACATGTCCACCGGCGGATACTCACTAATACATAGCTCGCTAGTCATCTCAAACGGAGGTGCTAATAACGATGGTTTAACTAAGTGGCTAGGACTAGACAAAATCAATTTGTGTTCTGACAAATCCGCTAGCCGATCCAAAGGAACAAAAGGGAGGGTCAGGGGTATCAGTTCCGAAATGATTTCTAACGCACGGTGATCGTCACGCATCGGTGCTAACGACATAGAGAAATCATCCGGGTTTGCACTACACAGATCATCTGAAAGCATGCATCCCTTGCTATGTAATTCTTCAGCGCACTAGATATATCATCCAATCCAGAATCAGTATAGGTCTCAGAAATAGACTCGATGCGTTCAGGGTCATGAGGGAGGATCGGCCAAATCAAACCCGACAAAATTTCAAATTCATATTGAGATTCAGGCAATGGTGATAACAATAAAGAAAACTCAACCGGATCAAGAGGAAGATCAAATAGTGGATTCGTCCTCATAGAAAACTCAACCGGATCAAGAGGAAGATCAAATAGTGGATTCGTCCTCATAGAAAACTCAACCGGATCGTCAGCACCTAACTCACTCTCAGATAAACATTCATCACAGGTTGACTCTACCAACTCAACCGAAATGTCTTCCAACCACTAGATATTTCATCCAAATCATAATCAGTAACGATCTCTAAAGTAGGCAAAATCGAACCCGACAATTTTTTTATTCCACATGGGGCTTCAAATAATCTTCCCTCGTCAGGTACATCTTCCAATATAATAGGTACATCCGTCGACTTAGGGCCATCGAACGATCCCTCAACGGTCTTAGGAGACGGGCCTGAAATAAGGTCGAGGGAAATGAGTTAATCCCAGGGAGGGATATCTCAGGGGAGATATCATCATCCAAGTCACTAGGATATCCACTCTCCTCTTCGTCACTACAGTCGTTGGAAAATTGACATCGCCCTCAGTGGCGGGCTTAGACGTCGACGCTAAAAGAGCCAAAACCCTAGGCTTAGTGGGGCACTCCACAGCATAATGGCCAATCAACCCACAAGCATAACATGTAGCGTCTTTCTTGCAAATCTTAACTTCTTTCCTAGGCTTTACCCGCGGTTTTATAACATTCCTAGTAGTGACAACGATTGGTGGCGGTACAGATGGCCTAACCTTTTCTTTCTCCCTAACGATAGGTATACATGAGCTCGAGATAGTCAGAAAATGGCGGGGCAAGGATCTAGCGTGAGGCTGATAGCCACTCCTATGGTCAGAAACGGGTCTAGTTGCCCTGGCAGGGAGGAATAAGAACATGAGACGTCTTAGTACGGGAGTACGGGGGACGTACTGGTTCGGTGTAAGCAAAACCTTAGGTGGCGAATCACTCAGATAATCGGAAGACTGAGAGCGGCAGTAAGGAGGGTAATACTCATCCATTAAATAATTCTTCATAATCTGCCAACCTATACGTAAGTCGTCGAGGGGCGCCCCAAAGCGTCTCTCCACATTGAGCCAGAAAGTATTAGCACGACCAAATAATTGAAGTCTCGCAACGGGAATCACGTGTGGGTCCACAAGATGATATTGCTCAAAATAACGCTCCATATCTTTCACCAACATAAAAACACTCGCGGTTCACCTAACCCATCATAAGTCGGTGCAGGAATTCTATCGGGCCTAGAGGTGCGCGGTGGTGGTGTCATAATCGCTTGCCTACCCTTCGAACTAGGGACAAACGTCCTAAGTGGGTTTCTAGGGGGCGCAATATGAGGTGTCAGTGACTGACCGCTAATTTGGGCTATTAACGCGTTTATGTCGTCAAATTGTGTGTCATCTCCCTGCGAAATGCACCACCGAGGAACGTGAGGGAAGGGGACTCCCAATGTGCGCCATAACGGACCACGAAAAAGAACAAATATAACTCCAAATAAGAACGAAACTTAAAACTTTTTTTTTATATAACTAGAAATAAAAATTTTAAAACATACGAAGCGTACCTAAGTGCAAGTGGGGGGGGGGGGGGTAGCATGGAAAAGAGCGGATCGTTGTCAAGTTGAGAAATTGACAAACCTCCCTCTGATACCAAATTGATGTCGGCCACCCCTTCGCGACACCAGAACAAGAAAATGACAAAGAAGAGATCCTATGACAAATCTAAATTCCTATGGGGAATTTTAGCGAACACGTGGCGCGCGTACAAAACTCTAAATTTCGGCAGAGTTTTGTTTATAACTGTGCGATCTCACACGTGAGTATTTCCCAACCACATTGACACGAACATCGCAAATACATTAGCGTATCCTAACCATGCATCTAGCGTCACAACACATTCAATTTTCCATCCACAAGGAAGGCTATCCGGACTAAGATTGCAATTCGGAAATGAGTCCAAATACGCCCTCAAAACAAAATCCTACGAGGATATACCAAATCCTCTTGATCCGTTCGAAACCAAAGGTGAACCAACCCCGGTTTGCAAGCGTCCAAAGGGACCTATCCTTACGGAAATCTTCGCAAAATTCGGAATTAAAAGCAATACAATTTCAGATTTATGAAGGCAACTAGATTCAATATTTAGGATAAAATTTGTAAACCACTTGTCTCCAATAACTCACAGATTAAGATGAAAACTCACACAATATTTAGGGATAGAGATTCGTTACCCAAAATCGGAATTTCAAGAAGAGGAGAAACAAGATTTAGTGGAGGAATCGCTCTTCCACGGGCCACCGAGTCGCACCGTGATGAGAATCGAACCGCCTTCTTCGGAGTCACACCGGAGGAGGGAGAAGCGTCGCCGGCGTGGCAAGAGGCAGCCACAAGAGGGCGGCAACAGCAGGCCGAGCGAGCTCCTGGATGTCGGGATTCGCCTGGCGAATAGGGGGCGGCAGAACAGAAATGCTTTAGGTTTTTTTTAATTTCCCTTCTTTCAATACCTCTTACAACCAAGTTTGCCTATATAGGCAAGAGAATCAAATTGTTTCATGCACATAAATTATGGCTAAACATAGGCCATAAACACCAAAAAATAAAATTCTAAACAATAAAAATAATGCTGAAATTAAAATGCATATTTAGACAACAAAAATTATAAATTCATGCTAAATGCGGCGGATATTTTGACGCGGCATTTGGCGGAAGGTGTCGCGGCAAATCTCAAACCATTAAGCTTGCGCGACGGCGACGATGTTTTGCGGCAACGATCATTAATGACTACGAACATGTAGCGGTGACGGCGGCGGCGGCGACAGGTCATTAATGACCGGCATTGGCGGAAGGTGTCGCGGCAAAATCCCAACCTTAGCTTGCGACGACGGCGACACGTTTTGCGGCAACGGTCATTAATGCTACGAACATGTAGCTGCGACGGCGGCGGCGGCGACGGCGACGACGGCGGCGGCGACGACGGTTTTGCTGCAACGGTCATTAATGACGCGTGACGGCGGCGCGGCGACGTACATTAATGACGCGCATTGGCGGAAGGTGTCGCGCAAAATCCCAACCATTAAGCTTACGACGACGGCGACGACGTTTGCGGCAACCGGTCATTAATGACTACGACATGTAGCGGCGACGGCGGAGGCGTCGACGACGTTGCGGCACGGTCAGCACATCCACGAACATGTAGCGACGGCGATCAAAATAGAATTCCGTGTTGGCACGATCAAATGGCGGGGCATCCTCGCCATCATTCAGCACAATGTGTCGACACACACTCAAAGAAGTCAACACTTGAAGTTTGTGTCGACACTCAGCACAATGTGTCGACACACACTCAAAGAAGTCAACACTTGAAGAATGTGTCGACACTCAGCATAATGTGTCGACACACACTCAAAGAAGTCAACACTTGAAGTTTGTGTCGACACTCAGCACAATGTGTCGACACACACTCAAAGAAGTCAACACTTGAAGAATGTGTCGACACTCAGCACAATGTGTCGACACATAACCAGAAGACTCAACACTAGAAGAAAGTGTCGACACAAGGAGATGTGTCGACACTTAGCAAAGAACAGAAAAGTTGTAAAATATTCTAAGTACAAGTGTCGACACTAAAGGAATGTGTCGACACTCAGCTGAAGAAACAAGATTGAAGACTTGTGTCGACACCAAGAATCAGTGTCGACACTTGACAGTTTCAACACATGAAGAAGTGTCGACACAAAGGAGATGTGTCGACACTTAGAAGAATACAGTTAAAGAATGAAGTACAAGTACTTGTGTCGACACTCAATTTCAGTGTCGACACATGCAGAAGAAACTGTGTCGAGACATACAAGGAATTGTGTCGACACCTTGTAGACTTGTGTCGACACTTACACAACATGTGTCGACACTTGGTCTATAAGTGTCGACACTTAAGAACAGAAAGTCTCGACACTATCTGACAGTTAGTGAGATTTCAAGAAGTGACTGGTTGACATGACAGCTGCCAATCCAGCCGGTCTACAGCAACTGTCAGTGAAGTCAAAAGACTGTTATAAACCGGATCAGCCGGTTACCATGAAGGAAGCCTATAAATAGGCACCCACAGTTTACAGAATAAGAGGTTAAGTGGTTAAGTGGTGTTGTTCACAATCATTATATGGGTGTGTAATAATTGAAGTAGTTGATCAGTCAAATCAAGAAGTGATACACAGAGGATCAACACAAGAAGATCAGGCAGTCCAACTGCAGATCTAAGTAGTTGGAGAGAGAGAGCTCCAACCAAGGATTCAGTCTTTGGAACTAAGGCTGAGAGAAGAAATTCAGAGTCATCTGGATTTCAAGAAGCAGAGATCAAGGATCAACTGCAGAAGATTCAGACTAATTCAGTTCTACTCAAGAAGCTTTGAAGAAAGCTAAGTCAGTTTGGATCAAGCTGAGTTCTTCCAAGAACTCTTCAAGAAACTCTCAACTCCTCTCATCCTTTCTGAGTTGTAGAGTTAGCATTTGTAATTTCTATTTTAAACTTGTAAGATCCATTGGATCTGAGTGATTGTAAGCCTATTTTATAAAGGCTGAGGGTAGGGCTTGGTGCCTGAGTGTAGGAGTTGAAGAACTCTGAGTGTAGGCCTTTAATTGGCTGAGTGTAGGCCTGGGTGGCTGAGTGTAGGCCTTTTGGCTGAGTGTAAGGCTTTGGGCCTGAGGTAGGAACCTTGTTGGGTTCTGAGCTAGTGGAGAAGTTTGGCCGAATCTAGTACACTGCTAGATAGGCGAAGGGGGAAAGTGGATGTACCCAAAGATTGGGGAACCACTATAAAATTAGTGTGTCTGCTGTGCTGTGCTGTGTTGTGAATTGACTGCTTAATTTCTGTATTGCTGTTAGCAGTAGTAATCTGTGAAAAACTGTTGTGCTGCCAAACAAAAGTTAAAAAGGTTTAGGTCACCTATTCACCCCCCCTCTAGGTGTTTAGGTACCATATCTTTCAAGTGGTATCAGAGGAGGTTCCTCAAAATCAGGACTAACTGTCTGAGGAGATCCAGTTTGGCAGATTCAGTATAAGTCAGGAAACAGGAAACAGTTTCAAGAAAATCAAGAACATGGGTTCTTCAGAGAATCATAAGGAGTTGGGTTCAATGAAACTACCTATATGCAGAAAAGAGATCTTTGGGATCTGGAAAGAGAGGGTTAGGCTTTTTATGGAAGCCTCTGACCCTAGGATATACATCACAGTCAAAGAAGGGCCATATGTGCCCATGAAGATTTCAGTATTGGATGCAAATCAGAGGACTCCAAAGGATTTCTCTGAAATGACCAAGGATGAGATTGTCCTAGCAACCATGGACAAAAGGCACAGAACATCATAGTTAGTGCAATTGATGATGCCACCTTCCAGAACCTTATTCACTGTAAAACTGCAAAAGAAATGTGGGATACCCTCATTGTCTACATGGAAGGTTCTGAAGAAGTAAGGCAAGATAGGAAGTCCTTGCTTAATCAAGAATATGAGAGCTTTAGGCAAGGAAGAGGAGATAGCATCACTGAATGCTACAAGAAATTTTATAGAATTGTAAATGAACTCATGTCATATGGAAGAGAGTTCACAAACTATGAGTTGAATGATAAATTCTTAAGGTCCCTAACCAAAGACTGGGACACCAAGATCTGTGCCATCAGAGAAATGGCAAAGTTGGGAGAAATTCCTCCTCCCACACTTTTTGGCAAGTTGTTATCTTATGAGATGCAATTGTCAGTAAGAAAAGAAGAAGAAAAGTCAACAAGGACTGAATACAGAGAAAAGACTGTTGCCTTTAAGTCAGATGTACCCAGAAAGAGCAGGACCAAGTCATCAACTCCTCCTCCTGAGGTAGTTGAATCAGAATCTGAAGAGTCTAAAAGTACAAAATCTACAAGCAGTGAAAGTGATGAAGACTTTGCTGCATTCACCAGACATTTTCAGAAGTTCCTTAAGAAGAAACAGTGGAGGTCTAGACCTTCATCTTCCAAAGGGAAAGAGGTTCAGTATCAGGAAAAGAAGCCTTCAAAGAAGGACAAGAAAAGGACCAAGACTAGTAAGGCAACTGGATCCAAGATAATTTGTTACTGCTGCAATAGACAGGGCCATGTTATTGCAGACTGTCCTGAAAGAAGGAAAGAATCCAGTGACAAAAAGAAAACACACTTCAAAGGAAAGAAGGAGAAGTCCTTTGTTGCAAAGAATGAGAAGACTCTTTCAGATATGTCTTCTTCAGACACTGAGACAGATGCTGAAGCCTATATTGGGCTATTTGCTGAAGAAGAAGAAGAGTTTATGCAGATCATGGAATCTATCTATGAGCAAGAAGACTGTCAAAGCCAAGGACTGATGGCTTTGACTGAAAGTACCAAAAACCTGGAGCAGCCAGGACCCAGTCAGGTACAAGGTTTAACTCAAAGTTCTGATTCCAGTTCTAGTTCAGAGTCAGATTATTCTTCATCAAGTGATGAGAATATATCTGAGTCTGAGGGAGATATTCATCAACTCCTAGATGAATATCAAGTACTATTGCAAGCCTATAAGAAAAGCAAGACCCTAGCCAAAAATTTGGCCAAGGAAATTGCTGATCTCAAGGCAGCTGCAATAGATTATGAGAAGAATTATGATCAAAAACTGAATGAAGTGGCCAGGCTGAAACACATTACTGTGATTCAGATGGGTACTATTACATTTAAGAATGATCAAATTAAGAAACTGGAGATTAATCTTCAGAAGGAGAAAGAGCTAGTAGCTAGGTTTTCAAAACCTAAATCAGTGCTACCCTTGATTGATGATTTTGTTCATCATAAAGGAAAGACTGGACTGGGTTTTGTTAATCCAGCTAGGACTGTTCAGAATCAGTCCAAGTCCAAGGGCAAAGCCCCAACATTCACAAGACTGCTGTAGTTAAGACAGCCAAGTCTGTACCTAAGCAAAGGTACAACAAATTTGAATGTTGGTGCTGTGGCAAGGTTGGCCACTTTGCTTTGGATTGTTGGCACAATGCCAGTGCCAAGGTAGTAGCAAGTTACCTGTTGGAAAGACAGCAGGTAGCTATGTCAAGTTGCAAACTAACAATCACCAAGGACCCAAGTTTACTTTGGGTTCTAAGGTTCATTAATTTGTTTTGCAGGAGAATCCAAGTGGCCATACCCCTACATGGTACTTGGATAGTGGATGTTCCAGACACATGACTGGAACTAGGGGACTACTGAAGGACTACATCCCAATCAAAAATGGTCCAAAGGTGACCTTTGGTGGTTCTGAAAAAGGAATCATCAAAGGGTTTGGTAACATTTCTTCTAACTTGTTACCATTACTCAAGTGGCTTATGTTAAAGGTTGAAACACAACCTCATTAGTATAAGTCAATTAAGTGATGTAGGGTATGACATCTCATTTGTTAAAAATGGTTGTCATATCAAGAGGTCAAGTGATCAAGAGATCATTTTGACAGGTTATAGGAAGAGAAATGTCTATTGTTTAGACATTATGGTTGAGAACAATAGTTCTCCAGTTTGTCTTGTAGCTGATGAGACAGTCTCTCAATGTGTCAAGTGGCACAAGAGGCTTGCTCATCTTAATTACAAGACTATTGGCAAACTCTTTAGTAAAGAGTTAGTGAGGAATGGTCCTCAAGTTAAGTGTGTCAAAGATGGCATTTGCTCAGCTTGTCAAAAGGGCAAGCAGACTAAATCCACCTTTAGAAGCATTGACAACAAGGATGCTGTGAGGTGTTTATACCTCTTGCATATGGATCTATTTGGTCCAATGCCAGTTCACAGCTTAGGTAGGAAGGTCTACACCTTTGTAGTTGTTGATGACTACTCAAGGTTTTCCTGGGTGTTCTTCTTAAAGCAGAAATCTGAAACACCTAGTGTCTTCCACAGTTTTGTTAAGCAAATTCAGAATGAATTGAACTGTACAGTGGTCAAAATTAGAAGTGACCATGGTACAGAGTTTCAATCTGAAAGCATGACAAAACTATGTGAAGACTATGGGATATTTCAAGAATTCTCTTCACCTAGAACACCTCAGCAAAATGGCATTGCTGAAAGGAAAAATAGAACCTTGATAGAGGCTGGTAGAACCCTATTAAGTGATTCATCACTGCCAGAATATTTCTGGGCTGAAGCAGTTAACACTGCATGCCATGTGATAAATAGGGCTACCATCACTAAAAGGTTAAACAAGACCCCCTATGAAGTAGTGAAAGGCAGGAAACCAAATCTATCCTATTTCAGGATTTTTGGTTGTAAATGCTTCATACTTAACAATGGGAAGACTTACTTAACTAAGTTTGCTGCCAAATCCCAAGAGGGAGTGTTTGTTGGGTACAGCAGTAATAGTAAGTCTTATAGAGTCTACAACTTGACTACACAAGTTGTAGAGGAGTCTGTGCATGTAGTTTTTGATGAGACACTTCTTATTAACAATGAGTTGTCTAGTAGTGTGTGCAGCCCCACAGGTCTTTCTAAGAAGATGGACAAGCTAACCATAGAAGATGTACCTGCTGCAAGACAGCAAGTAGAAGAAGATGGCTTATGTCCAGGGGGAGAACTACATGTACCAGGAGCTGAAGAAGTTCAAGGAACTCAGCATGAGAGATGCTGAAGAAGTACAACCAGAAGTAAGGATGCCTCCAGCCAACAGGCATCTAAGAGATCATCCAGTGGAGCTGATCATTGGAGATCCAAGACAAGGTGTTCAGACAAGGAGCAGAAATCAGAATGCTGCAGTATATTCAAGTTTTCTGTCTCAAATAGAACCAAAGAAATTTGAAGAAGCAATACAAGATCCACAGTGGACTGAAGCTATGCAGGAAGAGCTAAACCAGTTCAAGAGGTGCAAGGTTTGGGACTTAGTTCCTAAGCCTAAAGATCACAATGTGATAGGAACAAAGTGGATCTACAGAAACAAGTTAGATGAACAAGGAGTCATCATTAAGAATAAGGCAAGACTGGTTGCAAAAGGATATAGGCAAGAAGAAGGTATTGATTTTGATCAAACCTTTGCTCCAGTAGCCAGACTGGAAGCCATAAGGATGTTCTTGGCCTATGCAACCTACCAAGGATTCAAAGTATACCAAATGGATGTGAAGTCAGCATTCCTTAATGGTAATTTAAAAGAAGAAGTATATGTGGAGCAGCCTTCAGGTTTTGTTGATCCTACTTTTCCACATTATGTCTATAGACTTAGGAAAGCATTGTATGGGTTAAAGCAAGCTCCTAGAGCTTGGTATGAAACCCTATCTAGTTTCCTCATTGAGAACAAGTTCACAAGGGGGAAAATAGATAAGACTCTATTCCTTAGGGAATCTAGAGGCAAAGTAATACTTGTCCAAATATATGTAGATGACATTATATTTGGGTCTACTGAAAGTAGCCTTTGCAAAAAGTTTGCAAAGCTTATGCAGAGTCAATTTGAAATGAGTAGTATGGGAGAACTGAAGTTTTTCTTGGGTCTCCAAGTTAAACAGACTGAAAGTGGCTTGTATCCATATGTCAGTCAAAGTTCACCCTAGAACTCATAAGGAAATATGGTATGGATTCCTCCAGTACCATGAAGACTCCTATGGGGTCAAGTATGTCTCTAAGCAAGGATGATGCAGGGAAACCTGTAGATGAAACCTTGTATAGAGGGATAGTTGGCTCCCTACTATACTTGACTGCAAGTAGGCCTGACATTATGTATGCTACATGTGTTTGTGCCAGGTATCAAGCCTGCCCCAAAGAATCTCACTTGACTGCAGTCAAGAGAATCTTGAGATATCTAAAGGGCACACCTTATCTAGGCCTCTGGTACCCTAGGAATGGAGATTTTGATCTAACAGGCTATTCAGATGCAGACTTTGCAGGATGCAAAGAAGATAGAAAAAGCACAACTGGATCCTGTCAATTCCTAGGTGGAAGACTCATTTCATGGAGTAGTAAGAAGCAAACCAGTGTGGCCATCTCCACAGCTGAGTCAGAATATGTAGCTGCAGGAAGTTGCTGTGCTCAACTTCTGTGGATTCAACATCAGCTAGAAGACTATGGATGTCAGGTAAGTAGAACTCCACTTTATTGTGATTCTACAAGTGCTATTTCCATAGCTAATAATCCTGTATCACATAGTAGAACTAAACATATTGAGATAAAATATCACTTTCTTAGGGAGCATGTAGAAAGAAATGATATTGCACTTGAATATGTTAAAACAGATAATCAGATAGCTGATATGTTCACTAAGCCCTTAGAAGAAGCTAAGTTTAATAGGTTCAAAATTGAACTAGGTATGATAAACTTAGACTAAGTATACAGAACAAAAATTGGCTAAGTAAAAAGGTGTCGACACATAGACAAGTCTATGTCGACACAGAATAGTAAGTGTCGACACTTCAGGAAAATGGTGTCGACACATCTAGGAAGTTAGTGTCGACACTTCAGAATGTTAGTGTCGACACATGTCGAGTAGGTGTCGACACATCCAATAAAGTGTCGACACTTAAGTTTTACTCAGAATTTTTCTAAGTAAAGTCTCGACACATGTCGAGTATAGTGGTGTCGACACTTAACCAAGTGTCGACACATAAAATCTGTTGACTAAATTTGTGTCGACACATGAGTGTCGAGACATTATAAGTCAGTGTCGACACTTATTGACAGTGTCGACACATCATTAGAAATTCATCCCGCCTGTTCGTCTTCAAACAAGAAAGGTATAAATAGGGTTCTGTCTTTGATTGTCGACACGCTTTCAAAGTTTCGAGACCTAAACTCTTGTGTCGACATTTCTCTCATCTCAAGACTAATTCTCAAAACCCTAATGGCTCCCAAGCTGGAAGAGAACGTAAACGAAGGATATGAGCTCGTGCGAGGCGCATTCGACGACAGCGATCAAGAAATCAAATCAGTGATAACCCTAATTGCCATTCAGGATTGGAGTTCTTGGTTTCAGAACCAACGAAAATATGGAAGAAGGAAGTCATTGAATTCTTTCTGGCGCGTCTGTAGATGACTCAGGCTTCAGGATTAAGTCAAGGGTGCATGGCACCAAAGTCAAACTATCACCCAAGTCTTTAAGAAAGGTACTTCAGCTACCTAAGTTCAAGATGAAGAGGAAGTAACTGCTTCTAAGACCAGGGAAGCTCTTACTTGGTGTGGACTGGATCCAAAGATGAAGGTGGGATCAGTCTTTAACAGGAAAGGTATGAATAATCAAGGCAAGTTCTTGTCTGAAGTAGTGGGCAAGGTAATACTGAGCAAACCAGGAGGGCATGACAGGGTGTCTGCCTCCATGTTTGAAGTCATGATCAGAATCATCTTCACTCTGAAAACAGATTGGTCAATGGTGGTTTATGAGAAAGTAAAAGAAAGCCTGAAGAAGCCCAATCTGGGCAGGATACTAAGTCTCTACCTGGCTGGATCAATTCCAGAGGTAATGAGCACTGCTGCAGGAACTAAGATCAATCATATGAGGAGAATGGACTCAAGGATATTCTCTAGATGGGAAAGGGTGCTGGTGTCAAAGGACTTGACCACCCCTGAGAAACAAGCTTCTAAGAGAGACTCTCCTCCCAGGAAGAAGAGGAAGACTGCTGATGTGCCTCAAGAGTCCTCCAGCAGCTCAGGCAGTGAAGAACATGTGGTCTTCACTCCTGAAAGTCCAGTTGATGTGGCTGCAGAGAAGACACCTGCTCCTCAGGAGGCAGCTGACATCCAGGGGGAGCTTCCAGGTGTAGCAGAACCATCTACACTGGAGAGTGAACAAGCCACCCTCCTCATTCAAGAGGTACTTTCTGACCTTAATACATTAGATTTCTCTATCATAAATTCTGATTTGTCTGATGACCATCAGCAAAATCAGCCAGCAACTCAAGAACCAGATGTTGTTCTCCAGACACATCTGTTGTATAGCTGATGAAACCAGAACATCTCCTGCACAGTCTCCAGCAGAATACACCATGGAAGACCTCTTTTTGAACTTAGATCAAGAAGATTTTGATATGGAAAAGAGTGCTGCTGATGCAGTACAGGATGCTGCTGCTGAGGGGGAGACTTTGGATATTCAAGAAGAGCCTATAAGGCTAGTTACTGAGAAGGCACAAGATGTGCACACTGAACAACAATCCAGCCCTAAGGATAGGGTGGATATAGCCAGTACATCAGACTCTGAAGATGAAGAAGCTGAGCAAGCTCAGAAAAAGAAGTTCTTTGTTTTCAAAAGAAGAAGCCAGAGCTATAAGAAGGCTCTCCAAACAGTTGCTCAACATTCCTTAGTTCAACAAACTCCATCCACTGATTACAGTGCTCTACTGCTTGCCATGCAAATCAAGATGGATGAACAAAGGAAAGCTTTAGAAACTTATGTTGATGAAGGGCACAAAGCACTACAATCTGATCTGGGCCAGGAAATCAAGTCAATAAGGTTTGAAATGAACCTTAATAAAAGGAAATGACTGATTGTTTTACCAAGGGTGCTCATGCAGTGGTCTATCTGGCTAAACATCAAGAAACAATTAAAGAGAAAGTAGATGATATAGCAGTAAAACAAGGCTATGTGCTGGAGAATCAGTTGAGGATGAATGATAATTTGACTGCATCTCACAATGCAATAGTCACTGAACTCAAGAATAAGTCAGATGAACCTTCAACTTCCTCTGCTGCTGCCAAAGCTGATTTTGATAAACTATTTCAAGCAGAGATTGCTGCTGTAAGACTGCAATAAAAGACTCACAGAAGGTCATTTCAGAACAGCTTACAAAGCTTAGACCTTTCTTTAAAGAGGGCATAAGGTATTTGGATAGCCAAATCAGATTTCAGAAAGATGATGTGAGAGATCATGTGGCCCAAGAAGTCATAAAGGGGGAGAGAGTGTTAGTCAAGGCCAGTTCTGAGCATGCAAAATGGATTTCAAATTCTATCAGGGCTACACTTGGATATCCTCCCCTGTGTGATGACAATGAAGTAGCTGAATCTGGTATTCAAAATGCATATCTTGGAGGTGAGCAACAAGCAGTGGCTGATGTAATCTATCCACCTCCAGACTTTGAAATGATTCATGCAGATATAAGCACAATGTATAGTCCACTTGCTGGCAAGCCTAATGTTATTCTGGAAAAGGTTGTTCAACCTATCACAGCTGCAATGCAAGAGGCTTTGGACAAGGAAGAAGAAACTAGGCTGTCAAAGAAGAAGTTTAGGGAAATTGCTGAGCAAAAGCCAAATTTTGAACAATGGAGCCCTACTTCTAGGAACATAATTCTCACAGCCTGGAAGGCAGCCAAGGACAATGCCCATGAGAGGAACAAGTGGTTCTCAGAGGCTGAATGGAGAAAGCATGAGAGTAGGCAGGAAGCAATTGTCCAACATAGAAGGAAGGCTAAGTTAGGAAAGCTACCTCCTACAGCTGTGGAGCCTAGCAAGTACTTTCCTAAGCCTTATCATTATTTTGAAAGACAAAAGATCAAGGCTGAAGAACAGAAGAAGAAGGACTCTAAAGGGAAGAAGATTGCTGAAGCTGAGCCTGCTGCTGCTGCTGCTGTGAAAGCTCAAGTTAAAGCTGGAAAAGGCATTGTTATTAAAGAACCTGATCAGCACTAGATTAGGAATTAACTTGATGCTTGTTGTAATCTGTTAAGTGAAAAACATTGTAATACTTCATTGAAAATGTATAAGGAACATTATTGGAACAGTATATGATAAATATAGTATGAATGTTCTGAAATATGTGTGTTTCTTAATTGTTCTGCAATGTTTAATAAGTATACATGTGTGCTTTATTACATGTTCAAGTTTACCCTGTTGTCATTTATATGTTTTACATCATTTTGTAATTTTTAATTATGAGTGGTGTATATCATTGACTAAGGGTTATGACTTCTCCAAATAGGGGGAGATTGTTGGGTACATTGGTCAAATGTACCTGATTTGAAGAAGCCTCACCTAACTCAATGATATACATCAGAATGTATTTGATGTTTGTTTGAGTTACTTGTGCAGGTTAGATATACACTGGACTGAAGCTGAAAATTTCTAAGTCCATGTGTCGACACCCAGAGGCAAAGTGTCGACACTTGAGAAAGCTTGTGTCGACACCCAGACAAGCAGTGTCGACACTTGGAGTCATTGTGTCGACACCTGGGAAGAAGTGTCGACACCAGTCAGAAAGTGTCGACACTTGGAGCTGTGTCGACACTCAGTGTAGAAGGATGCAGAAAAGCTGTGTCGACACTTAGCAGAAGTGTCGACACCTAGAAGAGCTGAGTCAACATCAGAAAGTGTCGACACTTGGAGTTGTGTCGACACTCAGCATAATTCTGCAGAGACTAAGTACAAGTGTCGACACTCAACACAATGTGTCGACACTCATTCAGCAGAGTCAACATATGAAGAATGTGTCGACACTCAGCACAAGTGTCGACACACACTCAAGAAGTCAACACTTGAAGTGTGTCGACACTCAGCACAATGTGTCGACACACACTCAAAGAGTCAACACTTGAAGAATGTGTCGACACTCAGCACAATGTGTCGACACACATCAAAGAAGAATCAACACTTGAAGTTTGTGTCGACACTCAGCACAATGTGTCGACACACACTCAGAAGAAGTCAACACTTGAAGAATGTGTCGACACTCAGCACAATGTGTCGACACATAACCAGAAGACTCAACACTTGAAGAAAGTGTCGACACAAGGAGCTGTGTCGACACTTAGCAAAGAACAGAAAAGTTGTAAAATATTCTAAGTACAAGTGTCGACACTAAAGGAATGTGTCGACACTCAGCTGAAGAAACAAGATTGAAGACTTGTGTCGACACCAAGAATCAGTGTCGACACTTGACAGTTTCAACACATGAAGATGTGTCGACACAAAGGAGATGTGTCGACACTTAGAAGAATACAGTTAAAGAATGAAGTACAAGTACTTGTGTCGACACTCAATTTCAGTGTCGACACATGCAGAAGAAACTGTGTCGAGACATACAAGGAATTGTGTCGACACCTTGTAGACTTGTGTCGACACTTACACAACATGTGTCGACACTTGGTCTATAAGTGTCGACACTTAAGAACAGAAAGTCTCGACACTATCTGACAGTTAGTGAGATTTCAAGAAGTGACTGGTTGACATGACAGCTGCCAATCCAGCCGGTCTACAGCAACTGTCAGAGAAGTCAAAAGACTGTTATAAACCGGATCAGCCGGTTACCATGAAGGAAGCCTATAAATAGGCACCCACAGTTTACAGAATAAGATGGTTAAGTGGTTAAGTTGTTGTTGTTCACAATCATTATATGGTGTGTTAATAATTGAAGTAGTTGATCAGTCAAAATCAAGAAGTGATACACAGAGGATCAACACAAGAAGATCAGGCAGTCCAACTGCAGATCTAAGTAGTTGGAGAGAGAGAGCTCCAACCAAGGATTCAGTCTTTGGAACTAAGGCTGAGAAGATCAATTCAGAGTCATCTGGATTTCAAGAAGCAGAGATCAAGGATCAACTGCAGAAGATTCAGACTAATTCAGTTCTACTCAAGAAGCTTTGAAGAAAGCTAAGTCAGTTTGGATCAAGCTGAGTTCTTCCAAGAACTCTTCAAGAAACTCTCAACTCCTCTCATCCTTTCTGAGTTGTAGAGTTAGCATTTGTTATTTCTATTTTAAACTTGTAAGATCCATTGGATCTGAGTGATTGTAAGCCTATTTTATAAAGGCTGAGGGTAGGGCTTGGTGCCTGAGTGTAGGAGTTGAAGAACTCTGAGTGTAGGCCTTTAATTGGCTGAGTGTAGGCCTGGGTGGCTGAGTGTAGGCCTTTTGGCTGAGTGTAAGGCTTTGGGCCTGAGGTAGGAACCTTGTTGGGTTCTGAGCTAGTGGAGAAGTTTGGCCGAATCTAGTACACTGCTAGATAGGCGAAGGGGGAAAGTGGATGTACCCAAAGATTGGGGAACCACTATAAAATTAGTGTGTCTGCTGTGCTGTGCTGTGTTGTGAATTGACTGCTTAATTTCTGTATTGCTGTTAGCAGTAGTAATCTGTGAAAAACTGTTGTGCTGCCAAACAAAAGTTAAAAAGGTTTAGGTCACCTATTCACCCCCCCTCTAGGTGTTTAGGTACCATATCTTTCAGTATGCTTATAAACCGAACAAACATCGCTCCTCTGACATTATTTGTTTTGGATGCAATAAGCCAGGACACGTCGTGGCCGACTGCCACCAAGGTAAGAGAGAAAAGGGGAAGGGAGAGGAGGACAAGTCCTCTAGAGATAAGAAGAAAGAGAGGAGCTACATCGCCAAAAAGCCAAAGACACTGAGTGAGTCTGATTCCTCAGACTCTAGTGATGATGAAGAAGCCTACTTCGGGCTGGTGGATCGATCCGACTCAGAAGGAGAATGCCCCCCATTTACTGGGAAGGTAAAAGCTCACACCTCTCTCTCCGACTCTGAATCTGATCCTGAGTATCAGGATGATGACCCTGAGGATAGCCTTTCGGCCCGTGAAGCGGAGCTCCTCGAGAAGTATGAGCTTCTGCTCAACACTTTCGAGGAGTACCGTAAGAGATTGAAGGCTGAGAAAAAGGAAGTGAAATTCCTTAAGGGTGAGAGCGTCTCCTTAAGGGAAGAGATCACCAGTTTGATCTCTCTCCGACAGGAGCACCTGAACCTGACTTCAAAGCATTCAGAGTCTCTTAAGCTCCTTGATCTTAAGCAGGAGGAAGTCGACAAGTTGGAAGAACAACTTGCGGCAGAAAGGAAGATCATCAAGAGCTTCTCTATGCCAAAACAGTTCTTCCATTAGTTGATACCTTCTCTGCTCAGGTCAAAGGAGCTATCTTGGGGCATGTAGGGGTATCTGGTTCCTCATCCAGGAGAAACAGGAACCAGAGAAAGAATAAGGCCGCCAAGAAGGCCTCTGCTGCTGAAAAGGGAAAGGCCCCACTCAGTCCTGTTGCGTTCAGAAAGCCTAGCTTTCCCTGCAACCAACATGACTTTAAGTCAACTTTTGGTCATCATTTCCGGCCCTCGGTTGCAAAGCCAAAGAGCCAATATGATGGTTGGGCGTTTCCCCGTAACTTCGGTGAGAGTGTCTTCAAGGCACCTTATGAGGAAATCCACATGGGAAATTATTGTCAATTCTCTAGCGACCATAATAGAAAGCAGGCACCAAAAGCCAAGCCTGTTATACTGAAGGAACACGAGATGAAGAAATCATGTGACTGCAATCACTATGATGCCTCCACCTCCAGATCCAAGGCCCCGGCTGTACCCACCATTCCACGGGTAAAGCAGGAGCCTAGGAAGAGGTACAACAGATTTGACTGTTGGTGTTGTGGTAAATTTGGTCACTTTGTCGTGGATTGTTGGTTTAATCCGAGGTATAACGAAACTCCTTATGTTAGCATTGTGAGGCCGACCACTCGTAGGGTTAACCACCCGAGGGGGAGTATGCTAACCAAGAATCTAGGACCCAAGTTCGATTGGGTTCCTAAGGGAAATTAATCTTGTTTTGTAGGAATGTCCAAAGGCCACCAAAACTCCAATATGGTACTTTGACAGTGGATGCTCCCGACATATGATTGGGACAAGAAGCCTGCTGCGTGATTACACTCCAGTCGAGAATGGACCCAAAGTCATCTTCAGGGGGTCAGATCGAGGAGTCACTAGAGGTTACAGTATGATTTCCAACGGTATAATTTCTATCACCGACGTGGCATATGTTGAAGGGTTAAACCATAACCTAATCAGTGTAAGTCAGTTATGTGATAAAGGTTATGACGTTAAGTTCTGCAAGGATAAATGCCTGATAATATCATGTGCCTCTTCTGAGACGGTATTAACAGGCATTAGGAGAAGAAATATCTTCTACTTAAATTTTCTTAGTTTAGATTCATCTACCCCCGTATGCCTAGTGGCAAGAGGCAGTGCATCTCTTTGTGAACAATGGCACAAGAGATTGGCACATATTAATTTCAAAACAATTAGTATGTTGTTTTCTAAAAACTTAGTAAGGGATGCTCCCGTTATCAAGTGAATCAAAGATAGCCCCTGTCTTCCATGCCAGATGGGCAAACAGACTCGGGCTACCTTTAAGAGCATTGCAGACAAAGACTCTTCCCGATGTCTTTATCTTCTACATATGGACTTGTTTGGTCCAATGCAAGTTCATAGCTTGGGAGGCAAGTCATATACGCTAGTGATAGTTGATGATCACTCTCGGTTTACATGGGTGTTCTTCTTAAAACGAAATGTCAGATACGTTTGACATCTTCACTAGTTTTGTCAAGCAGGTTCAGAACGAATTGAACTGCTCAGTGGTCAAAATCAGAAGTGACCATGGAACAGAATTCGAATCTGGTGCTATGACAGAGTTTTGTGAAGAACATGGTATCTTTTATGAGTTTTCCTCCCCGCGCACTCCTCAGCAAAATGGAGTTGTGGAGAGGAGAAATAGAACTCTCATTGAAGCTTGCACGACAATGTTGAAAGACGCTTCTCTCCCAGAATACTTCTGGGTAGAGGCGGTCAATATGGCTTGTTATGTATAAAAACCGAGCATTGATCAACAAGAATCATCGTAAGATGCCTTATGAGCTACTGAGAGGCAGGAAACCAACCATGTCCTACTTAAGGATCTTTGGTTGCAAATGCTACGTACTCAATAACGGGAAGTACCCACGTACTAAATTTGGTGAAAAATGCTTCGAAGGCATATTCATGGGCTATAGTACCCACAGTCGGGCATATAGGGTCTTCAATAAGAAAACCCTAGTGGTAGAAGAATCAATTAATGTTGTATTTGATGAAGGAAGCTTGCTTAACAGCAATTCTTCCAGCAGTATTCTTGAAGATGCAGGTGCACGACTTGAACAGCTGTGTCTCGATGAGACCGCTAAAGATGAAACTCCTAAGTACGTCAAAGTTTCCACCTCAACGTCAACTGGAAATATTGAAGGTCAAAATGGAGAAAATCTCTTAGAAGAAGGAGAAGCCCAAGAAGTAGTCGAAGCTCCAGACGCCAGACTTCTAGAGCTCCGGCACGTGAGGGATCACCCTAGAGATCAGATCATCGAAGATCCTCGTGACGGTGTCAGAACTCGAAGAGGTACTATTAACGAGATTTTGCATCTTAGCTTCCTGTCACAGGTTGAGCCAAAGAAGTTCGACGAGGCGAACAAAGATGCAGCATGGATTTTGGCCATGCAAGATGAACTGCATCAATTCGAACGATGCAACGTTTGGACGCTGGTTCCCAGACCACAAAAGCAGAATGTGATTGGCACCAAGTGGATCTTCAGAAACAAAATCGATGCACATGGTGTCATCATAAAGAACAAGGCCAGGCTGGTGGCTCAAGGTTACAGACAGGAGGAGGGGATTGACTTCGACCAGACCTTTACATCAGTGGCAAGGCTCGAGGCAATCAGATTGTTCCTGGAGTATGCTTCGCACAAAGGATTCACAGTCTATCAAATGGATGTGAAATCAGCATTCTTGAGCAGAGACCTGAAAGAGGAAGTATACGTCGCTCAACCCCCAGGTTTTGTCAATCTTACTTATCCCAATCATGTATATTTTCTTAATAAAGCTCTATATGGTTTAAAACAAGCTCCACGAGCTTGGTATGAGTCTTTATCTAGTTTTCTTCTTGAGAACAAGTTCTCTAGAGGTAAAATAGATAAGACATTGTTTATCAGGGAAGTCAAAGGCAAGATTTTGCTGGTGCAAATCTATGTCGATGACATTATATTCGGCTCAACGGACAACAATCTTTGCAAAATGTTTTCTAAACTTATGCAAGGAAAGTTTGAAATGAGCAGTATGGGAGAGCTAAAGTATTTCTTGGGACTTCAAGTGAAACAGTCTGAGGATGGAATCTTCATCTCTCAGACGAAGTTCACAAATGAACTCCTCAAGAAATTCGGTATGGAGAATGCAACCTCTATGAGGACTCCAATGGGGTCCACTATGTCTCTGGATAAGGATGAGAAAGGTAAACCTTTCGATGAAACCAAATACAGAAGCATCATTGGATCCTTGCTCTACCTTACTGTCAGTAGACCGGATATCATGTTCTCCACATGTGTCTGTGCCAGATATCAGGTGAACACTAAGGAATCTCACTATGTCGCTGCAAAGTGAATTCTAAGATACCTTAAAGGTACTCTCAATCTTAGCTTGTGGTACCCGAGAAACAATGATGTCGAGCTAATAAGTTTTTCAGATGCTGATTTTGCAGGGAGTAGGGATGATAGGAAAAAAAATCTGGGATGTGTCAATTCCTCGGAAGAAGGCTTATCTCATGGAACAGCAAGAAGCAGAATTGTGTAGCAACCTCCACAGTAGAGTCCGAGTACATCTCGGCAGGCAGCTGTTGCGCACAACTCCTATGGATCAGAAACCAGTTAGCCGACTACGACCTTCAGTTCAAGGAAGTACCAATGTACTGCGACTCCTCCAGTGCAATTGCAATTGCCAACAATCCGGTATCGCACAGCAGAACGAAGCATATTAAAGTGCGCTACCACTTCATTCGGGAGCACGTGGAGAACAAGGACATCTCTCTCTGTTATGTCCCCACAGACAAGCAGATTGCAGATATTTTCACAAAGCCGTTAGACGAAGCCAAGTTCAGACTTTTCAAAACTGAATTGGGGATGCTAAACTATGAAGAATGAAGACTACAGAAGCTCCAGGCTCGTGCATCTAGGGGGAGCCTCTACCAGGAACTCAAGGGTGAGCACGGGTGCAAGAACTAAGGGGGAGCAAGGGGTCAAATGCAACAGACCCAGATTTGCAAAAGCCGAAAAGGGGGAGATTACCCTCTCGGTTAAGGCTAAGGTGGCTCCAAGTTTGCTCTCAAGAAATTGGTATTGGTAATGAATATCTCTCTCAACTCAATTTTAAGTTTATGATTTTCATTCCCATACGCTCTATTCACCTTAGCTTGTAGGGTTTAGGCTTCTTCAAATAGGGGGAGATTGTTGGGTATTGTATCCACAACGTACCTGATTTGAAGAAGCCCCTGAACAAGCTAAGGTAAATAGACAATGTATTTGATGAAATATTTTAAGTTGTGCTTGCAGTTATTCCACACTAAGTACACACAAATGTCAGGGTGCAGTAGGTAAATATACACGGGTCTGCGCGACGTAATCCCTCGTTGAGCAGATCAGTGTGTTGGCCTACGTGTACTCTCTCTATTGGACTGTACTTATTTTCAAGTACAGGGATGTGATAATGCAAGAGCAGACAAGGAGCAAGGATGGGTCAAAGAGCAGCTCATGGGTGGAAAGACGAAAAATCGTCTAAGTAATAATCGATGAGAATCACTAGTGATTCTCGCCGAATCGTCGACAATCACTGGCTGATTCTCACCGTCTCTATCCGGCTAAATCAGAGCGTGTAAATCTGTCGCTAAGTCAAAATTGTCGAGAATCACTGACTGATTCTCGACGATTCGGCGAGAATGACGATCGTCGAGCTCAATTGGCATAATTCCTTCGATGAGAATGACCTTCGATTCTCGCCGATTTTGACTTAGGCGAATTTCTGAAGCACTGGACCGGATCAAATGTTAAGGCGCTGTTTTGAACCGGTTTTAGGGTTTCTTCTGGTGGGACCCACAACGGTCATAAAGAAGTATTCTACTGTATAAATACTCGCGTATTTTTGAACAGTCGATCGAGCGTTTTGAAGAACAAGCCGAGCCGCCGACGTGACCTAGATCGTGAAACTTGCTCCGCCGCCGCCCTCGCCGCTCGTGCCAGTTGATCGCCGATCGTGGTTTCTTCCAGATCTCCCAGCGACAGAAGCTCAGCCAAGCACAACGTCTCACGCGTCTAACCAGAGATCCTTTGTCTCTTGATTCATAGATCGGGAAAACCTTCCCCTTCCGAATCGATCGAGACGATCGATCCTAGTGTGACCGTTAGAAGACCTTGCTAGCTTTGCTACGAAAGTTGAATCTCCAAAGTACAGCAACAGCACTCTGTTGTCGCCGCCGATCCCGAGAGCCAAGCCGCCGCCCTTCTTGCCGCCGCCGGTTTCGGGGAGATTCTCCCCAAGTGAGATCTAGGGTTGTGGACTCTTCGTTGACTTCAAGAACACGTCATCGAACGAAGAGGGACACCATAGTCTCCATAAGTTGTTTGTATTTCTTATACAATCTATTTTCAATTTCTTTGTAACGGACCGATTTGTCCCTAGTTATAAGGGTTGGGTGCAACCCGTATTGTGGGAGTGGTGACTCCTACGTGTGGAAGGGTTCCTTCCGTTAGTGCAAGGATTGGATTTCAATCCTGTTGGTGAAGTGACCGAGTCGTCCCTGGTTGGGAGATAGGTCGAAGGGGGAAAGTGGATGTACCCAAATCGGGGAACCACTATAATTTGCATGTGTCCTTTCTGTTGTGTGTTGTTTTCTTTTCTTGTGCAGGTACGATTTTAATTCCGCAAAAACGCTGCAAGACACCTATTCCCCCCCCCCCCCCCCCCATAGGTGAAGGTAGTTGACACTAAGTGGACTTTCAGTTTGCGCGCCTCCTTTCTCGAGGGTTTGTGCGGAACTCCATTTACCAAGGGGCGATCGGTCCATACGCATGGCCACTCGGCTATCTAGCGTATGCACTACGTAAATAGAGCCAATATATCGATTTTTTGGTTCTACGCTTCGTAAACCTGAGGCAAACCTTAAGTAATTTTAATTAATTAGAAAAATATGACCTTTAATTATTTAAAGCTATTTTATGTGTCCCAATGCTCTTCGATACTGAGGGGTAAGAGCGGTTAGCCACTCATCGGAATGGGGACGGCTTGCGATGAAAGCAATAAAATAAAAGCAGAAAATGAAAGCATGAAAAGGAAAGCAGGAAATAAAGCAGTAAATTGCGAGTCCTACTCAAATGAGATGGACGGAAATGAAAGCAGTAAAAGACAACTCCTACTCAAATGAGTAGAAGTGAAATTAAAGCGAGTCCTACTTAAACGAGTAGGAGAAAATAAAAGCGTACACGCACGCACTCTACAGAAATGAAATACTCACACACGCTACAAAAAGTAAAACACACTCACACAGTCTACTTAAAATGAAACACACTCACTCACTCTACATGAATAAAAACACACACCCATATAACATAAATGAAATCTAACTAATACACTCACGCACTCTACAGGAAGGAAAACTAAGCGAGTCCTACTCAAACGAGTAGGAGAAAATAAATACACCCACACACACACTCGACAAAAATGAAAACACACGCACACACTCCATTGTAAATGAAAACACAAACTCACTCTACTGAATTGAAAATACACACACACACTGCAGAAAGTAAAACGCGCACACGACAGAAAATTAAACACACTCACTCACTCTACTTGAAGAAAGACACACACACTCACTCTATGGAAATAAAAAGAAAGCTATGAAAATTATCTCATACATGCACACACACGTACAAAAAAGACGAAAAACAAAGTGCTCTAAAACTTAAAATAACTACATTTCTACAGCTAGAATGCGGTAGAAATGCATAAAAAACAAAAATAAAAATTAAACGAGCAAAAAAGTTTGCAAATAAAAGCAAAATGAAAGTGCTCGAAAAATTGAAAGAATTACATTTCTACCGCTAGAATGCGGTAGAAATGAATAAAAAGAGGAAATAAAAATTAAAAAAACAAAAAGTTTGAAAATAAAAATGAAAATACTTGAAAAATTTAAACTACGACTTATTCATTCTTATAACTCTATAAAAGCGCTAAAAAGTGTAAGAACGAGTAAAATAACGAAATGTTTTACAAAAATAACAATGAAAAGGCAAAGTAAAAAAAAATCAAAAACCACTTTATAACCATTTTTATGGATTTATAAGGATGAACATTAGAAGTACAGAAAAATCCCAAGTCTAAAGGAAAAGCTAAGGGAAAGAAATAACAAAAACATAAAAGCACATATCTATACTCATACACGCACACACCCATTTTAAAGAAAAGAGAAATAAAGCTAAAATAAAAATAAATAAGATTGCATAAGAAAGGGCGTTCAGATGCATTCCAAAACTATATAAAGAGTAGAAAAAACATATTTTATTACGTAAAGAAACGAGTTACAAAGATACGAAAACAAAAGCTAAGGAGAGGGGGAGAAAATTCTCTTACAAGGCTTTGGAATACATTAGAACAGCATCTCGCTAAGGCAAAATGGTCCAAAAGAAAGAACAGGGGTTTAGCCAGCAGCTGGGTATTTATATACAAAATTTTCATTGTACACGCCCTCTGACACGGTCGTGTCAGGGTCGTGTCAGTACTGTACATATGGCGGTGCCGAGATTTGACAGTTTCTTTAACTTTTGGCAGTACACGTGGCGGTCAGGCTCTAGGTCACGGGCGTGATGCTGGGCGTGTCGGGGAGGTCGATCTGGCTGCGGGTCGCGTCGAAAAGTCATCGGCACTGTTTTGTCGGGCCAGGTGGAGAAGTACACGCCCGTGTCGCATCTTGACACGGGCGCGTGTCGGATCAGATCGACGAACTTCGAACGCGTTTCGTCGAGCTGGAATGACACGGGTGTCAGTCACGGTCGTGTCCAATGACACGGGCATGTCTGGGGGCGTGTTCATCAATTTCTTCAAAAAATGCGCTGATTTCACGGGAAATAAAGTAACGCGCCCCGGTCACGGGCGTGACCCAAAGTACACGGGCATGAACTTGTAATTTTTGAAAATTTCTGCAAAATTTGTAGAAAATCAAAATAAACTTAAGTTAGAAATATTTTTACAAAAAGAAAACATTTTATTATGAAAATTAACTAAATGTAACGAAAAACAAATGAAAATGAGTTAATTAATGTACATAAAAATAGCAATATTTACAACTGATCACTTATATTAATGGGGCTCCATTCCCATCACTTTCAATTTTCGAGCTCATTTAATCGATAAATACCAAGATGCGTCAGAAAAATTCGAAACTTGAACCCGAGGATGGGTTTGCCTTAACATGATCCCCATGATTTCCTCGAATCATTTTGAGTTGGGCTTTAACGTAAAATACATCATTTGCCTCAAATAAACTCATATAAAAATTTCAAAAAAATATTTCTACCAAACAAAAAGAGATCCTATGTTTCCAATTAATTTGAATAAAAAGAGATCCTAAGTTTCCAATTAATTAAGGCGGAGACTTGGCCGTGGAGGTTCCACTAAAATGAGCTCACCTATCTCTATGACTATCGCTCACCTGAACATTAAGACTATTCAACCGGGCTCTCGTCCGACGAACGATTCCTCTTAAGCGGGTCGCGTCGAAAAGTCATCGGCGCTGTTTTGTCGGGCCAGGTGGAGTACACGCCCGTGTCGCATCTTGACACTAGCGCGTGTCGGGTCAGATCGACGAACTTCGAACGCGTTTCGTCGAGCTGGAATGACACGGGTGTCGGTCACGGTCGTGTCCAATGACACGGGCATGTCTGGGGGCGTGTTCATCAATTTCTTCAAAAAATGCGCTGATTTCACGGGAAATAAAGTATCACGCCCCGGTCACGGGCGTGACCCAAAGTACACGGGCGTGTACTTGTAATTTTTGAAAATTTCTGCAAAATTTGTAGAAAATCAAAATAAACTTAAGTTAGAAATATTTTTACAAAAAGGAAACATTTTATTATGAAAATTAACTAAATGTAACGAAAAACAAATGAAAACGAGTTAATTAATGTACATAAAAATACGAATATTTACAACTGATCACTTATATTAATGGGCTCCATTCCCATCAATTTCAATTTTCGAGCTCATTTAATCGATAAATACCAAAATGCGTCAGAAAAATTCGAAACCTGAACCCGAGGTTGGGTTTGCCTTAACATGATCCCCATGATTTCCTCGAATCATTTTGAGTTGGGCTTTAACGTAAAATACATCATTTGCCTCAAATAAACTCATATAATAATTTCAAAAAAAATATTTCTACCAAACAAAGAATTTCCAAATTTTTATTTAGGGTTTATATGATCACTCAGAGACTTCTCTATTTTCTTTTTTTTTTACCAAAGTTATATTATTAAATTGGTAAATTTTCAAAAACAGAGATTGGACACTTCTTAATATCGTAAAAATAGTACTTTCTTCTCAAAAATTCACCTAAATTTATCAGCGAGGGTACAATCACATCCCGGGCACCCATAAATTATTTCAGAATTTTTCCATAATATAAAGTACTTTGATAAATTAAAAACAACAAAATCTAAGATATTAAATTCCTTAAAAATATGAGTATTGCTTAATAAATTCAATTAAAAAAACAAAGGGTGTGTCTAACTATAATACATATCATAAAAATTATCCATATTTAAATCATGAGAATTTCCATTTAAAAGTCAATTAGTGGAATTACTGTTTTATTAAATCTTAAAAAATAACGTATTCTCATCAAAAAATTCACCAATTATTAGGGAGGGTTTATCACTTTATCTAATACCTGAACATCTCCTCAGATATTTCAAGAACTTTTCATCAGATTTAAGAGTTTCTATTAATTTAAAACCTCAAGTATCACTATATTTTACTTAAAAAAAATACTTTTGCCAAGATGCACAACTTTCTTGGTCAAATTTTTTGAATTTGGGCTGCCTATCCGGCCCAGAAAAGTTGAGAATCCAAAAAGAATAGATTTATAAAATTTATAAATGGACAAATCCTCCAATACATATTTGTCAGGTTTATGAGCTACTACTGCTGCATGCTGGCCGCCGGACGTCCATGGCTTTGCCCCCAGCCATCTTGTCGGGGGCCGGGGCTCCCTTTGGCAGTGGTCCGGCAGGCTGGCGCCTCCAGCCGTTGTCAGAAAAATACTAAAATAATTTAGTTGTCTCCCTAAATCATCTCGGGGGGGGGGGGGGGATAGGTGAGATCTGCTTCTTTTCCGGAATAAAAAATTGAGAGAGTTAACAGAGCAAATAATGAAGCACAGTTCAGACGACACAAGGAATTATAGTGGTTCCCCAATCTTGTGTACGTTCACTCTCCACCTCACCAATCTAGCACCACGGCTAGCCTTGACTACTTCACTATATCTCGGATTAAAAAATCCTACACATCAGAGCAATGCTCGTATAACTCGGAATAAACACACTCCTACAAACTCTATCGCCAAAAACGAGATCTACACTCGGAAGAAAAATCTTCCTACAACCTCAGAGATAAAGCTCCTACAAAAATTGAAATAAAGATTTGCAGTAGTAATACTTCACAAATCCAAATCTGAAATCTTCCAACTTCTTTTCTCTTGAGAACTGAAAATATTGATGAAGATGTTGACGAAGAAATCTTGAGAGAACACGATCTGAAATCCTTAAGATCCGACACTATCAAATAGATGATTGAAGAAACTTGAATCAGAGATCCATTGAATATATTCTTCTGTTGAATCACTGGATCGAGGAAGAAGCTTCAGAGAGAAACGATGAATGCGGCGTGCGGCTTTTCCCGATCTTGAATTTGCAGCAATTCAGACTTAAGATTATGATTAGCATTAGCATTAGGGTTAGCGAATCTATCGACGAGACTTTATATAGAACTTCTTTTAACGGTCTGAAATCATTTAAGGAATGAAGATCAATCATATTAAATATGAATCGAAGTTTGAAATCCCGTTCGACTAATGAAATCTTATTCGACGAATTGAAGTTGCGTTCGACGAATTGATAGAAGTTGCGTTCGACGAATATGAATGAAATCCGTTCGAAGAATTACGAACACTGTTCGACGAATGAAATCCCGATCGACGAATTGATGTATGAATTTTCAGCAACTGTATTCTTCAAAAGGATTAAAATTGTTCTAAAAGAACTTGTCTTTTTGAAAAACGGTATGCCTTTTTCGAAAAAGTCTTTACGCAAATTTTTTTTGAGCTGAAAACAGATTCTTCGAAAGAAGATTTCACTTTTCAAAAATGTCTTGTCTTTCTCAAAAAATTAAATTGATTATTCGAAAGAATAATTCCTTTTTCGAAAGATGAAATTGGTTTTTTCGAAAAAATATTAAGAGAATTTTTCGAAATATTGAACTTATAAGTTTTTGAGAGTTTTTCGATAAGTCATTAAGTTTTCGAGAACTGTTCTTATTTCTCGAAAAATTAAATTTAGACTTCGAAAATACTTCCTCTTTTTGAAAAATGTAGTTGGGAAATTTTAGAAATTTTTTTCTTCTTTCTTCAAACATCAGCAACCCTTCCTTTCTTCCAATTCTTTAGTACTTTAAAATAAAGTGCATCCCAATAGGAGGTTACATATGAGCCAACACCATGAATCACATAATGAGGGATTACATTGCATGGTCCTGTGTTTGGTGACTCACTATACACTGATATTGGTCTACACTTAGCAATAAAGACCTGCAAGCACTCAACTAAAAAGTAGCATCAAATATAAACCTAATTAATCTTAGTTTAAGGGTGACTTCACACAAATCAAGATTATTGTGGATACAATTCCCAACAATCTCGGCCTATTTGTATAAGTCAGAATCCTCTACAATATGGTGAATTATATCAAAATAATTAAAAGAATCTGATAACAAACACAATAGGAATTGCAGTGATAAATAAGAAATAATATATCATCAAAATTCAAATATATATATATATATATAATGAGTATGTCTATAGAAGTGCGCAAATTCACAAAAGTCTATACTATGGCTAAACTCTAATCATTTGAATTGATGTTGTTGATGCCTTTCTTTCTTCTCTTGTTCTCTCCTTTGATAATAGTAATGTTTAGGATAGAACTTTACAAGTTTATGAGGAGCTTTAGGATTATTTCTGCCATATTCTCTATCATAGATCTTCCTCTTAGTTAGAGATTTTTCATACAAGTCCCACTCCTGGGGACTGTAATGATCATTTCTATCTTTTGTTGTAATCAACAACTAGCTTTAGAGTCTTAGGAATAAGTGACTTGGAGGTTGGGCTCAACACTTCAGCAAATTCTTGTGCTTTTCTTTTCTAAGCTTCAGGTGTTGGAATGGATCGGATGGACGAGGCACCCTCAC
This sequence comes from Platanthera guangdongensis, assembly GCA_039583875.1. NCBI lineage: Eukaryota > Viridiplantae > Streptophyta > Magnoliopsida > Asparagales > Orchidaceae > Platanthera > Platanthera guangdongensis. Next base: position 87,506,593 of record CM077152.1, on the reverse strand, counting down.
CATACTTCCTTCTTTTTGGTACATGCACTTCAGGAGGAATCTCTTGAGGATGCTCTTGTACATCAGAAATCCATATATGAGAGTAGTCTACAGGAGAAGCTTCATAATGTTCTAGTCCGGGAGAAAATGCATGCATGCAAATAGTTGGATTAAGTTGAGGAGGTGGAGCTTCATGTAGATTGACTGGAAAGTCTGGATGTATTTGATTATGCATCAATACAATAGTGTCTTAGGTATGAAACTTTACTCCATGAATTTGTTTTTATACATCTGTACTTATCTCTTTCAATTGTGCATCCCACTGGATTATCATCTCAAGAATTTTCTTTTCAAGAACTTCTTTAACTTTATCATCCCCCTTTCTACAGTAAGGGTTGTTATAGTATCTTCTTTGAATGTTCCAACTTCCTCACATATTGTGAAATTATGTTCTTGAGTTTTCTTATGCAATTGAATCTGATTATTACTCAATATAACTGATTGATCAATGACTTGACAAATACTAGTGATAGTATGGTATATGGCCTTTCCACCAATTTGCATTAGTCATTTGAATTCATCAGTATTATGCTGTATTTTAGCAAAGCCTCTGCTCATCTCTTTTTCAAGAGCAGTGACTTTTTCAGTAACTTCCTTGAGAGACTTGTCAAAGTACTCTTGTTGTTGTGTCTGCATTGATTCAATTTTACCTAATAGGGTATCATCAAGAATAATAACATTAGGAGGAGGTGGAGGAGGAAGAGCAGGGACTTTGTTGTAGTCGTTTCTGTTGGATTCTCAGGAGGGATAAACAAGGGGTCATCAGAATGGAGTTCTTCAATCATCTTATTAATGTCCTCTGTTGTATTTAGGAGAGTGTCTTGGTCAGGGGAGTAGTTAACACTCATACCCAAGCCATCATCTTGTGCAGGTGTACCTGAAAGGCGGTTCGACATCTTAAAAAATTTTGTTAAGGACATGTCGTTATTTTTCAAAAAGTTGTCATCATTTCGCGAAAGAGATAAGAGATTTTTCGAAAAGATGGAACAATTTTTCAAGAACTCCTATAGTTTTTTGAGAAGGTCAGTGGTTTTTCGAAAAAGACAAGGTCTTTTTCCAGATATCCAGAAGGCTTTTCGAAAAATCCATAGAGCTTTCGAAGAATTCAAGTTCTTTTCGAGAAATATAATTGCCTTTTCGAGAAATAGAGGTTCTTTTCGAAAAATGAAAGACCTTTTTCTGAGAAGTGCATTTCTGATCTTGAACTTTCTGGAATATTGCCTGAGTGAGAATTCCTTTGGCTTCTCTAAGTGGCTGATGCTAAATCTTCACTTGACTTTGATTGAAGTTTTCAGGTCTCTATGTTGAGCAGACCAAGTTCTCTCTTGACGAGTGAGAACTTGTTCTTGTCCAGCGACATCGTGAAAATATCTGCAACTTGTCTATCTATGGGAACATACTGGAGGTTAATGTCCCCATTCTCCACATGCTCTCGAATGAAATGATATCGCAGTTCGATATGCTTTGTTCGGCTGTGAGAAACAGGATTGTTGGCGATAGCTATTGCGCTGGAGGAGTCACAAAATATCAGAATGTACCTGAACTTCAAGTTGTAGTCTTCAAACTAGTACTTTATCCATAGAAGTTCTCCATAGAAACTGCTTGTAGGAATATATTCTGACTCGGTTGTTGACATTGCGACACAATTCTATTTCTTGCTACTTTAAGAAATGAGCCTTCTTTGAAGTAATTGACAAGTCCCAGAAGTGATCTTTCTATCATCATTGCTACCTGCAAAGTCTGCACCTGAAAATCTAATTAGTTCGTTATCATTATTTCTTGGGTACCATAAGCCAATATTTGGTGTACCCTTAATGTATCTTAAAATCTGCTTTGTAGTAGAGTAGTGAGATTCCTTAGAGTTCACCTGATATCTACCACAAACACGTATTGAAAACATTATGTCAGGCTTGCTAGCAGTAAGATAGGACAAGTATCCAATTATGCTTATGTACTTGGTTTTATCGAAAGGTTTCCCTTTTTCTTCCTTATCCAGAGACATAGCTGAACTCATTGGAGTCCTTATAGAGGTTGCATTCTCCATTTCAAATTTCTTAACCAACTCCTTGGTGAACTTCATTTGAGAGATGAAAAATACATCTTCAGATTGTTTCACATGAAGTCCTAAGAAATATTTCAGCTCAGCCACACTGTTCATTTCAAACTTCCCTTGCATAAGTTTGGAGAACATCTTACAAAGGTTGTCGTTAGTAGAGATAAAAATAATGTCGTCGACATAGATTTGTACTAGCAAAATCTTGCCTTTTACTTCCCTAAGAAATAATGTCTTATCAACCATTCCCCTTTTGAACTTGTTCTCAAGAAGAAAGTTAGATAGCATTTCATAACAAGCTCGTAGAGCTTGTTTTAAATAGTGTAAAGATTTAAATAATAAATAAACATAATCAGGATGGTTAGGATCAATAAAATCCGGGGGTTGTTCCATATATACTTGAGCATAGGTCTGATCAAAATAAATCCCTTCTTCCTGTTTATATCCTTTAGTTACGAGTCTGTCTTTGTTTTTGATGATGGTTCCATCTTCATCCATCTTGTTCCTGTAGACCTACTTTGTTCCGATCACATTCTTGCTTTTGGTCTTGGTACAAGTTTCTAGACTTGGCAGCGTTTGAACTGATTTAGCTCTTCTTCCATTGCAACTATCCATGATGCATCTTTGTTTGATTCTTCGAATTTCTTTGGTTTAACCTGTGAGAGGAAACTCAAATAAAAATTCTCATTAGTAGTACCTCTTCAAGTTCTTACACTAGCATGAAGATCTCCTATGATTTGATCAACTGGGTGGTCCCTTAAGTGTTTGAGCTCTAGAGTACTTGCATCGGGAGCTTCCACTACTTCTAGAGTCGCTACGTCCACTTGGATAACTTCTTCATCTTAGTGATCCTCTTCACCAATTGAGACTGGATGAGTGATCTTTATGAACTTCGAAGCACTTTCTTCAACTGTCTTATCTAAGCTTAATTCTTTCAGCTTTTAACCTATATCCTCGACAAAAACACTAGAAGAGATGCTATGTAGCAAGTTCGTATCATCAAATACAACATTAATCGACTCTTCTACCACCATAGTTTTCTTATTAAAGATTCTGTAAGCCTTAATATGGCTACTATAATATAAGAAAATACCTTCAAATCATTTTTCTCAAAACTTGGTAGGATGATATTTCCCATTATTAAGTAAATAGAATTTGCAACCAAAGATCCTGAAGTAGGACACAGTCGATCTCCTGCCTTTCAGTAGCTCATAGGGAGTCTTACGATGTTTCTTGTTGATCAACGCTCTGTTTTGCACGTGACAAGCTGTATTGACAACCTCAGCCAAAAAGTACTCTGGTAGAGAGGAATCAATCAACATTGAGGTGCATGCTTCAATGAGTTTTCTATTTCTTCTCTCTGCTACTCCATTTTATTGTGGAGTATGCAGAGAGGAAAAATCATGAAAGATACCTGGACTTACATAGAATTCTGTCATCGCACTAGGTTGGAATTATGTTCAGTGGTCACTTCTGATTCTGACCACTTAGCAGTTTAATTCCTTTTGGATTTGCCTGACAAAGTTAGTGAACACATCAAAGGTATCTTACTTTCGTTTCAGAAAGAACACCTATGTAAAACGTGAGTGATCATCAATAATTACCTTCGTATATGACTTACCTCCTAAGCTACAAACTTGCGTTGTACCGAATAAGTCCATGTGTAATAAATACAAACACCTTGAGGAATCTTTATCGGCAATGCCCTTAAAGGTAGCCCTTGTCTGCTTGCCCATCTGGCATACGTGACTTGGACTCTCTTTAATACGCGTAATAGTAGGCGCGTCACGTACTAAGTCTTGAGAAAATAGCATGTTGATGGTTTTGAAATTTATATGTGCAAGTCTCTTGTACTATTGATCACAAACAGATGCACTATCTTTTGCAACAAGACATACTGGGTTAGAAATGTCTAAATAAAGAAAATTAAGACAAAATATATTTCTACTCCTTGTGTCTGTTAATATTATCTCCATAGTGGTGGACTACTTTATCAGGCACTAATCCTTAGAAAAGGTAACAATAAATTATTTATCACATAATTGAGTTATGCTGATCAGATTATGTTCTAATCCTTTCAAATAAGCCACATCAGTGAATGAATCTATACCGTTAGAAATTGTACCGTAGCCCTTTGTGATTCCCCGGTCAGAGCCACCAAAGATAACCTTTGGACCATCTTTGACTGGAGTATAATTCTAAAGTAGGCTTCTTGTCCCGGTCATATGCCGAGAGCAACCACTGCACAAATACTAGATAAGCTTTTTGTTGGCCCTTGGACATATCTACAAAAATAAGTCAGTTTACCCTAGGAACCCAAACGTATTTGTGTCCTTGGTTCCTCGTCAGCATTCTCCCCCTCGGAACATTAACCTTGCCAGTGGTCTGCCTAGTATGGTTAACTTAAGGACTTTCAAAATTTTTGGGATTAAACCAGCAATCCACAACAAAGTGACCAACTTTTTCCCTGCACCAATAGTCAAACATATTATATCTTCTCTAGGTATCCCGCTTGATCTTTTGAACATGTGATCTAACAGGAGCGGCTGAATTAGAGGTAGAAACATTATGATGATGGTGCTCACAAGGTTTCTGCACCTCCTTTTCCTTATGTACAATAGTCTTGGCTTTTGGTGCCCTCTTGATGTTATGACCATGAATATATGGATCATAATTTTTCAATTGAATTTCTTCGTAAGGTTCTTTGAACACACTTTAACCATAGTTCTGGGGACGGGTCCATCCTTGGTACCATGACTTAGGCTCTACATAAGTAGGCCCGGTAAAATGACCGTAGGATGAATCAAAATCAAACTCGTTTGTTGGGAAGATTACCTTCTTAAACGAAGTTTGATCTAGAGGGGCCTTCCCGTTCTCCTTGGTTAAAGCTTTCCTAGCAACCTTATTTTTTCTTTGAACCTTATTCCTTCTAGAGGATTTACTAGGAGCAGCCTCATGGCCTAAGCTAGCTCCTTTAGCCTGAGTAGAGAATTCAACAACAAATGGAAGGACTGTCTTGGGCTTGGAGAAACTTTCAACAAGTTTCTTTTCAGCAGCAAGTTATTCATCCAACTTCTCGATGATTTTCTCTTTAGGTTGAGGAGTTTGAGAGCTTTGTTGTATTCTTCAACCACGACATCGAATTCCTTTCTGAGTAAGTCCATTCTTGTGACTTCCTCCCTCAGAGTGATCTCCTCAGCCTTAAGGGATTTTATTTCCTTAGCCTGAGTTATAATAACTTTTCAACATTGGTCATAGATCATGATCAGCTCTTTATACTGACCCATGAGTTCAAATTCATCATCACAGGAACAGTCCTGATGATCATCGTCAGGAGCATCCGACTCTGAAATAATCCCCATTAAATTAGGGGAATTCTCCTTTTTTCGTCAGAGTGAGCCATGAGCACGAACTATGCTTCTTCATCCTCACTTGAATCAGACGAGTTAGAGTCACTGACAGTCTTCTGCTTCTTTGCTATGAAGCTCTTCTCCTTCTTTTTTTCTCTTGGAGGACTTGTGCTCTTCTCTTCTTCCACTCTCATTCTTTTTGTGAGGGCAGTCGGCAATCACATGCCCTGTCTTGTTACAACAGTAACAAATGATGTCAGTAGAATAATATTTGTTCAGTTTAGATTTATACCTATCGGATGTGTGATTTTCTTTTGATAATCACCACCGATCTTCTGAATGAGGAATCATTTCCTCTCATACATTTCTTATTACTAAGAAACTTTTTGAATTGTCGGGAGAGTAGAGAGAACTCTCCATCACATAATTCTGAGCCTGAGGTGCTTGGATCAGAATTTTCTTATTTACTTTCTTTGTGATAGGGAGCAGGAGGTGCAGCCTTAGCCTTCCTTGAGTTGGCTGACTTCAGTGCAATAGACTTCTCTTTTGATTAGGATCTGCTGCTCTCTTCTTCAGCCTTTCTTGTGTTGATTTGAAGCTCATAGGACATAAGCTTCCCGAAGAGGTTCTCGGGGTCATTGTCAGCCAGTCTCCTAAACTCACTAATATCACAGATCATATTGTACCATTCCATAGTTAAGGATCGTAGGAACTTGTCATTTAGTTCTCCATTAGTGAAAACACAGTCGTAGCTCTTCAAGCCGTTGACGATCTTGAAGAAGATTTCAAATGTATCAGCTATTGTGTCCTTGGGGCCTTGCTTGAAAGCCTCATACTTATGATTTAGAAGGCATCTTCTGTCATCCCTTTCTTCTTTTATCCCTTCCATCAGGACGATCAGAGACTGCCACATTTCCTTAGCAGATTGGCAGTGAATAAGGTTCTGGAACATGAAGTCATCGACTGTACTTGCGATCATATTTTTTGTTTTCTTGTTTAGAGAGACATGTGCAATCTCATCTTTGTCGAGATCTATGAGTTTCTTTGGTACCTTTCTGGTAGGATCAATAGTCGACGTCGTCATGGGAATATAGGGGCCTTCTTCCACTATCATGAAGATGCGGGGATCAACAACATCCAAGTAATGGATCTTCTATCATCCCTTACTTCTTCTGTCCCTTCCATCAGGACGATCAGATACTGTCACATTTCCTTTGTAGATTGGCAGTGACTAAGGTTCTGCAGTATGAAACTTTACTACATGAATTTGTTTCTGTACATCTATACTTATCTCTTTCAATTGTGCATCCCATTAGGTTTTCATCTTAAGTATTTTCTTGTTAATAACTTTTTTAACTTTGTCCTCCTCCTTTCTGACTTATACAGTAATGGTTGTTATAGTATCTTCTTTGAATGTTCCAACTTCCTCACATGTTTTGAAATTATGTTCTTGAGTTTTCTACTCAAGTTGAATCTGATTATTGGGCAATGCAACTGATTGATCCATGACATGACCAATACTAGTGATTGTATGGTCTATGGCCTTTCCACCAATTAACAACAATCATTTGAATTCATCAGTATTATGTTGTATTTCAGCAAAGCCACTGCTCATCTCTTTTTTAAGAGTAGTGACTTTTTCAATAACGTCCTTGATAAATTTGTCAAGGTACTCTCGTTGTTATGTCAGCATTGATTCAATTTTACCCAATAGGGTATCATTAGGAATAATAGTAGTGGAGGGGGTGGAGGAGGAAGAGCAGGGACTGACCATGGTGATATTTCTTCAATTTCAACTGTACTCTTGCCTCTATGGAAGGGTAGAATCTCATCCCCCTCATTTTCATGAATAGAAGGGATAGAGAAATCAAAATTACTCATGGGAGGCTCTGCAGGCTCTGGAATAATTTCTTCTTCATCAATTAATATAACATCAGTCTCCCCTCAATATATGCATGGGGTTATGAGTCTTTTGGTATCTCAGCTGGAGAAATTTCTTCAGGGGTCTCTTTAATGATAGTTTCTGGGGACTTTGCAGTAGTCATTTCAGTTGGCTTCTCATATTAGAGTTCTTCTATCATCTTATTAATGTCCTTTATAGTATTTAGGAGAGTGCCTTGGTCAGGGGAGGAGTGAACACTCATACCTGAACCATCATCTTATACAGGTGTGCTCTACTCATCATCAGACAAATCTATGTATTCTTCTTCCACTGGTACATCAAGATCAACAATTTTCTCTTAAATTTGGGCTGCAAGAACATCTGTTTGAATTTATGTCTCTAGTATCTCAGCTTGATGTACATCTTCTAAAGCTAAAGGAGCAAGCTCCCCCTCAGTAGCTGCACCAGCTGTGTCAGCTGTATCAGTGAGAGGAGGTGATGGGATCCTGTCCACATCATCAAATATAATCCTTGGAGCTTCTGGAGTATCCCTTGGCTTCTGAATTCTTATTTCCCATCTGTTTATGGAGGCTAGTGTGACTTTCTTCAAGTGATGAACAGACACACCTTTGGACATGCCAAAAATTTCTAGGTGGACTTGATTTAGATATAATGTGATGATCCAAGAATAATTTGGTGGCTTGATACTTCCCTTAATCTAGTTAAATATCATTTGCCCCCATTGGAATTTTTTGTGACAGATTACTGTTGTCATCATATCGAAGAAATCTGTGGAAATATATCCAATGGAGTCAGTTGTGCAGAGAAGGACCTTGCCAAGAATGTCAGCTTGGAGCTTGCTTTCAACATTCATTTGTGGTCGACGAATGGATGTTGTGGATTCAGGGAGACCACAGAAAGACAAGGCCATAGAGTAATTGGGTTCTTCCAAATAATCTTCCTCGTCGATTTCATGCAGTTTCAGAATCTCCATTATAGAGGATGACGCGATCTTTAACTTTATATTCCGACTGAAGTTTTCAAAATCTTCCCACTTCTCTTGATCTTTGCATTACGAAAAAACTCTTCAACATCTGGAATGAGTACCTTGCATGGTTGTTCTAGAACGAATGAGAGGCTGACGGTTTCAAGAATTATAATGATGTTGCAAAAATTGTTGGAAAGGTCGGTGATTCCAGTGCGAACGAACTCGCTTCTGAACCATATCTTCACTACAGGAGCCATGGATGATAGAGATTGAAAGATTTCTGACTTGTTGGTGAAGAACAGTGTAGTTTTCAGGCGGTGTCGAATCGGCAGAAAGAAATTGACGGTCTTTGAAAATTCTTTTTCAAAAAGTAGGGTTTTGGATTTTTTATGGACCGTCATATATATATATATATATATATATATATATATATATATATATATATTAAATTAAGAATTTTGAAATCATATGGACAGGTACCTGAATGGTAGTTTGACTTCTTCAAAAATTTCGTTAAGGACATATTGTCATTTTTCAAAAAGTTGTCATCATTTCGCTAAAAAGATATGAGTGTTTTTTGAAAAGAGGGAAGAATTTTTCGAGAACTCCTACAGTGTTTCGAAAAGGCCGGTGTTTTTTTCGAAAACGACAAGGCCTTTTTCGAGAAATCTTGAACGCTTATTGAAAAATCCATAGAGCTTTTCAAAGAATCCAACTTCTTTTCGAGAAATCTATGTGTCTTTTCGAGAAACAGAGGTTCTTTTCAAAAAATGCAATTCCTTTTCCGAGAAGTGCATTTCTGATATTGAACTTTCTGGACTATTTCCTGAGTGAGAATTCCTTTGGCATTCTATAAGTGGCTGATGCTGAATCTTCACTTGACTTTGATTGAACTTTTCAGGTCTTCATGTTGAGCAGACCAAGTTCTATCTTGAATAGCGAGAAATTGCTACTATCCAGCGACTTCGTGAAAATATCTGCAACTTGTCTATCTGTGGGAACATACTGGAGGTTGATGTCCCCATTCACCACATGCTCACGAATGAAATGATATCGCAGTTCGATATGCTTTGTTCGACTGTGAGCAACTGGATTGTTGGCGATAACTATTATGCTGGAGGAGTCACAAAGCATCAGAATGTCCCTGAGCTTCAAGTTGTAGTCTACAAACTGGTTCTTTATCCATAGAAGTTGTGCACAGCAACTACTGCAGAAATATATTTTGACTCGAATGTTGACATTACGACACAATTGTATTTCTTGCTACTCCAAGAAATGAGCGTTCTTTCAAGGAATTGGCAAGTCCCGGAAGTGCTCTTTCTATCATTTTTGCTACCTGCAAAGTCTGTATCTGAAAATCCAATTAGTTCGTTATCATTATTTCTTGGGTACCATAAGCTAAGATTTGGTGTACCCTTAAGGTATCTTAAAATCTGCTTTGCACAATAGTAGTGAGATTCCTTGGAGTTCACCTGATATCTACCACACACACGTGTTGAAAACATTATGTTAGGGTTGCTAGCAGTGAGATAGAGCAAGGATCCAATTATGCTTCTGTACTTGGTTTCATCGAAAGATTTCTCTTTTTCGTCCTTCTCCAAAGACATAGCTAAACGCATTGGAGTCCTCATAGAGGTTGCATTCTCCATTCCAAATTTCTTAACCAACTCCTTGGTGAACTTCGTCTGAGAGATGAAAATTCCATCTTCAGAATATTTTGCTTGAAATCCTAAGAAATATTTCAGCTCACCCACATTGCTCATTTCAAACTTCCCTTGCATAAGTTTTATTGCTGTATGGAGACCGGGCGGTCTGACGGTCTGATTCTAGTGGTTTAGAGACCGAGCGGTCTGTCGGTTTCTCTCCTATGGTTTGGTGGCTGGTCTGTTGTTGTGGTTATGTAAGACCCCCTCCCACTTACTAAGGAGGGCTACCGGTCTTATACCCAGAACCGTCGTCTTACGGTGACACTAATGCACGGGTTAATCGACACCGCAACACGCCGATTCTGCCGGCTATTACGATCATATAACCTGTAGGCCAATATGAGAAATAAAGGTATAACAGTATATCAAATCCACTAGTCCACAAGTCACAGAGTACATATCATATATATAAATGAAGAGCATAGAAACATAGTCCACAATCAGTACAAAATGAAAGAGTAATAAAGGCTTATGCCCAGTACATCATATCAACTCTCTCTCTCTCAAATCAAAGCAGAAGCTAATCTAATACATCAAAACTCGCCCCACCTAAGGACGCGCAGTAGTAGTAGTCTGCGGTAGTAGTATCTGCTCCTCAAGTCCTGCCTCATAGTCATGCTAATGCTCCATCTCCACGAGCTCCTAAAATAGTATGGTCACCGACCATTAGTAAAAAAAGACTAAGTCGTTTCCTCTGCACCTCGCCACGCAGCTCCTAGACACCGAGCGGAAGGACGAAGTGGAGGACAACAAGGGGTAGCAAATGTGGAAGCAGGTGACAAGAACTAACTATCAGTTGTAATAGATACTATTATTCTACTCTAGTAGTTTTAAGTATATAGTATAAGTAAGTAAAGTGCAACACTAGTAAAGGAAGTAAAGAACAGAAAATAGGAGCAGGGAAATAAAACTAGGTTACCACTATACTACCATCACAAAAGTACCTTAACTTATAAAAATGCCCATACAAATTTATAAGTTAAGGTTTCCAGGAAATTTAACTTATCATATAAAAGAGCCCATACTAATTTATATGATAAGGATCTATGAAGCGTATGACCCAATATGAATGAATGTTATGATGCAATTTATGCACAGGTAAGTGCAACTTACAGATAATGACTCTGTGATCACAGACCTTTAGTTCCCACTTTTTGAGAGCTAGCATCACTCTCGGGTACAGCCGCTGTGGCTACGGCAGTAGCGGAGCGGGCGTCTCCACTTCTAGGCTGGTATGCACACTACCAAACCTTAGACCCCTCTCATACGCCTCTGTACACATCTAACGTGCACTCTAGAGTCTTTGTGTACCTACTTTGCTGACAACCCGTCAGTCTTGTTGGGTCGGGTGTGCATTATCGGGGGTCATCCTCCAGACCGCAGTGTAAAAACAACCCACTGGCCCCTCTAACCCTCACACCCTCCTGGTGCACCGTACTACCATCGGTTTGATGAATGACCAGTACCGTGTGCCCCGCCACTAAATTTATGCACATGCAAGAATTTCATTCCGAGCCTCCAGCTCACAGGACCAACCTGTCCTGAATCCCTCATACCCTACACGGGTGAGCATTTATCACAATCCCTCCAACCTTACACGGGTGAGAACGCATAGTAGTGCCTTTATTCCAAATCCCTCAAACCCTACACGGGCGAGCATTTATCACAAGTCTCCCTCCAACCCATCACGAGTGAGAATGAACCACAATGTCTTAACCTATTAGACTACTCTTGTCTACGGGTTATTTTACTTAGTGATTTAATGTTAATCCCAGGACTGCTCAGGGTATACCCGGTGAAGGGCTCTTGGGGGGACTAGGAACTACGATGGGATTACGCCCAAAGTTCCCTTTCGCAAGGATAATTACTTTTATTGGTGTCTACCCAGGATTTATACCCCAACTCTCGTATTACTTTAGAACGATCCTAAAGACTTAAGGTATTATTAGGAGCACGGCGGTCTTCCGCCGGGCCCCGTTATTGTTTCTGCACGGGACTTGCACTCTTCCACACATGGTTAAGGAATTCTCTAGGAGACCAACTAGGGTTAATTCCTCCACTAAGATCCTCACTTTACTAGTTATTCAAATTCCTCCCCTAGTGTCCCTACTAGTACGAACATCGGTGCTAGACCCTTACCCATGTCCCGATACCACCCATAAATGTGACCTTCAAATTCCTCTGGACATATGCGTCAAATTAATTTATCCTAGGATGGTATGGACCTATATGATGAACAAGATGAATTCCATAATTTTCCAAATTACTTACACCATTAAATTAATTTCTTTAAATGTAATCCCTATTCATTTTGCATATGAAGTATTGTCAATATTTAACCTACTATCCTAGGGATTCTTCCAGGTATATAATATGACAATTAATGGGGCCTACCATAATTTCATGCTTTTTCAATTCAGATTTATAATTAATTCCTATTTAATACTATATCCACAAATCTAGCATTTTCCAAATGAAGTACATAAAATATTATCTCAAAAATTCTAATTAAATTACAAAGCCTTGATAATAATGAAATAATACTATGTCCAGATTTCCATTTACATCTAGGTTGAAATGACCTATCCATGATCAATTTGAGTTATTCACCGAAATGCCATTATGGGGACTAAGTACATTATTTTGCACTCCAAATTCTGAATTAATTGCACAAGGTATAAAACATACAATTACATCAATATGAATTTTCGCAGATTTTTCAAAGGAATATACCCATCATTTCCACACAAACTTCCATAAGGGTAAAATGGTCATTTTGCTTCTTAAACTACTTAAACTTCATCCAACAGAGATATAATTTATTTCTAGTGTTTATAATATCACTCCTTAGTCCTCAATAGAAATTGAACCTTATATGATAAGGGTAAACCTATTTTAAATTTATTTCCTAAAAAGGACCGAATTTTCAGAAATTCAAAATAATGGGATTTTTGTTCCCAAAAATCCCACCATTTCTATGAGAGATGTATTACACCCTCATGTGTCTCCATAATGAAAATCATGATTTTTGAATGTTCCAAGTTGGCTGAATACACATTATTCCATTTTAGGCTAAATGCACACCAAGCCTATACCAAGCCAACACATGCAAGTGGGTTTACCCAACATTCAGTTGTCCAAATTGGCGGAAATTGAAAATATACACTTATAATGTTCCGAAGGACATGCCACCAAAATTTGGGGCCATTTGGAGTCTCACAACTCCAAATAATGCATTTATGTCATTTTGGGTATTTTAGTAAACATTATAGAAAACGTTTTCCCCAAAATTCTCATTTTTGTACAGGGATTAAGCAAGACCTAAACATGCATGAACCCAAAATATTGGGCCATTTGGATGAACGGTTTGACTTGGGCATCATTTTGAAGTTCTGCCCTAGCTAAGGACCAACCCTAGAAAAATGGACATACAGGTCAGACCACTGGACCAACTCTCAAGTTAAGGGTGGCAAATTAAAGTTAACATAAAGGGCTACATTTTTCATGTTCATGTCATCCTCTGGACATGGATCTAAGAGCCCTACATTTGACATGCAAGATCACTGAATTAATGTGATAGAAATGAAATTTCATTTCATTAAAATAATAACAGAATTAAATTGATTTCAATAAAAAATGCAGCACGAATCCTAAAGCTATATTGGACGGCATCCTTTCATCTTCCCCAAGTGTTCAAAGGCTGAGATCGAGCCGACCTGGGGGATTTTGCGGCGCCATTTCAGGCCACCTGAGGCGGCGCCACCCCCGGCCAACGGTGCCACCACCTTCACGGTGGTGGTGGCTATCCTTTGCCGGTGATGAGGCGGCGGGAGACGGCGGCGACGGCGATCCCGAGTGGTAAGAAAAAGCTTGAAAAATCTCCCATTTCTCCCATGGCATCGGGCTCAATTGAGCCCGATATCTCCCCTAGTAGATCTAGGATTCTAGTACGGGTAGATGGACGGTGAAACGAACCTGTGTTGGTGGCTGGCGGCGAGGATGGAGGCGGGTGGCCATTCCCGACCTTGCTCCGGCGACACATCTCGGATTCATGGTTCCTGCACCGTTTCCTTCATTCCAGCTATCGATTTCTACTCTCCTTTGCCCTCTAAAGCTAATGGAATCACTATTTCTGGCTAAAAGGGGGTATATGAGGAGATACAACCAATGCAAGCTCGGTTTGGAGCTTTGGTTGTATCACCGTTCATGCCAAGTGGCACCATGCAGTCAAATTGTCTGGAAATTATCTGAGGAGGCCAGCCATCACAATTTTTAGGCTGATGGAGCCAAGGCCAAGTGGCCTCTGCCTCTTTAATTGACACTCGATGATCTTCGAAAGCAGGCTTTCACGATCATCGAACGAGAAAATTTCGTCGAACGTCGAACGAGCAAATTTCATTGATCGTCGAACTCAGGGGTCACTCGACGATCGTCGAGCAGCTTTTCGTCGATCGTCAAATGCAGGGAACATGCGACAATCATCGAGCAGCATTCGTCGATCGTCGAACGCAGGGGGACACGCCCTGGGACACGCCCGTGTCCCATATCGTGTCACCCAAAACGGCGGCAGACACGCCCTAGTCAACTTCATCGAACTGAGTTTGTCGACCACAAGAAGACACGCCCTGGGACACGCCCGTGTCCCAGGCCGTGTCACCCCAAATTTTTTTTCCTGCTAAAAGGTTGGGATGTTACAAATCCCAATAAACAAGAAAACAATTTCGTCCACGAAATTCAACTTCGGGTCTACGGGGATTCTACTAGCAAGAGTTATAAGAAATTTAAAATAAACTAAAGTATACCTGAAGTGAATAGTTCCGAGTGTTGCTCCAACATCAGGTCCCTTGTCTCCCAGGTGTGTTCCTCCCATCCATGGTTGGACCACAGCACCTTCACAAGAGGGACCTTCTTCTTCTGCAACACTCGGATATCTGTATCATCAATCCGGATCGGCTCCAATCTGATGGATCTGTTTGGCGCTATCAGACCGGCTGTAGTAGTAACATGCTGCTTTGGCCGTAGGGGAGCTCTTCTCAAGTAAGGGACATGGAAAACTTCAGGGCACCCAACTCCGGTGGCAGCTACAGTCGGTAAGATAAGGGGCCGATCCGCTCCAGGATCAAGTATGGCCCCATGTATCGAGGACTGAGCTTCTTGTGCCTCCGCACCCGAGAGACACCATGTACCGGATGTATCTTAAAGAAAACCTTGTATCAAACCTGGAACTCCACCTTCCGGTGCCGAGCATCATAATACTTTGCCTGTCTGCTCTGGGCCTCTAGCAGCCAATCCCTGATCAAATGTACCTGAGCCTCCGTATCCTTCACATAATAAGAACCAAGAGCCTTGGTATCCACATCCTGAACCCATGACAGTGGTGTATATTGGAACACCCTATTACTAATTTGGGTCAGGATCACTATATCTCTAGGAAACCTTTGCTTGACCTCCTGTATAGCTCAATAGGTCAATTAGGATTAAGTCTAAGGGTTAGAAGTCTAGGTTTGGAAGCTGCCCTGAAGATCAGGATTTTCTGTCTGGAGACTAAGTCATATCGTCGAGCTCAGCACGACGATTCGTCGAACTCTGATCGACGATCGTCTAGCTCAACTTCGACAGATCGTCGAACTCCATTCGACGATCGCTGAGCTCAACTTCATCATATCGTCGAACTCCATTCGACGATCAGTGAGCTCAGTTCGACGATCTTGACTCTGCTTTGGATCTTTATCTCTGAGCTCAGTTCGACGATCTTTGAGCTCAGATCGACGATATTTTGCTGCTGTATATTTCTAGATCGCTGAGCTCAGCTCGACGATAACAGAGCTCAGTTCGACGATTTCAGATAACTTCCAGGATGTTTCTAGATTCAAATTCAAATCAGTTAAGGAGTTATTCAGCAATTAATTCAGAGATTTCCTAGCCGTTTTCATTCATTTCTGGACCAAGTTTCAAGGGATTTTTCAAGGAATATTTCTTTGGACTTTCCTCCAGAAGAGATTCTGTAATTAAGGATGCAATTAATGCATGCCAACGACTATACTTGACAGAGAATGTTATTCTATTCTGTACCAGAGAATAAAACATAGAATTTTTTTTTCTAAGAGGATATACAGAGAGAGACACACAGATTACAGAGATATATTCAAAGATATTCTGTCCCAAAGAATTCTCAAGAACACTCATCGAAGGAGATCAATTTTTTTTTAGAAATCTTCAGATCTCTTTAGTTTCAAAGTGTTCAAGGCCAACATATTTCAAGACTCCAGACATTCAACATTTCAGCTATTGCTGAAATTATCTATTGCTGGAGTTCAATCTTTGAAGGCCTATCACCCTCAACAAAGCTTTTCTTCCTGAAGATCTCAAGGATTCAGGGGGAGATTTGACATCAACAATCCACATAGTCTTCTCAGTTGTTTGAGAAAGAGAAGACTTTCATCACTCTCTCACCCCCTCTCTGTAAAGGGTTTCTCAAACTCCCTTCAAAAGTTTGAGCTTGGTTTTTGAGCACCTTGTCAAAAGCTCATTGATGGCAAGACACCTGATCAAAAAATCTAGTTTGGTTTTTGAGCACCTTATCAAAAGCTCATTGGTGCCCAGGACACCTGATCAACTCATCCTGCAGTGGATTCCTACCTAGGGTGGTAGAAGAGTGGATGTACCCAAGTTTAGGGGAACCACTATATTTCCTTGTGTCTTCTGGTTTTGTCTATCTTTATTTTTGTTTCTGGCCTTGATTATTTTGTGATTAGCTTTTGTTTAGCATAGTTCTGTGATTAGATTTTTAATTGCTTCCCTGCTCACTCTTATTACAACAATTGTTGTAAAAAGTTTCAAAGCACCATATACTCTATTCACCCCCCTCTAGAGTATATCAGATCTAGCTGCACTTTCTATTGGTATCAGAGCCAGGTTGGTTAAGCATACCATACCTGATTGGTTGTACAGGCCAACACCTGAACCAAAAGATCCCAAGTTAGATCTATGTTTCTTTTGTATTTTATTATTAGATTTTGCTTTCACAAATCATGGCCCAAAACAAAGATTATGCTAGCACCAGACCTCCAGTGTGCAATCTATCCAAGTTTGCACTTTGGAAAGCAAGGATCAGACTGTACATGAATTCTATTGACGAAGATATTTTTAACTCTGTTTTGACAGTGTGTCCAAGACCCCCAGAGAATTCCAATACAAATGCTGTTCCACCTCCATCAGGAACAGATGCTGATATCAAGAGATGGAAGGTAGCTGATGCCAAGGCTATGAACATCTTGGCCCAGATAATGTCTGATGACATATTTCAGAAGGTGGCTGAATGTAATTTAGCTAAGGAAATTTGGGACAAACTCTCAGAAATAGTCTCAGGCTCAGCTGATGAGAGAAAAGATAGGAGATCCCACCTCATATCTTAGTATGAAAATTTCAAAAAGGGAGAAACTGAGTCAGTGGGAGATATGTACAATAGGCTAAGTCTAATTGTCAGTGAACTCAGGACATTGGACAAAGAGATCTCTCTAACTGAACTAAATGACAAAATCCTAATGTGCTTCCCTAGCACTTGGGATTCAAGAATCTGGCCAATTAAGGATGACAGAAGTCTGAATGAGATCACCACTGAAGCACTATTGGGTAAGCTCAAATCTTATGAGCTACTCATCAAAAATAGAGAGGAAGAACAGAAGGCTGCCTCTCCAGCTACAAGAAAAGAGAAGACCATAGCCTTCAAGGCAACTGAGGATCTATCTGAAGATAAAGCCACAGGCAATGATGAACTACTCAGTCTGTTGGCTAAAAGGTTTTACAAAATGGCCAGAAAGGACTTCCGAAGGAAATCATACAAGGAACATGATAAGCCAAGGTATGACAAGTCCATTAACAATAATAAAGATATTATTTGCTTTGGTTGCAGGAAACCAGGGCACATAGTTCCTGACTGTCCAGAGAACAAGAACAAGGACAGAAGGGACAGGAAAGAAAGAAGAAAAGTGAAAGACTCCAAGAGGAATGTCAATGGCAAACCCTCATCAAGCAAAAACAAACATACAAGAAAGGGGTTTGTTGCTGAATCCTGGAGTGAGACTGAAGAAGAGTTAGAAGCCTCATCCAGCTCCAGTGATGATGAAGATGATGCAGAAGAGAAAGAGTTCTGCATGATGGCAATCAATTCCTCACAGCACAATTCAGAAGAAGAAGAGTCAGAGTCAGATTCAGAGACTCAACCTGAAGAAGATCAGGTAATTGGTTCTTTTGATTTTAGTTTAGAGGACTTTAAATCTGAATTTAAAGCACTGTGTTTAAACCTGCTAAAGTCTGAGAAAGAAATTATCTCTCTCAGAAATCAATTATCTGAACACAATACTTTAAAGTCAGAAAACCTCAAACTCTCTCAGGAGTTGGAGTGCTGTAGGGAACAGATAGCTTCATTGAAGAGTGAGCTCTCTGAGGCCAAGAAGCTTGAAGAATCCCTTAATGGGAGAAGCATCAAGCTGATGGACATCACAAGCACAGTGAACTCCAGATTCAATACAGTACACTGGGCTTGGGTGCTTCATCCAGCCAACCATAGTTCTAACAACCCCAATCAAATTCATTTCTGACAAAGGAAAGGGAGTTGTAGAGGTTGATAGGAAAAATTCTGATCTGCCTCAGAAAACTAAGTCCCAGGAGAAATCGTCGAACGTAGATCGATGATTGCCGAATGAAGGTCGACGATCGCCGAACGCAGCTCGACGATCTCAGGCAAAATCGTCGAATGAAGATCGACGATCTCAGCCAAAGTCATCGAACGCAGGTCGACGATCTCAAGTACTTGACCTCAGCCATAGTCGACCGTCGAACGGAGCTCGACGATCTGACCCAAGATCATCGAACGCAGCTCCAAGATCGTCGAACAGAGGTCAGAGCTCTGGAAAACTTTTTCAAAGGCAAATCAAAATTGAATCCTAAGGGTCCTTCATCCAAATCTTTAACCCTTATACTGAATGGGTTATAACTGCAAGGAGATATCATCCTGAAGGATATAAGAGTCAACCTGGGATGTCTTTCATTTCAGAATTTAAAGGTTATCAACCTAGGCCCAAGGTAAACTGGGTCAAAAACAAATGAATTGTCTTATGTGCAGGTAAAGACCTATCCAACATCTAACCAGCAATGGTACTTGGATAGTGGGTGCTCTAAGCACATGACAGGGAACAAGGACAACCTCACTTCCTTTAGAGCCAAGCTTGGACCCAAAGTTATCTTTGGTGATTCAAACTTTGGACAGACTAAAGGATATGGTGCAGTCCAGATTGGATAAGTAACTTTCAAGAAGGTAGCTTATGTGGAAGGACTGAAGCACAACCTAATTAGCATCAGTCAGCTGTGTGATGAAGGCTACCAGGTGACCTTTAGCAAAGCCTTATGCAAAATCAAGTCAGAGGACAACACAACTGTGTTGACAGGTAAAAGAAAAGGTAACATCTACCTAGTAGATTTTCTTTCAACTGATGTAGATATCTGCTTGTTCAATTCTGTCTGTAGACCAAATATTTTATGGCATAAGAGACTAGGACACCTAAACCTTAGAACTATTGCTAGGCTATCCAAGGACAACCTTGTTAGAGGACTACCTTCTGGCCCCTACAAGAAAGAAGGACTCTGCAGGGCTTGTCAATTAGGCAAGCAAACTAAAAAAGCTTTAAGTCACTTAATAAGAGTGATTCACCTAGGATATTGTATCTGTTACACATGGATCTTTTTGGACCCATCACAGTACAAAGCCTAGGAGGGAAATCCTACACTTTAGTAGTTGTAGATGACTTCTCTAGATTCACTTGGGTGTTCTTTCTAAGGAAGAAGTCTGATAACTTTAAGTGTCTGACAGAGTTTCTCAAATGTATACAGATTGAGTTCAATACTCACATTGCCCTGATCAGAAGTGATCATGGGACAGAGTTTGATTCTCTTCTATGCAAGAGTTCTGTCAGAGTGAAGGGATCAGGCATACTTTCTCAGATCCTAGAACTCCTCAACAAATGGGGTAGCTAAAAGGAAAAATAGAACCCTTATTGAATCTGCCACTACATTGTTGTCAGATGCTCACCTTACCTCTATCCTTTTGGGCAGAGGCAGTGAACACCTCCAACTATGTGCTGAATAGAAGTTTGATACATAAACTAAAGGGAAAGACTCCCTATGAATTACTCAAAGGGAAGAAACCTAAAGTTGATTATTTTAGAGTCTTTGGTTGTATTTGCTACATTCACAACAATGACAAGAAATATTTAGCAAAATTTCAAGATAAAGCTGATGAAGGAGTGTTTCTGGGATACTCAATGATCAGTAAGTCTTATAGGGTCTATAATAAATAATCTTTAAAAATTGAGGAATCTGTTCATATTTCATTTGATGAATCTAACATGTCTTTCAAGGAGAAGATCAATTCTTCTACCATAGAACCTTTGCAGGAACATTCTCTAGTTGAAGACTTGAACAAGTTACAGGTTACTCAAGAGGATGAAAGCAGTGAAGATGAAGGAAATGCTCAACATATTGAAGAACAACTTGAAGAGCTAGTTGTTGTACCACAAGAGGAAACAACAACACAGGTTGGTGAACAATCAACACCCCCTGTTGATTTAGTAACATCAAGATACCATCCAATTTCCCAAATAATTGGAGACATCTCAGCTGGTGTGCAAACCAGAAATCAGGTCAACCAAAACCTGTTGAACACCTGCTTCCTATCTCAAATTGAACCTCAGTCCATTCAAGATGCAAAGCAAGATCCACACTGGATCATTGCAATGCAAGAGGAGTTGCATCAATTTGAGAGAAACAAAGTATGGGAACTAGTGCCAAAGCCTAAGGATCATTCCATTGTTGGAACAAAATGGGTATTCAGAAACAAACTGGATGATCAAGGAGTAATTGTACGAAACAAGGCAAGGCTAGTTGCTCAGGGATACTCTCAAGAAGAAGGAATAGACTACGACCAGACTTTTGCACCTGTTGCAAGATTGAAAGCCATCAGAATATTTCTAGCTTATGCAGCACACAAAGGCTTCAAGGTATATCAGATGGATGTCAAAAGTGCATTTCTAAATGGAGACATCAAAGAGGAAGTTTATGTCAGACAACCTCCAGGTTTTATCTCTCCTACTTTTCCTGATTACGTTTTTAGATTGAATAAAGCATTATATGGTCTCAAACAAGCTCCTAGAGCATGGTATGAGACCCTAGCATGCTTTCTTTTGGAAAATGGTTTTATAAGGGGTAAAGTAGACCAAACACTTTTCATTAGAACCCATAAGTCCCATACCCTACTAGTACAAATTTATGTAGACGATATTATTTTTGGTTCTACTGACTCCAAGTTGTGCAGAAGGTTTTCAAACTTCATGCATTCTAAATTTGAGATGAGTAGCATGGGTGAGCTATCCTTCTTCCTAGGATTGCAAGTCAAACAGCATGCTGAAGGCATCTTCATTTCTCAAACCAAGTATGCAAATGAATTGGTTAAGAAATTTGGTATGTCTGAAGCATCTTGTATGAAAACACCCATGCCCACTAATGTTGTATTGGATGCTGATGAACATGGGAAACCTGTTGATCAGATAACTTATAGAGCAATGATTGGCTCTTTACTGTATCTTACAGCTAGTGAGCTAGATATAATGTTTGCTACATGTATATGCGCTAGGTTCCAAGTAAGCCCTAGAGAGTCACACCTAACACTAGTAAAGAGGATTCTCAGGTATGTTAAAAGTTGTCCAAATCTAGGTCTCTGGTATCCAGAAGATTCAGCATTTGAGTTAACTGGATTCTCTGATGCTGATTATGCTGGATGCAGAATTGACAGGAAAAGTACCAGTGGAACTTGTCAGTTTCTTGGTGACAGACTTATCTCTTGGTTTTGTAAGAAACAAACATCTGTGTCAACTTCAACTGCTGAAGCTGAATATATGGCTGCAGGCAGTTGTTGTTCACAAATCTTGTGGATTCAAAACCAACTCCTAGACTATGGCTACAACTTAGAGAAGTCTAAAATCTTTTGTGACAACACTAGTGCTATTTCTATAGCTCAAAATCCAGTCCTCCATAGTAGGACAAAACACATAGAGATTAGGCATCATTTCTTAATGGATAATGTTGAAAAGAATAAAATTGAACTACAGTATATCCCAACTGATTTACAAAGGGGAGATATTTTCACCAAGCCATTGGATGAAAAGAAACACACCTTCTTCCTAAATCAGTTAGGAATGTTAGATGGAGGAAGTCTTTAATAATATCCAAGATTTTGAAAGCTTAAAAATTGACCAAGACTAGGAAAACTTTCTGATTTTTTTCTTAGTGTCTAGAGTTTTTCTGATCTCTGAACTGCGCTCGACGATTTTCCCTTAGATCGTCGAATGGAGATCGACGATTTCCAAAATCATCGAACTGAGTTCAGTGCCTCTCAGATAGTATGAACTATCTCTTCGAGTCAACGATCGTCGAACGGCGATCGACGATTTTGTTCTCTGAACGATCGTCGAACAGAGCTCGACGCTCTCCAATATCGTCGAACGGAGATCGACGATGTTGAAGTCTTTTCAGATTCCTTTAGTAGCCTCGATCGTCGAACTTAGTTCAACGATCTTTCCAATTCTGCGTCGAAGCCTAATATAAAATTCATTTTTCATCATCGTTCTCCTTTGCGCTTTCGATTTCTCTGCACGAATTTTCTTTCCCTCCAAACAGTTCTACACTTGGTCGTTTTGTTTGTTGCATTTTTGCAGGAACCCATGGCTGTGTCCGTTGCTGTTCTTGCTGTAATGAAGTTTGATGCTGGTTTCGATATTGATATGGAATCTTTCAGCACAACTGACCAGGCCTTTCAAGACATTTTGGGATTATTCAAAGATCAGAACCTGACTGCCCTTATGACCACGGATCAACAGCTGGCTTCTGATGAGATAAAGGAAGGTTCTATACTGCCCATAATCAAGACAACAACACCAGTTGGGTCTATATCTGGAACTCAGGTACCCTTAACCACAGAAATTTTAACAGAAGTTTTTGAGTTGAAGAATGGTGAAGATTTTGCTGACTTATCTGGAGAAGAAGTATTCTGAACTGCTTGCCAGAATGGGTCATTCAGAGGCTAACCCTAGCAAGCTCTTCAAAAGAACCTATCTGTGGAATACAGATTTATGGCAGATGTTGTTGGGAAAGTGCTACTGGCTAAGCACTCTGCACATGATACAATTCTAGGTATCAGCTCTGCCTCATGGGAGCTCTTGTGGACAGGAAAATCTGAATTGGGGAGAAGTGTTCTTTAACCTTATAAAAAAGAAGATCAACAAAAATTTTGTGAACTTTGGAGGATCATTTGGGGTGTTTCTGCAGCACAGGTGCCCTGCTTTGCTGGTCTCCTCTGGAATCCATAAAATGCTTCCAAGAGACTTCTTGTGCCCTCTTTGGAAAGTGGGACGACAAATCAGCAAGCAAGCAGGCCCTCCTCCAGCACTCCTTCAGGCACAAGGACTCTAAGAGTCACTTCTCATAGGTCTCTGCCCCTGCAGATGACCGGCTGCTGTTGTTGCCTCTCCTCCTCCTCCAATTCCATCCCTTCCATACCATCTACCTTTCCAGCTCCATCCACCATCATCATATCCAGTCCCTCTCCAACATCAACACCATCTCCAGTACCTACTCTTCCACCACTAGAAGAACAATTCCAACCATTATTCTCCTACCCTCCACCAGATGCCACCTCATCAACCTCCATTCCATCCTTCACCCTTCTTGATGATTCCTTTATGGATGATTCACCTTCCTCTCCTCCTGAGCTACCCTCACCTCCACTTCCTTTCAAGACCTTCTACACAAATCATTGACCAACCACTTTCACCCCATCTATCTCCATCCCACTGTCCTCCATTTCCACCTTACCAACACCTCAGCCATCCCTTCCACCACTCACCAGCTCTCCAATCCCATCACCATCAGCTGCTCCTACATCTTCTACCTCTGCTCAAGTCACCCTTGAGCAAGTAGACATCTCAGCCCTTGCTGACAGGTTATATGAGTTACTTGCCCCCAGGCTCACTCTTCTGTTGGAGACCTCCTTGGCTCCACTACACATGTCAGTGGCAGCTCTCTCTGCCAGGCTCTCATCCCTATTCCATAAGGCAGCCCCTACAGAAGTGTGCCTTGATCCAGCCCTTGTCTGAATCTACGCAGGGGAGATGCCCTATGAAGTGAGCCTCATGCTGCTGCTGCTGCTGCTGCTGTGTCTGTAAGCATGTTTGCTGCTGCTGCTGTTATTGTTGCTTCTTCAGCTCCTCCTCTTGCTGCTGTTGCTGTGCCTCAAGCACAAGTTCCTCCTGCTGCAATCCTGGCAATAGACCTCAGGTCTTTGCTTTCAACTTTGATTCTGCCTACTTCAGCTGTCTGCCAGAGGTCAATGCTGTCCAGCCTCTAGAGGATCTATCCAAGGAACTTGTGCCATTTTCTTGCTATGACCCAAGCATTATAACCTCCTTTGTCAATTCAGTTTATGCTGCCGCTTCTTCTGAAGAAAGCATTGTTGTTGCTTCTGATACTGTTGCCTCTACTGTGCTGAACTTTCTGATACTGCTGAAGTTTCTGTCATTACTATGACCTATTCCAAGGATATCTTATCTCAGAGGCACCTGAATTTGAGCTCTCTTACTGATGATATTCTGCTGTGATGCTGTTGTCAGTGAATCTGCTGTTACTGCTGTTGTCCCTTCGCAATTATCTGCTGCTGTCACTGCTGCTACTACTAAACACCTGCTGCTACAACCTCTGCCTCATCTACTTCTGTACAGCTCAAGAAGGATCTGATGAAGAAAAATGATGCTCTCTATGATGACCAGAGTTCTGAAAGTGATGAATTTATAACAGACTCTGATGACTCTTCTGCTACCATTGCCAGGAAAAGAAAGGCAAGGAGTAAAGCCATGAAGAGGGTACCTCCTGCCAAGGTTAAGGATAACAATGATATTCCATACTACATCCTTCATGACTGTCCAATTACTGAGCACTGGATGCATAATTCAAAGAATCAGCTGAAAGCTATGAAAAAGAAGAGAAAATATGAAAAGGGTTCCGCACAGTTCCAACACTCTCATCCTCCTCCACCACCTCCTCCTGATGCAGGTGCAGGTGGAAGCTATGCAGCTCAACCCCCAGCCAGAAGTCAGGCCCCCTATCAGCCTCATGCTAGATCTTATAATAGGGGTGTCCAATCTAGGGATTCTCATTCTAGGAGAGAAGGATACAGAGGAAATCAAAGAGATCTCCAAGTCTACTCCAAAGGGTACTCAAGGCAACACCCATATTCTAGGGGAGGACAAACTTCAACTGATACAACATCTGGTCCTTTCCCTTATAAGCTGAAAGAAACTGTGTCTGCCAGGCCTCCTCAAGACAATCCCTCTAACAGATATGAGCCACCTGTACCTTTTGAGGATCCTGAGAACAATCCTGCTGCCTGGACTGCAAGAATGAAGAACTAGCTGCACTGGATCAGATTAAAAAGCTAGAGAGCAAGGAATAGATTCATCTAAATTTCAACAATGTCTGAACAAGAAGAAAGAGCTAGAAAGATATGCATCAAGTAAATTCTTTGATTCTGAAAGGTATATGGAATTACATCCTGAAGCAGTGGTTCCCGGCTTAAACAGCAAACATCATTAGGTGCAGCAGATGATACCATCAAAGAAGGAAGCCCTCAATCCCAACAGAGAGATAAAATGGTTAAGGGCAAGAAAAGAAATGATATTGTAAGTGACATTCTCTGTGATTTCTGATTATCTGGATGTATATATCTCTGTGGTTCTGTAATGTAAGCTTGTTGTTTTTCTGCTTTTGCTGATTGTATATTGTTATTTAAATTTTTCCAAAGTCTGTAAATAGTAATCCTAACCCAAATAGGGGGAGATTGTTGGAACACCCTATTACTAATTTGGGTCAGGATCACTATGTCTCTAGGAAACCTTGCTTGACCTCCTGTATAGCTCAATAGGTCAATTAGAATTGAGTCTAAGGTTAGAAGTCTAGTTTGGAAGCTGCCCTGAAGACCAGGATTTCTGTCTGGAGACTAAGTCATTCGTCGAGCTCAGCACGACGATTCGTCGAACTCCGATCGACGATCGTCTAGCTCAACTTCGACAGATCGTCGAACTCCATTCGACGATCGCTGAGCTCAACTTCATCATATC
Source organism: Platanthera guangdongensis (assembly GCA_039583875.1). NCBI lineage: Eukaryota > Viridiplantae > Streptophyta > Magnoliopsida > Asparagales > Orchidaceae > Platanthera > Platanthera guangdongensis. Next base: position 87,480,355 of record CM077152.1, on the reverse strand, counting down.
GTCGAACTCCATTCGACGATCGGTGAGCTCAGTTCGACAATCTTGACTCTGCTTTGGATCTTTATCTCTGAGCTCAGTTCGACGATCTTTGAGCTCAGATCGACGATATTTTGTTGCTGTATATTTCTAGATCGCTGAGCTTAGCTCGACGATAGCAGAGCTCAGTTCAACGATTTCAGATAACTTCCAGGATGTTTTCTAGATTCAAATTCAAATCAGTTAAGGAGTTATTCTGCAATTAATTCAGAGATTTCCTAGACGTTTTTCATTCATTTCTGGACCAAGTTTCAAGGGATTTTTCAAGGAATATTTCTTTGGACTTTCCTCCAGAAGAGATTCTGCAATTAAGGATGCAATTAATGCAGGCCAACGGCTATACTTGACAGAGAATGTTATTCTATTCTGTACCAGAGAATAAAATATAGAATTTTTTTTCTAAGAGATTATACAGAGAGAGACACACAGATTACAGAGATACATTCAAAGATATTCTGTCTCAAAGAATTCTCAAGAACACTCATCGAAGGAGATCAATTTTTTTAGAAATCTTCAGATCTCTTTAGTTCAAAGTGTTCAAGGCCAACATATTTCAAGACTCCAGACATTCAACATTCAGCTATTGCTGAAATCATCTATTGCTTGAGTTTAATATTTGAAGGCCTATCACCCTCAGCAAAGCTTTTCTTCTGAAGATCTCAGGATTCAAGGGGAGCTTTGACATCAACAATCCACATAGTCTTCTCAGTTGTTTGAGAAAGAGAAGACTTCCATCACTCTCTCACTCCCTCTCTGTAAAGGGTTTCTGAAACTCCCTTCAAAAGTTTGACTTGGTTTTTGAGCACCATGTCAAATGCTCATTGGTGGGCAAGACACCTGATCAAAAATCTGTTTTGGTTTTTGAGCACCTTATCAAAAGCTCATTGGTGCCCAGGACACCTGATCAACTCATCCTGCAGTGGATTCCTACCTAGGGTGGTAGAAAGTGGATGTACCCAAGTTTAGGGAACCACTATATTTCCTTGTGTCTTCTGGTTTGCCTATCTTTATTTTTTGTTCTGGCCTTGATTATTCTGTGATTCGCTTTTGTTTAGCATAGTTCTGTGATTAGATTTTTAATGCTTCCCTGC